>CM024245.1:1891339-1978399 GCA_013421045.1 Propylea japonica | reverse complement strand
GACGTACTTTATGGATGGCCCCTTATGTTCAGTTAAAAAGAAAAAATCAAATAAATTTGAATATCAGAAGAAATTTCTAATTCAGAAATGATAACATTTTCTTAGCAGATGCGTTGAATGGCGAGGTCTACTTGGGCTTTCTACAGAACAGAGAATCGGGATATTCTCGAACGGAGCGCGCTGGGCACCCATCATGCTGTAGCCATATTTCTCTGTAGATGTTTATTGGCACGTTTTATAGTAAATTGGTAGATGGTTCTGTAGAAAGCCTAAGTAGTAGTAGACCTCGCCATTCAATGCATCAGGCAGCTCAAAAGGACCAATTATTTGACCATTCAAAATTCCGGTCCAAATGCTTCGAATCGTCTCAGTCACTTAGGCGTCAATACCTTTCTCGCTTAACTTCTTAGAATGACTTCTTCATCTCAAGCTTCAATTTACGACTCTTTGGAAAACCTCACGCCCATTAGATTATTTTAAACAAGTAAGAATATTTTGTTCAAAACTGGTTTTCTACTAAAAAAATTCTTGTCCACGATAGCAGTTACAATTTGCCAAGTATTTTACCATTTTGGAATCCTTACTAAATGCGCCAACTTTTGACATAACTCGCCAAACTTGCGTTACATTTTTTTCCAAATCAGTCAGCTAAAACTAGGCAATTTTTTATTTCGAAATTTCTTCTGACAAATAAGTCCTATTTTTATGAAACCTAGAGCAGCTGGTATAAAAATTTCAATGACAATTTAGACAATCGTTATTCAGGGTTACATAGCAAAGCAAAAAAAGTTGGAAAAAGTTAATATTTGTGGCAACAGGAGCGAAAAGACTGCCACAGGATGAGAAATTTCGCGTGTTTTTTAAATGCCCATAATTTTAAAATCATGCAAGTTAGATTTTTTTATATTTTTCTGACAACCAGCATAACTTGCCCTTTTACCCGGTTCTGTGTTGACGTCGAGTTTTGGGACACCCTGTATATATAATCACTATTTATCTATACAGACTTGACTTGTACATATATTTTAACCGTAGATTTCTGAGGTCATAAGAAACACTTTTCTCCTTTACCATTTTTCCGAATCACTTACTTGTACATAAATACCTACTAAGGTAGTTCTTGAACTATAAATAAATAATTGTTTTGTAGTACCTTTGGCGGAAATATTGAAACAACATTACCCAAAGATGGTGGATTTACACAACTACACACCGACAAACAGCTACTCAGGAAAATTGACGAATTGGGAGACACTCAATAGAAAAATTTTGAGCAAGATCCGTATGCCTCTATCAAAAGACACAATGGAGCAACTAGCTAAATCAAAACAGGGCGTCATAGAGAATGTTCTGCATGAGATCAAGCAGAAGATTGAATCTAAGGCTGCAGGAGATCATAAAGGGGAGAATTATTATGATACATCCGGTTCAGAAGGTGAGATATTGCATTCAGCGGATACAAAATATGTACATCAGATCAGTGAATTTGCGCTGAACGCACCCGATCAGTGAACACCATGTTCACTGATCGGACGCCATTTTTCTGAGCGACTACGCTCGCTGATCGCTCGCTCACTGATCGGTTGTCTGTTTACAGTTTTCAGTTGTTTGCGTGGTGTAAATTTGATATTTTTAGGTTATGTGAGCATACTTGACAAGTTTATACCGTTCAGAAACCTTCCCTCTGATCAGCGCTCTATGACTGCTCAGTGATCAGATTTGCAACAGATTATTTGGCTGAACGCAACCATTATGAATGATGTAAACTGTCTCTCGTATGTGTATGAAACGTTGCATTTGCTTTGTTAATTAGTGTAGCAGATTCGTATAGCAGACAATGTCACTCTAGGTGAAAAAAGGAACGGATCCGCCATTCTGAATGATACTATAGATAAGGATACTGGGGCGAATGGCAAGATTCGTATAGCGGACAAATGTCACTGTAGGTGCAAAGAAGGAACTGATCCGCCATTATGAACGACACTATTAGGCCTTTTCGGATACTTACTCGAGTTAACTCTTCCTTACCTTCGCGTTTGTTTACCTAACCCGAACATCCCACCAGTGTTCGGAAAGTAGGGTGCTATTAACTCGATCACTGACTCAGGTGATCTATCGTAACCCTACACGAGATCAGGGTCTTAGAGTCACCGCATGCGCACTGCAGTTCAATGTTGTATTTGAAAAAGGCGGTATAGGTCTTCTACACTTTCCTTAGTAATTTCATATATTCTATTCTTAAAAATTATAGAAAGATAGGAGAATTTGGTTCAGTGTAAAATGTGTGGTTCCATGTGTCGAAAATTATGTGAAACATCTTCTTTATAACTTGTATGCAGATCGTTCTGCGTCAAGCCTAAGCTTCTTCTACTTCTTTAACATTGTAGGTGCTCTGGTGCTCAAAGATAACATTGAACATGCGAGGGCTCACCAGAAATTATAAGAAAGATTTTACAGAAGCCCATAAATCCAAGCAAGCTAGAGACAATCATTATAAACTGGAACTGAAAAAAATAACTCACTTTTTCTTCAACATAGGTACTCAAAATAACATTAAACATGGAAGGGCACGCCAGAAATTATAACCAAACAAATCCTAAACCTGATGTGCAAACTTAGAACCCGGCTCACTGGCTACTGGATTCCTATCAAAAAGTCTCTGTATAATGTTTTTTGTTGCATGTTTAGAGTACAAACAGAACGGGAGATGACCAAAGTTGGAATAGCCCAATGTCAATTTTGGCTAATAACTCGAAAACAAAGAAGAAAGAATTAGAGGTTACGGCATAATGAGTTTCTCGAAAAAATACCACCGCAATCTGCCATCCATTTTTCTTCACTCTAAGGTTGTAGTTCAGGAATCACCAAATCTGGCCATCCTCCACAGGAGTATAGGATATATTTGTTTTAAACATTGACTTTAAACTTAAAATTCGCTATATAGAGAAATCTAATTTCCCCCCATCTTGTCTGTTCCAGACAATATTCGACGCAAACCCGGATTCAAGACAATTTTAATATCAGACTATGAAAAACTGGTGAATGATTCCCAAGAAAAAGATGATACCATTAAACTGTTGGAACAAAAGGTGAATAGTTCATTACATTACATCAAATACTATATTTTTCGCCTTCAGAATGTAAACGTTTCTGAGTGTAATTAATTCTTCAATCATTTAAAAACTGAACCGTGAAAAATAACGAAACAGATTATTACTTACTTACTGAGATTTGTTAAGAATTTCCTCGTTGTTAGAAATATACAGGAATAAAATTAATACAGTGAAACTTCCCTATAATGAAAGCGCTAAATCCGCAAAATAAATTCGTTATAAAGAAGTTTCGTTATACAGAAAATTTGTTTCTATAGTCAGCAATGTCGCGGTCGACTTCACTGATAAATTTACGTTTATCATTCAAACTTTAGAGCACATCCTTTCAGACATTTTCGCACAACTTTCACACTTGCGTGATGGTTAGATTGAAACCAATCAGCCAGGGGTATATTAAAACTGTTTCAGAAGGATCTCTCTGTCCGCCGTAATGATTTAGTTTAAGGTCGGGATGTATTACGTACCTCCGGAAAAATATCGGAAAACCCCGCCCTTATACTTATACCGTCTTACCAATACCCATTGAAAGAGTGATGTCCTTTGAATATTTCGTTCTAGAGAGAATTTACTTCGTTTTAGAGGGTGTTTTCAACATAAAATTTGGATTCAAGGTGCAATGTCTTGTACGAAATTCGTTACATAGAGAAATTCGTTAGACAGATGTTCGTTATAGAGAAGTTCCACTGTGTTTTTCCAATCGGTGTCTCAAAATAACTGAAACACCCAAATTGATTTGAATTAAAAAATCTTGGTTATAAAATGAGATTTTCATCATTATCGCTTGTTGCATAATATATACTCCGTTCACGAAAGGTTGAGCCGTCGGTTGGCCATGGAAATTTGGCATATTCCACTGTGTATATTAAAATTTTAGGTTATGTTCTTTATTTTCTTGTCAGATTGATACGCAATGTTGTCAATATTGCATAGAGTTCTCTGATAACTCGCAAGCTCGTCGGACAAGGCCGGATACATTCGGCAACGTTGACTTTATTTTACTTTATGATTATGACAGTAAATACTGCCAACTTCAGATAAATAAAGAAACGCCTACTATGCGCTCAACCTTTCGTGAACGGACTATAGGTCCTACTATTAATTAATGACCTCTATTATTTTATTTCAGATTGATCATCTGGATAATTTAGTGAGAATAAAGGACGAAAGAATAAATGATCTGACAAGGCACTTGAGAGTTATTCGAATCAGGATATGACATGTTCATCACCAAGAACCAGATTTTTTACCAGAATGTTTTGAGTTTCATACACAATAAATTCAGAAGTATCTTATTTATTTTATTGAATTGGTTGATGCTTGATGGAAATCCACTGGATCAATAATAATTTCAATTTCCATCATATTTCTTGATGAAACGATAATTGTTTTCACCACGATGTGGCTTCGTCAGATTTACATGTTGAACTCTTTCAAATGTGAAGTAACAATCTTCTTAAATACATGCCGATTTACATAAATGACTACATCAGAGACGAGAGAATGACGAATCATAAGAGTGGTATTTTTTTGGGGTCTGTCTGTGTAATTTTCAAACTATCGGAAGATATTCAGCTGAGGAGATTTATTGATATCTGTTTGTTCATTGAGTAATATTTTTTGGAATTGTGCCTGTTAATTTCGAGTTATTCTATTCTAGGAGTGTAATTGTTTCAATTCGAAGGCACTTCACATCCCATATTCAGAATAATATTATAACTTTCTCAATCAGGTAATATTTAAGTCACTATCGTTGTATGATCTGTCAAAAAATTGGTGACTGAACGTCTCTAATTTGGGTTCTCAGTTATTATTTCTCACTGATCATCTTCCTGTTCTTACCATCCAACCAAGCTTTTAAACGCTTTTGAAATATTTTCAGGTTTCTTAAATTCTCCAGTTGATCAAGGATGATGTTAAAAATTTTTTTTCCTAGGTATATGTGACTTCTTTGACCTATACTTTCATTACATCTGGGTGGATGGTATATAATTATGATCTCTCCCTCTCGTCGTATATTAATTGATGTTGCAACCTATTTACGAGTATGGTTGTTTTCCCTGAGAGATGTTAGAAAGAAGTTTTGAGCATACAACTGCCTCACATCTTGGACTTTTGCTATATCGAATAACTCTTGACTGTGGAAGTACGTTTTTTCTTGTGGATTATTTTCAAGACCCATTTTTGAATGACTTCCAGGGGTTTATCTGGTTCTGATAGGCACCACACCCCATCCAACTATACCATAGCAAATTTGGGATTCAACTAAGGCTATAGGTAAAAAACTCTTAAATGCTTCATGGTACTGATATTTTTACGTACTGTCTTGAACTTAAAAAGTAGGCTTCTTATCTTATTGACTAAGTTGTTTTCATGTGCTTGCCCCATCTTAACTGTTGATCAATAGCGTTCCTAAATAATTGTTATCCTTCGTCCTTTCAATCGATGTGTCACAGTCAATTTCTAGTTTCCCCATCTCCGGTAGATTCAAAGAGCAGGAGCCGAAAATCATATATTTCCATGGAGGTAAAAGAAGGGGAGGGAACATATCCCATATTTCCTTTGTTCCAAAAGTGTCACATAGTTCGGCCATATTGGTATGGGCAACTTTGTGGCAGGAATTTTTTGGATTCATCAAAGCACCCATTCCACTCAATAAGAAACCACTTTTAACTAACACTTAATATCTTTCTGCTACAAACTGTAGAGAAAATGAACAAGAAATGGGGCACAAATAATAAAATTCAACGTTTAAAAAGTTCGAAGTCGGCATATTGGTGTGTCCCTTCTTTGTTTTGTGAATTTATTTTTCCTAAACCGTTTTTTATTTTTTAAAAACCTTGTTTTCTTCTGCCTTTTCCTTCAATTCTTCCTATGTATTCGCTCCATACTGGACGACAGCATCGTCGGCAAAACAGATAGCGTCCCCAGACTCCTTCATTTTCAATAAATAATCCTTTATGAAAATGAGAAGAACTATAGGTTCTAATATAGTCCCTTGTGGAACTCCGTATATCACGGTCTCCAATGAACTTCTGGTATGTTCGGTTTCTACAACCTGTTTCCTGTTAGACAAATAACTCTTTAGTATTTCATAAAAAGGTCCCCTAAATCCATATTTCTCGAGCTTTCGAAGTAATCGAGTATGACATACAGTGTCGAATGCTTTGCACAAATCGATGAATATACACAACGAAGAAATTTTTTATTTAGGCTTTCGTATAATCGCCCTGGTAATATATCAGATATAAATCAACGATTTATGGTGTACCTAACGGGTGTTTTTTTTAAGAGTTGCCGATTTTATTTTTGAATAAAACACATATAAAATTATGAAATGACCAATTTTTTTTTATTTGGTAGATAATTTTTTGGCATTTAACATTTAAACACAATTTGTGGCATATGGCCACCACGACTATTTTTCACAAATGTCATTCTGGAGGTCCAATTTTCGACCACCTTTTCAAGCATTTGAGGGCGTATGTCAGCAATGACACGTTGAATATTGGTTTCCAAAGCGTCAATCGATTGAGGTTTATCACATAAACCAATGACTTTACGTATCCCCACAAAAAGTAATCGAGTGGCGTCGAATCGCACGAACGCGGAGGCCAATTCACCGGACCATTTCTCGAAATAATGTTGTCGTTCAAAGTTTCTTTCAATAAGTCGATTGTTTCACGTGCTGTATGGCAAGTGGCACCATCTTGTTGAAACCACATTTCATCCATATCCATATCTTCAAGATTTGCAACAAAAACTCATTGATCATGGTTCTGTATCGATTTCCATTCATGGTAACGCGTCGTCCTTCCTCATTTTTAAAGAAATATGGACCGATGATCCCACCAGCCCATAGACCGCACCAAACAGTAACTGTCGGTGGCTTGGCATCCAAAATTGTGAACGTAGACCGAAATTTAGTTATTACGTTCTTTATGGTGGTCTCTGACGGACGATTATGTGCACCATAAAATTCACGAAGTGCTCTATAAACATTTTTAATTGAACACTGATTTTGAAAATAAATTTCAACGATTTGAAAACGTTGTTAACCTATTCATAATGATTTGCCAAACAATACTGAGTAGAAATGCCACTTTGAGCTGTCAAAACAACTGTCATAAAATAAAACGACATCTATCGGAAAAACAAACCTCCTAGAAAACACCCGTATTAATGGCAAGAAGCCATATCATCCAAATTCTAGATTCTAGGATTTTTGCAGGCTTAGTTGTGATCAACGAAATAAGGTTATGGTTTATCAGAGATTTCTAAATAAATTATTTCCATTTGATCGACTCGGAACCGATCTTCCCTACTTCCTACTCATTTAAATGCAAGTTAGCAGTGACTTACACGTCGTTGACCAGTCAAATACCTATCCCTACCTTTCAAAGGTGAAAGTACTTGGTGCTTGTTCAGTTTCTACGGCCGAGGTGCCCGCATCGGTGATTTTAGAGGAAGTTAGAAGATCCTAATTCTTCTGTTACAAGGTCGGAAAATCAGAGCTAGAAATGTGAGTAATAAATGTACCGGCTCATCCGAAAATAATTTTGTTCATTACTATTGTTAATCTGGGTTTTGAATGGTGCGTTCAATCGTAAACAAATTTGTTAGGTATGAATTCTTTAGGTGTTATGTACTTTAAAACATTTTACTCTATATAGGAGAATAACTTTTTCCTTTAACCGTGCCTTAATAACTACTATCCCGCACTGATTTCGTCTCCGTAAGTGAAACTTTCTTGTACAATTTTCGGACAAGGAAATATTTGTTAAATTCGTAAATTATAATACCTCTTAAATGATATTAATATATCTGCTTACTTATATAATTCGTTTATAAGTTTGAATTATGCAAGTTCAACTATGGCAGCATATTTTTTATGCAATTTTCATTTTGAAATGATGAAACTCTGAGCAATTATTAACTTGAATCTTAGAATAATCGTTTGCATTATTTTTTATAATGCGGTTGTGGGAAAAACATTTTTCCTATAACCAGAGGAAATCATCTTTCCCGCACTTGATTGCTTGTCCCATCTCTTGCTGGAAAATACAACCGTTCTATAGATAGGGAAATAACAATTTCGGGCATATCAAGGGTAACGAAGAAGAGTGCCCTTTGGTAATGACTTTCTGGGAAATACTGTATATTTGTTCAAATGAGCAAAATCAGTAATCGAATATGTATAAACTCTGTACTAAAATTCTGAGAATTTTTAATACAACTTTCTAACAAATCTAAAAATAAACTATAATACTCTAGTAAAAACATTTTTTCTATTGAGTAGTTGAGGATTTACTCGATCTTGTGAATTTTTAGAAAGTGTTTAAATGTGCCAAGTCAATTAGGTTGAATATTAATAATAATAATAATAAATATTGTAACAGCGTAGTTGACTATAAAGTTTTATATTTATTTGAATTCGAATTTAACGAATGAGAGCAATTTCTCTTTTATTTTTCTATTTGTTAGAAAGTTAGTTGTCAAACAATTCTCTGATTTTAGTACCTACGTAGTTCATACATAGATTTCATCGAATCCTCTATAAAAAGTTAATACAATTTTCACTATTGAATTTTTTCTAGAGGTTTTACTGAGATCTAAGATTGAAATATAGCTTGATGTTGTAATTTTTTAGAAAGTGTCCGAATGTTTGAAGATTCTCTTAACTTTTACTGTAATATTTGGTTTGGAATTTAATGAACGAGAGCAATTTCTCTTCTTCGATTTGTAGAAAGTTATTAATTCTTTTTTTTTTCATTTAGAACTACGGATTTTATATGTAATTGATCATTTGTCGACTTGTACAAATATAAATAAGTGATTACCAGAAATTAATTACCAAAGGGCACCTTTCTTCGCCGTTGATAATATCGAAAAAAAATTTTGAATGAAGTTGACCCACGGAAAACTTGGTCGCAGGAATTACTTCAATGTTATTTCTTTTAAGTTGTGCAAAAACTATCACAAAGAATATGAAGATGTAGAAATTTCGATGAAGCTAGAAAAAGTTCAATCAGAAACCACATCTTCTAGTCGATATGCCAAATTCGGTAATTCAAAAAATTAAAACGAGAGAAATTTTCTGTGATATCGGAAATTTTAAATTTGCCTGAAATGATTCTTAATAAATCAACATTACGCCCCCAATGAATTTTTCACATGATTAATAAGTGTTTAATTGTTTGTGTATCTCTACGGAGTGTATTCCATCGAGTGGATACGAAAAAAAATATTGCAAACGTTGTTTTTAAATTTTCAGCTGCAATTGCAAATGTTTCTTTTGTTCCTCTGTTTTAATTCTAGAGATAATTAATTTGAAGCCCAGTCTTTTCAGGGAGTCACAATATATAAAAATATTATACTGAAGTACTCAATTAAAGTAATTACTTGAGTTCCGAAATTGTAATTATTGCAATCAAAAGTGAAAAGGTAGTTACTGCATTTTTCGTTGTAGAAGGTTTTTTTGATGAAATTTTTATGTAATTAATAATAATGATCATTTTATTCCCAAGAAAATTTTGCATATACTAACTTAAATATTCAATGATAACGCTCGCTCATGGGCGTAGCTAGCCTTTTTTCCTGGGGGGGGGGGGGGCTGAAGGGGCACAGTGGAAAACGAACAAGGAAAAACAAATGCGTTTTTCAGTAATTTATTTAAAAGAAGATAAAAAGTTTTTTATAAATAAGTATATAATAATAATGAAAAATATGGCTTTTTATCACATTTATCACATTTTAATCACATCAATGTTGCAAGTTTATCATAGGTATTCATTATACTACTACTATACTACTATACTATCAATTATAGGCGTTCAAATATCCTCCAGAAGTGGTGAATTGGTCATGGCTAGGAATCGCAAATACAGGGTGTTCCTAAATTCATGCGACAAAATTCAGGAGGTGATAGCTCTTGTGAAATTAATATGAGTCTTTCCTATAACAAATTTCGTCAGCCCACCCTTTTCTGAGATATCACCCTTAAAAGCTGGTGACACCATAAGAAATACACCGCGAATCTTTTAACGTCTACGTCAATGCATGAAACGTAGACTACGTTCATGTATTTCGGCTAGAGGTGGTAATTTCCAGCATTTATTATGAATCGTGCCTATTACATTTTACATCTCAGTCCTTTTCCACTCAATTCTGAGAAAAATTGTAAATTATGATGTATATTTTTTTCAATTCATCTATTGGGTTTAGAAGGAAATTTAAGTGTAATCTTTTGAAAATAAAACAAGGATGTTAATTATAATTTCATTTCATGAAACTTCATCTCGAAAAAGATTTTGTATGAAATAAAGTAAGGGTTGCTAACTTCATCCCCGTAGAATGTAACAGGAATATTGGAAAAATACCCATGCTTAGTCCATTGCAACCAAAATTACAGAATTTCAATTCTCTACCATTACTGAAATTTGAGAAAAATTTTATATACTCAATTTAGTCACCATCTTCTAAGGGCGATATCTCGGAAAGTAGAGGGCTGAGGAAATTTTGTCATAGAAAAGACCTTTATTCATATCTACGAGCAATCACCTCCTGAATTTGTCGCATGAATTTAGGAACCCTGTATATAGCTTTGATCATCCGGTTCACTTAATTAAAAATGTTTTAAATTACATATTTCAATAAAAACTTTCTGATACGCTTGACAAATATAAAGTGTAATTACTTTTCCTCAGCTACATATCCAAATAGAAACTTCTCGATTTCGTTAAAAATTTAAATTTCGAACAGTGTTCAGTGCCTGATGAGACTCTTACCTATCTGTATTCAGAGATTGGCGAGATTTCTAAACTATGTAACTTTTCACAGAACGCACAACGGCAAACGGGTATCAATGTGTATGTCGGTGAAATAGGTTTGTACTAATGGCAGAGACATTGTCTCTGCTAATGGTCTGATCCGCACATTTCGATTTCGAATGCAGAGAGAATTCTTTCGCAGAATTTTTTACCAGATGTCCGATGAAAACATTTTTATGATTTTATGGTAGGCTAGGCAGCTTCCTCGGTTTGCGTCCCCTATTATATCGGCCTTGTGAAATCTAAGTACCTGCGCTGGATTCCAACCACCAAATATACGCGTTTGTTGTTCTTTGTTTTGCTGAAACACTGATGCATCGTCTTATTTGAATTATGTTATTTTCTTATTTGGGGTATGAACGTAATATGAAATGTATTTTCGAAATTATTCATGAAATGTGATCTCTAACAATATAAATCTCAACGAAAAATATATTTGCTCGTTCGAAAATGATGTATTCAAATGTGATTTTCGGCTTCAGTGGCTGGGGGGGGCACCGTGGATTCTGGGGGGGGCCGTGCCCCCCCAGGCCCCCCCTATCTACGCCCATGCGCTCGCTCATGAGCCTATTCATATGCGAATTCTAATTCATTCATTCAAGTATTGCCATCACTAAACTCCGCTTGGTATCATAAAAAAATATCATAAAAATCTTCTACTGGTATTCAATCTACGTTTCAATGCAAATTTTTCAAACTAATAGGATTTCTGGGTTTGATAGTAGTAGTGAATTGAAATGAAACTTATGTATACATACTATACAGGGTGTCTGTAAACTTAGGGAGATGATTCCTCATTCCCCGATGAAAATAAGCAGGAGTAGTTCGTATAATTTTTTTCCAAATCGACCGCCCTTCCAAGATACAGCCTTTGGAAGGCGATGATGAGTTGAAAGATTTAATTTTTTGTAGGAGTCCTCAAAAACACTGTGTCATAAAACTATATTTTTTCAATTCAATTCAATTCAATATATTTCATGCTGTTACAAATATACATTTGTTTGCACACGTCATTATAGTCATTACTACAATTCATTCAATATCACAGTTGCTGTAGTTTAACATATACACATTGTCATAAAATTACAGAAATATACTATATAACTTAACATAAACAAAATAAAATTTGACAAGACATGATAATACTAACAATCTTGACCCTCAGTCACAACCACATGAAACGCACTCTTTAGGTATGAGTTTATGCTAGAAAATGCGTTTTTAAGTAGGTAGCATTTAATTGTTCTAAGAAATGTTTTGCTGTCTAGAAGCTGCACACCACTAGGCAAGACATTATAAAATAAGGGTCCGTAATAGTTTACTCCGTATCGACTATGATTCAGTCTTAATTTTTGCATGTTTATATGTAAATTTTGCCTAGTGTTATGATTATGTATATCATTATTTTTTTTATTGAACCAAGGTTCTCCCTTACATATTTTAAGCATGTATATATATACAAGGATGGAATTGTGAATAAATTATTTTCGATATATACGGTCGTGACATCTTCCCTATAATCCATTCCAAAATGACACGCAGAACCTTTCTTTGTAACCCAAATATCCTGTTGGAATGTGGGGAGTGACCCCATGCAAGAATTCCATATTTACAATTGGACAGAAATATTGAGTGGTATGCTGTTAATAATGACTGCCTTGGTAATTCGTTTCGCAAAGATCTTATTACGAAAATGCTCTTTGAAAGTTTTGCAGCTATAAAGGCAACATGACTCTCCCACGACAAGATTGGATCCAAGCAAAAACCCAGAAACATTGAACTTTCCTGCTCGCCTATTTTTTTATGACTGAACATTATTGTTTTAGTTTTCGTTTCATTTAGACTTAGACCACTCCTACCGAACCATGTCAATGCTGACCCTTTAGCCGTGTTAACTTGTTCATATACAGTTTTTTCTCGGTGTTTTTAACAAGAATGGTCGTGTCATCAGCAAAAGTATAGAGTCCGAGCCGGAGCCCAAACTAAAATTGTTTATATAAAGCAAAAAGAGTATGGGCCCCCAACACTGACCCCTGCGGCACTCCACAGGTAACTTTTGTGTGTCTGACGTTTTACCATTCATATATACATACTGTGTCCTGTCAGCCAAATATGAACTCAAAAGTTAACACTGGTTTCATCAAAATTACTATTTTTCAATTTAGAAATAAGAAGAGTGTGGGAAACGCAGTCAACGCTTTAGTAAGGTCACAAAAGACCGCCCCCACAATTTCTTCGTTCTCAGTGCCCTCTATAATCTTATTAATTAAATATATAAGAGCATCAGTGGTAGATTTTTTTGCTCTGAAACCAAATTGCCCAAAATTAAATAATTATTTGACTCATAAAATTTCACGATTTTGATTTTTTAGTACAGTTTCAAATACTTTTGCTATCACTGGTATTATAGAGATAGGTCTAAAATTGTCTAAGTCACTTGAATTTTTTGTTTCCGAATTGGCAAAACCTTAGCTACTTTTAAGCTGTCAGGAAACACTCCATTCTTTATGCAATTATTTATGAGATCAGTCAAGGGGTATAAAATTTCTTCTCTGACAGATTTAATTAGTTTAGAATTCAGATTACAATAGTCAAGACCGGGCTTATTTTTTCAGATTTTTTATTATGTCACGCACATCATTGTAGCTAACAGGCGCAAAACTAAATATAGGGGAACAAACCCCCTCCCATCATTACACGCTTTCCCATCAAAAAGGCTCTTATTTTCTACATAATATGATTCATTAGGAGATTTACTAACACCTTTTTTTTGATCCCATACCTAATTATTAGGGGTTGAAAATACAACCCCTTATAATTTTCGTGGGATAGATTTTCGAAAATAAAATCCTCTTATGGTTTCCCTTTCAATTCTGGAGAAGGAAGTCTCCTGCAAAATTTCGATACAGTCGAGACTTTCTCGAGAAAAATAAAAACTTACAAGCAATTAGGATCACTGTTCATTGCATTTCATAGTATGTTCCATAAAATTAATATTCTAAGATATTGTTTTATGCTCAAAATTGGTTCTGTCAATTATGCTTATTAATCGAAGGAAAGTTCTGTTTGTGAAATTAAAATATTACGGATATATTTTTCTTCTGGAAATAGTATTAAACCTTCAGAAAGATTTATAGAACATAGACATAAAATATCTTAGAATATTCATTATATGGAACACTAAATACGATGAAATGGAATGAACAGTGATCACAGAAACGATACCTGTTGAGGATGGGATTATCGGACACTGACGAGTGTAGGTCTGTGGGGAGGAGGGAGAAACCCCCGTTCACCTAGTCACAGTATGCTTTGCCATTGCGACTTAAGGAAAGAATGCCTTGGGCGAGAACTTGTAAGAGTGAGGAACTAGCCTCGTTGAAGCCTTCACAGATATTGGATTTTCATCAGATCTCTGGAACTGGAAGGCGAGCTGTAAAGGGTGTGGTCAGAACAGCTCTGTAAGGGGGCACAATAGACCTTGAGGTCGCAGTGAACTGTAACCCCTTTTTGAGCGCTCGTTCTACTTAGACGGTGCTATATCGTTTTGCCCAAATGTCTGTAATTTTCGAATTTTGAGCCGAAAATGGTCTCAAACGATAGTGTTCGACTCCCTGATGGGAAAATATGAGGTCAATCAAATTCTGTAGGGCCGGCCGTCCGGCCGGCCGTGAGCAACAAACTCTCGAACGGATTGTCCTAGAGACTTGAAATTTTCAGGGTGTTCAGCTCCAATAGCTCGGTTAAGTTCGTTAACCAGAAAAATCGTACAGGGCGTTTCCATAAAAAGTGGCCATTCACAATTTTTTTGTTACTCAATATTTCACACAAAACGAAAGCAAACGGAATGAAATATTGCAGCAACGTGCCAGATGTTCATAGTAAGCCTCTTGCAAAATTTTGTTGTCATAGTGGTTACAGAACCATAGAAAATTCAATTGGGAATTTGAAAAGAAGAATTTTTTTATTTCCATAACGAACCTTCCGATTTAACTGAAATTCATTCTGTGAGTGAAGACTGACAGTTGAACACTGATTGTTCATGCAAAATTTCAAGAGGATAGCATCATCAGACCATAAAATTCCAATTGGAATATTAAAGGAAAGACTCTTTATATTTCCATAACAGATATCCGAATCAAATGAATTTATTTTTGGAATTGAGATTTATATATTGAATGTTGATGTGCAAAATTTGAAGATCATCGCATCATCCGAACTATAGAAAATTCAATTTGAATATTGAAAAAAAAATTATATTTTCATAACAAGTAACACATATCTGAATTGAGTGAAATTTATTCCTGGTATAAAGATTGATATACTGAATGTTCATGCCAATTTCAAGAGGATCGCATCATCAGAAACATAAAATTAATTATTTTAATTTTCAAGTGTGACCATAGAATTGAATTTTTTAATTGTTTATATATAAAGTATCAATTTCAAGTCTATACAGAATTTTGAGATGATAGTCCTATTGCTCCTCCAGAGAACGAGCGCTCAGAAGCTCCTGCTCAGGGCTTGCTTCCATTTTTTAAACTTACTCAACTAACGTACTTGTATATTGACAAAACGGTCACCATTTGTCAGATATCATCTTTGGACTATCTAAAAATAAAGATTCAATGTTGTACTTGATGGGGTTTATGGTCATTGGCATGCATTCTTCAATTTTCTGCGTTCAGTTTTACTTATTTTGATGTTATAGAAGCTCATTCCATTTATTTTATGGTTATGTTGACAAGTTCAACAATTATTCAGCTATATTATTCTGGATGACGACGGAAAGTGACAAAAAAAGCCAAAATTATATTTCAATAAATATGTTCCATCATCAAAGAATTTCACACCAACAAATGAAAACTCAATTGTCTCCAAATTCTGTATTCGAATTAGGTATACAATACGGATATGATGTGATTTTGCTCACCATTCGACAATTCTTAGAAGATGAGTGATCTGAATTCACACAACCAATTTTAAATTCACTGACTGAAATTGTCAATATTTACACGATTTGAAAAAGCGATTCTTCATGCGAGTTTCAGACTTCAATAATATTTTCTCGGCCTTGAGATTTTTTTTCTATTTTGGTACATTTGTTGGAGATCCAAGGTCTTATGGTATATACATAATGAATATTGGCGACTGTCGAAATAGCAAATAGTTCAATAATTAATCAATCGATCAGTTTATTCAGGTGAGTGATAGAAAAACAAGGTTCATTTTGTATGATACACTTCAGCCTGGCTTCTCATGTGTACCTTCATTCTAACATAGGTAATAGAAAATTAGCAATATGTGTATAAAGAATGAGATTCAATGCGAGGAAGCACAAAAACATATAGTTCACAAAACAATTAAAATAAATAGGGAATCAGATGATGAGAAACAGATTACGTACAAGTAACCGAATAAAAATCTCGTATTTTTCTCTTCTGATATCGAAAATTCAACTTTACATATATATATTTATCAGGTCGTCTTGGTTTTTTTGAAATTTTAACAATATCCATAGTTGGGATTTCTGGTAAGAAAGGTTCATTCTCTGTTGATTTCGAAAAAAAGTAGGGGTAACAGCATGTATAGAGTCCAATACTTTTTTATTGATCGGTTATCGACTCGTAGTTTGTAATATTGGGTGGTTTTCGGTTGTAGGAGTCTTAAATGCCTTTTTATGGTTTACTCTTTATTGAAATGCCTAAGCTTTTCGCCACTGATCTGTGTGGCTTCATAGAGGTTCAATGTGAGGAAGTAGTTTCCAAACTTTGCCCAGATTTGTAATTATATTATTTTCCTTTATTTATTAATTTTATTGTTGGTGGTAGTTTGATTCTTTTGTATTATTATTATTAATTATTTTGTTTGGTCTTATGATTCTTTTAATCTCTTCATTCTCTTCTCCCATATTTTCGAGTCTTCATTCTCTTCTCCCATATTTTCGAGTTGTGTAATAATAATTTTTTATTTATTATATTACCATTCATAAAATCACAATGGGTGTTCTGTGATAACTTCTAATTCTCATCATAAGATATGAAAAAAAGAGACCGGATTATATTCAACATTGAAACGTTGTTATATGCATGGAAAATGCTTGATTGAAACTTGAAATATGCACGAAAATGAACAAAAATGAACGAAAATTGCAGAATTTATGCTATATTGAATAATGACTTTGGGAACTCAGAAAAGAAGAAAAGTAATTCTCATTTCAAAATCAACAAATCAATAAATCTCAATAATATGGTATTAAAATTTAATTCACTGTTTTGGAAAGCGTTTTAAAATTAAATATTGTTTCAAATGTGCAATTGTTGAATTTTTGACTTCGATCATTTTGAATATTGTTTGTATGTGGAAAAGGTTCGTTCCACATCCATGGACGTAATTGGGGAGAATTTGAATCTTGGTGCAGTGTTCTCCCTTATAGTTTCAGGTATAACTTCTGCCGTCTCATAATAAGACTCTCGATAAGAGATAAATCTTCGAACCCCGCATTTCCTTTCAATATCCTTTCAAACTTTTCTTGAAGTTATTTGAGTATGCCAATGGCAACCTGAAGTTCATGTGGCATATTCACTCATTATTTGGATACTTTCGTAACGCGCGGCTACTAATACTGCGTTCCGAAATGCGATAAAAGTGATTTGAAAATCTGACAAAAATCACAATTATTATTATTATTACAATAATTCATATTGCAATAGAAATATGAAAATATGGAAATGCATATAATCCGTCTCTAGTATAGGTTCCTCAATATTGGTACAATATAACAATGGACAAATGGGTAAAGCATCAAGTATCCAGTGGCGATGCTATCACTATTTTTGGGTGGTGCGAGATCAGGAAGTGGCGCCCCTACAACCTAAAACCGAATTTTTACTGTCATAAATTCAAATCATTGAAATTGAAAGGTTCTTCTGACCTATTTGTGCGAGTTATGGATAATAGGCTCTATTTTTATGGCGTTTCCAAGTTGAATGTTTTTATATTGTTAGACTTCAATAAAAGGTGGTAGTATCATCTTTCAAAAAACATTTTTTTCACATCTGTATACCTTTATATCCAAAGAAATCGATATTATAGGGAAGGGTCAACGGAAATAAAAAAGTAAATTTAAAATGGGGGCTACTCCAAAACTAAGGCGGTGTGAACTTTCAAATTCGGGTGTTTTGTCGATAAAATTAGGTATATTGATGCCCTTAAATTATCGCTAAGTCAGACCAAACACACTGTATATTGCTTCCAGATCAGTAGGTCTTTCATCCACTGCTCATATTCAAATAACCGTCTTTTTTTCGCAATCGGACTTACTTAAAACATGGATTAATTCCGGCCTCAGAAGCTATTTCTTTAGCTGTAATTAAAGCTGAGGGAAAGCTACGATACTATTCCACGAATTCCGAACAATTTTTCAGTAATCGCGATACATTTGACAGATCCATAGTTTCAGACTGCATCGCTTTACTCACAATATTCACTTGAAACAAATTCATGTTGCCCCATATTTATAATATATCTCCTGATGGCGCCCGGTGCGACGATTTGGCGCTCCCCCTCGAGACGGCGCCCGGTGCGGTCGCACCGCCCTAGAACCGCCCCTGCAAGTATCTTCCAGAAAAAGTGCAAAATTGTTTACTACGCAAGTAATCCTACAAATTAGTGATTATAAAGTGATCTACCTGCATTTTTTATTCGAGCTAGTTGTCATAAGACAAGTTTTACTGTCAACACATTTATATAATCGCTGTTTCATTTGCTGATCTACGTCCATGTATCTGCACATAAATGTCTACACTTATCTGCATAATTGTTGGTCATTTTCATCCGTAAATATTGATTCGTCGCATATCATACGCGACCATATTCATCAATTAAATTTATTTGCGCAGAAGATATTTTTTCTGTATTTTCTTCGAAACGTCCGCTTCTTACATCTTAGATCATTAAATCTGATATATATCAGATTTAATGATCTAATGATCTAATGAGAAATGTTCTACGTATAATATCTTCAAATAATTCTCAAAAATTCAGGTAGCTTCCATAACAGAAGGTGAAGGGACGAAGAAAGAAAACTGTATTTATAAAATCATTTTATAATTAATTAAGTTAAGACTACTTATTTAAATTTTCAACATATGGGTAGGTTTGAAAACTAAAATGGTATCTGAACAGAGATCTTTCTGATGATTATTATTATTCGTTGTGAGCGGATGACTACCCGCCCTCCACAGTGTTCGGGTGGACCATAGATAAATAAAAAACTAAAGTTTATTTATCTATGGGGGGACTATTGTGGCGCACTTCTAGACTCATATTTCCCTAATTGGGCAAATGTCAATGGAGTGGCCCAAAATTGATCAGAGTTGGCAAATTATCGAAGCAGTTGGAAAAATTGTCAGAATATGTAGCTGAAAACAGTTTGAAAAATTTGCGACAGGGACCGGTATAATGTGGATCAAAGTTGACATTTTGCAAAACAGTTGTTAGTTTTTCGAAGCAGTTGAAAAAACTTCAGACCAGTTGAAAAATTTCAAACAATTGGTTAAATAAATTTCAAAACAATTGGTTAAATTTTGAAGCAGTTGAACAAATGTCAATGTATAGTTTGTCTAGGGAGTGCCAATATTGATCAGTGTTGGTAAATTTCCGAAGCAGTTGTTGAAATTTCAAAGCAGTTGACAGAATTTCGAAGCAGTCAGATTCAATAATTGGAATACATATTCCAAAAAAATGTCATAAACTATGAATGAATTTGACTTCTTCAAAAAAAAAAATTAAAATATCAGGCAGTATTTTTTGCCCGCTTGTTTCTAGGGAAACAGCGGTGCGGTCGTTTTACCCAAATGTCTGTAATTTTAACCGTTAATGGAATCCGATCAATGTCAAACTCATAATGAACTAGGTCAGCGACGAGCATATTCGTCCTACATTTTATCAGAATCGAAACATCAGAAGGTTTGGAGAAATATAGAAATTCTGGCTAGTATTGCTGGTCTAGAATTAAACACACATAACCTTCGGAAGAAAAGTTTTTGAAAGTTCAAATTTTCAGAATAGGAGTGGGACCTGAATATCTCATTCGAGTTCTTCACCAATAGTTTCGAAGTTATTGTCACTGGAATATTTTCCTTATCTCAATAACTGCTTATCCTGTCAATGTGAAATTCAGAATTGAAATTCGAATTCATGAAACGGGAATAATTTTAGGATTTTGGGAAAAAATGGTTTGCAGGACACATATGTATCTAACCTTCTAATAATTCAAAAACTTACAATAATTTTGTATGGCGATAATATGATTTGTAAAATATCTTCAAATAGATTTCTGTTGTAATCATCATATACGAGTCATAAGTCTTTTCACTTTTTTTCGTATCGAAAGAACGATAATATTTTTTCAAAACCTTGAAGACGAAGAGTGTGTTGATCTAGTAATACAAAAATAAAATAATATCACCATAGAATTTTGAATTTTTATTTGTAATGCTCTCAGAAAAAATATTGAATCGCAAACCAAAATATATCTCCCCTTGCACCATCGGTTGGCATCAATGCACACTTGCCAAATTTTCATTTTCGATTATTTCAAGCCCGGATTGGTATCACTTGGCGTTTTCGGAAACTTATTGTGTCCGTTACCACCTGCTTAGCGATGTCATTGTAAGATCCCTAGGAATGGTGGTTCCTGGTTCCTTAGTCTTTCTTTGGAGGCTTTGGCAGTCTAGGCTTTTTTGATCAAGATTCAAGAGCTTTCATGGCTGCTTGTATCGTTAAATTTAATGACTTGACCGCGGTTGAAACAGAAGATACTTCTATGGCAAATAGGATTTCGTACTGAGCAAGACTTGAAGGATACTGACTGTGGGTTTGCTACCACAGACTCCCATTTCAGTGCCGTTTGTCTTTCTGGAACCGTAAAAAAACTTATTGATAATGCTATTGTGGCTGCCTCATTCCATTGATTTTATCGTTCGCCATCAATGAGTTTTAAAAATTATTAAGATAAGTGTAACTCTACTTTACTAATCGCTACTAAAGGATATAATATTAATGAAGATTACTCGAATTCCTAACGGCCAGTCAACAAAAATGACATCAATAATAATTATTGTAATGATGACATTCATCTAATAAAATCATTATGGACTTTCTTGCAACTGACAGTTAGCCTGGTGACTCAAGTGTACTGATCAGTGTGATTAGACTTTGAAATAGATGTCGATTTTCTGTTTTATACTTATATTTCTATGGAAGGGATGACCACCCTTCGAATATGAAAGCATTATATCCTTTAGTTTTACAAACGTCAGAAATTTTCGAAATTTGAGCTGAAAATGGTCTCAAACGATAGGTTCGACTTCCTGATAATGAATTCCGGTCCGGTCGGCCGTTAGCACAATAACTTTTGAAGGGATTGCCCTAGAGACTTGAAATTTTCAGGGTGAGTTTGGGACCCAAATGCCTCGGTTGAGTTCGTTAAGCAGCCAAATCGTACAGGGTGTTCCATAAAATATGGCTAATCAAAATTTTTGTGTCCTCAAAAACCTCAGACAACACGAAACCAGTCGAAATGAAATTTTGCGGCCAAATGAAAAATGCTCATAATAGCCTCATGCAAAATTTTGTGGTCATGGTGTGAACAGAACCATAGAAAATTCATTGGAATTAACTATTTTCAACTATTCTAAAATACATGTTCCTTCTCTTAAATTGAACTTCGATTTTCTGAATTACAAGTGTGAAAGGTGTAGTAATCGGTTCAAGCTACAGAAATACCAATCCATGCAATACATTCGCTCTTGGGTAGTTGATCCACAGGGCCTCGTGAAGTAGAAAAAGTTATTAGAAAAAATTCCGAAATTAGCCCAAATATTAGTACCCAATTTGTTC
This sequence comes from Propylea japonica, assembly GCA_013421045.1. NCBI lineage: Eukaryota > Metazoa > Arthropoda > Insecta > Coleoptera > Coccinellidae > Propylea > Propylea japonica. Next base: position 1,956,555 of record CM024245.1, on the reverse strand, counting down.
CAAATTGTTCTAATAAAACATTTTCAAGTACCACCACGATACACAAACACCGGTATGCCAGATTCGTGGTCTAAACTCGTCCGGCGCGAGCATCTACCCATTTACGTCATTAGGAGAACAAATTCTAATCAATTCTCTCTCTCTTCTCTCTCTTTCTATCACGCAAATGCTATGGAAATGATCCCAGTGACGTCACTCTCGATGCGCGTCGGCATACCGTGTTTGTGTATCGTGAGTACCACTATAGTTTTTCAGTAATTAGCATTTCTATTATTTGGTGTTGACTTCAAACTCAGCATCAACATTTTCTAATTTCGAAAAAAATTTAGTGCCAATAATTAGTACCCATTTGTTCCAATTCGTTTTGTTGAAAAAATCTCAAATCATTTTAGTTTTTGAGTTATTCGCATTCATTTCTTTTGTGCCAACTAGCTTCACACTCAGTACCAACATTTTTAAATTCGAAAAAAAATTTAATGCCAATAATTGGTAACCGCTCTGAGAATTGCGTGTGAAACACAAAAATGCAAGTACATAATTCAAATATTACGAATGATATCGGATTCATTAAAATAAAATGAATGAAAAATAATTCCGTACTTATTATTGGGTGTGAAGAAAAAAAAGATACTTTCGCTAAGCTCACAGTTCAAACTTTTGTGTGAAACACTAAATTGTTAATTCAACTTACGGATGAAATCGGACCCATTTCAACGGAATTGATTCGGTACCTCAGGCTTCCCATGAATAAAGTGAGGGGCAACGAAAATTAGAAGCTGAATGACTTAGTTAAGGGTACTTCCCCAATCTGTGGTCAAGTGTCTTCAAATGTATTTATAGAAGATGTTAAAAAAAATCAGAAGAATTACTTCTGTTGATTGCTTAGTTATTCAAAACGAGAGCGAAAATAATTTGGAAATAATTTTGAAGTTCATAGAAGTGACAAAATTCGAATCTCTTCTTCACTTTTACTACGCTCTCATGGTTTCGCGGTAAAGCAGCAAAATCGGAATTTTCCAAGGTCATCGAGTGTCGTATCTGTGGTTGAACTGAACATGGGTATTTTCGGGGCCCAACGTCAAATTATTATAGTCCAATGTGAATAATCAATCATATTTCTCTTTACAATACTGTAGCACAAACATAAATGTATTCGAAAAATAAAACCTTGAATCTAAACTGTCTATAAGTAGAATTATTCGTGGTAGAAATATAATCATTATGATTATACATTACACATTACACTCATACAATTATTTTCAGAGAGGAAAAAAAACGTATACATTTAAGTTCGAAAGATAATTATATTTCTCCCATTAAATTTAAAGAACCTGACTAATTGAATAAAACATCTGTTGAAGTTAATTTCAGATTAGTTAATCTGCATTCATTTCCAATTTCCCACATAAAATTAAGTTTATTTGACTTGAAGAATGCAGAAAAAAATCCTTGACGGAGTTATTATTCGCTTTCTAAATTTCGTGAGTAGTACTCGAAGTTCGAGGAGAGGATTATTTGTTTGTTGTATGTTAGTGTTCCTCTCGTGTTTCAGGTGAGTTAAGTTTTAATGTTATCTCATCTCAAAATTTAAAATTTCAACAGAGCACTCTTTCTTTGGTGGGGCAATAAGACTATTACCTCAAAATTTTATATGGGACCTGAGATTGATACCAAATACAGTAGAATCCGTTTTATGACGCCGGCTATAGTGACCACCCGTTAATGACGCAATTGCAGTGTTAAGTTTAGTTTTCATATAAAACTCCTTGTAACATTGTTCGGATTTAATGAATTCGCCTATATTGACATGTCGGTTTTTATGAACCTAATTCTAAGATTTTTTTTTTCGGTTTATAGTGACGGCTGATCGTTTCGCTAACCAATCCATCTCTTTTCTTAGGACGTTCGATACGTGACATACATAGGTACGCGTACTGACATGTTGTTTTTATTTTTCAGTCCAGTTGATACCGTTGATAGTGTTGCCAAATGACATCGCAACGTCGTAAAGCATTCACTTCTGAGGAGAAAGGTGCAATTTAGCCAAACTAGAAAATGGAGAATGCAACTCAGCTCTCGCGAAATAATTTGGTCACGGTCACTCGACAATTTCAATAATTTTAAAAAACAAGGACCGAATTAAGGAATCATCAATTCAAATGTTTCAAAACCAAAAAAGCTTCGGAAATCACAACCTGATAACATTGATCAAACGTTATTGCAATGGTTCAAAATCACAAGAAACAAAGGAATACCTATCAGCGGCCCTATTGCTACAAGAAGAGGCCTTTTTTTGGCCTCTGGTTTTGGCAACCCAAACTTTAATTATTCTGCTAGCTGGATTAGTCGATTCAAACCTCCAAGAAAAAATACCATCTATTTTGCCGAAACTCTGCTTTATATGACGTCCGGTTAATATGACGTCTTTACAATTTCCCTTCAATGTCATTATAAACGGATTTCACTGTATATAAATGCGAATCTCAGCACAATCGGAATATTCAGAAAATTAAATATTTAAAAAAATAAATTGAAAAAATTTAGGGTCTATGGTTCTGATTCAATCCTCTTGAAATTTTGCATGAACATTCAGTATCAGTTTTCATTCACAAAATGAATTTCACTTGAATCGGATATTCTATTATGGGTATATAAAAATTCTTCTTTCAATATTCCAATTAAATTTTCTATGGTTCCGTTAACAGTATGACCACGAAATTTTGAATGAGCATTCATTACATTGATTTCCATTCACAAAATAAATTTCACTCGAATCGGATACCCTGTTATGGACATATAAAGATAATCTTTCAAAATACAATTGAATTTTCTATGGTTCTGTTTACGCTATGGCCACGAAATTTCGAATGAACATTCAGTACGATTACCATTCACAAATAAAATTCACCCGAATCGGATATCCTGTTATGGAAATATAAAGATTCTCCTTTCAATAATCCAATTGATTTTTCTATGGTTCTGTTAACACTATAGCCACAAAATTTTGCATGAAATTTCAGTATATCAGTTTCACTCGACTCGGATATCCTCTTATGGGAAATATGAAGATTCTTATTTTCAATATTTGAATTGAATTTTCTTGTTCTGTTAACACTATGGTCACGAAATTCTCAATGAACATTCAGTATATCGATCTCCATTCACAAAAGGAAAAAAAAGGCCGAAACATAGTGAAAATGTGGGAACTTCGAATAATACTAAAGAAAAATTTGGTTCAGAATCACGTTTTGCAATTTAAGTTTTCTACTCAAATTTCTTCAGAAGGAGAAGTTTGCACCTAAATTTACCGCATTTTGAGATTGGAAAAAAATGAGTAGAAGAAAAATGAATAATAAACCACAATAATAGATTCCCGGACACATGTTATAAGAATAATTTTTGTGAAGTTGGAATTTGCCAACATCTCAAAAAATGCATATATCTATATGGTCTATATCTCGATGGTCTACGTATTACGCATTATTCAGTTATTCTTTTAAAGCAAGAAACTTGAAATTCTGAAATTTTCGTGTACCTACCTACATAATTGCAGAGTATTAACCACTTATATTTTTTTTTATATTCCTGTTGGTATTATGCGGGGGTGAAATAAGCAACCCTTACTTTATTCATATCAAAACCTTTTTCGAGATGAAGTTTCATGAAAAAAAAAAATAAATTGAAATCCTTGTTTTGTTTACGAGTTTTCCTTATTCTTGAATATTTTTCCTAAAACAATTAGCTGAAGAGAAAAACCATACCGTAAATTGGGGATACTTTGTGACTAGTGGGTAACTTTGTGACAATACGCAAATCGAAACAAACTGCCCAATATTTTCCAAGCTTCGCGTCATAGAGCATTTTTTCTGTCGCCGGGCGACAGCACATATCTCAGCCCAATAAAATATATCTATTCATAAGAGCGGTAGACGTCTCTAGTAACTGTGTAGACTGCCATGAGAAAAGCATACCTATTCTGCCGATTTTTTCAAAAGCCGGAAACTTTCATCTGCACAGCCAAATCTGAAAAATATTCAATTAAAATCGTAGGTAGGTTCATTTGCTCCTGTAGTTATCATATTATATTCGAAATTATAGTCAAGAATCATTGATTTTAATATCTTTTTTTTGAAAAAAAACAAAAAAAAAAAGTTCGCAACATGGGGTAACATTGTGACATGTCACAACGTTTTCCAAATGTAATTACATATGATTTTTTTAAATTTTTTGCATGTAGACTGTACCCAAAATCTTGCCAGAATGCCTCAAAACATAATATAAGAGACGCTTGGGAGCAAGAGCTTACAGAAATTCCATGTTGCAGAAAAAGCTGGTTTTAAAAAAGGCTGCAGAAAATTTGAAAGCAGTAAAAGCTTTTTAAGAGCAACGAATGATAAAGAATTCCATTTTCCACAAGTGAGGATTTTTGAGTGAACGACTACTGGCAACTAAAACAAATTTTGAAGGAAAAAAGAAACAAAGGGAAAAATTTCATTACAAGGCTTGCCTGATCACTTAGAAATTTTGTAATCCCAGGAAAATTTTGCAGTTTGTAAAATTTGTGAGTGTGTAGTTTTATGCCTACTCTCATTCATCTTAATATTAACTCTTATTTGAGCCCATTACATGTTTTCGTTCTTGTTCAGAATATTAATTTTTGTTTTCAATGAAAGTTGAAGTTAATTCCTGTTTTTTTCTATCCAAAAATATGAGCAAATACTTTTTTTTATTTTAATAATTTTATACTCGAAAGGCAGGGGTATTATTGTGTACTAATTCGAATAATGCTTCGTCACAATGTTACCCCGAAGCACGGGGTAAAATTGTGACAATTTCAAATTCGAAAAAGACTATATCGAAATAATTTTTTCAACAATATTATTCTCACTGTGTACCGAAAGGACAGATATTTACTGTGTATTTTTTTCACTTTTATCTGCTCAAAAAGTGTTTAAAAATGTGTGAAAACCTCAAAAACTGTCACAAAGTATCCCCGTTTTACGGTATTGAATATAAAAACTGAAATTCAATTACCACCTTTTAGGGGCAAAATCTCGAAAAGGGGGGGGCTGAGGAAATTTTCTTATAGGAGAGATACAATTTAATTTCATACTAGCAATCATCTCTTGGAGTTTGTCGCATGAATTTAGGAACAACCTATATGTTCTCTATTACTCATAAGATACGGCTTATAGATCAAATCTACTAATGGTTTTTATTTCACTAATACTTTTGTATTTCTCTATCGAATTTCTTGGTTACCCGGAGTGTCATTTTCAGTGTGGAAAGCTATATAAAATTCAACATTACGAAATTATGTGTTTTGCATATTTGAGGAATCGAAAATTTTAATATTTTCACCACGATCTTCGGTCTGGTCCTTCTATAACTAGACTGCTATTTTCCTTCCAAACATCTTAACAAAATTCTGACCCAAACATTATCATTTTTATACTGCTCTAGCGAAGCCGAATAATAAATTTTGAAAATTCCGTCATACCTCTGGTTATTCCTGTTTAGTCTTGCATGAAAATGACTAGAAATGCGAACTGAATATAAAAATGTTCTATACAGAAACCGGAAGAATTTCTAATGTGAAATAACAAAATTTGATGATGAAATATTCTAATTATCATGAATAGATTAATGAAGGTTATTCATTTCTCTCTCGAAGATTACTTCTTTTTTCTGAAAAAAGTGAACAATATGAGTTTATTTTTTCAAGCAATTATGGCGTTCTTAAAACTTGAACAATGACAGCAATAATACTTGAACAATGGACATGCACAATGGAGTAGTAGGCGATTCTCTATAAGAGTGTTTTATGAATACTGCATTCATATTTATTTTCAGAAGATTGGGTTTGAAGTGGAGGTATTATTATTAGGTACATATATTTTTTTAAATGAAAAACTCAACTGCTTCGTCAGTTGGCTGTCAATTATGATCGAAGGTCATTGTATTGGAGGTTAACTCGTACAATTCGAGAATTCATAAATTAGCGCCGTATAGCCGGTATAGCTTAGTTCAACAAAAGCTGGCAATTCTTGAGAGCTCGTTCTACTTAAACGAGTGCTATATCGTTTTGCCCAAATGCCTGTTATTTTCGAATTTTGAACCGAAAATGGTCTCAAACGATAGGTTTAGGCTCCTGATGACGAATTCGTGGTCAAATTCAATTCTATCCGTGGGGCCGTCCGGCCGTCCGTTAGTATAATGGCCCCCACTCACTTCGTTCTTCTCTGCCGTTTTTACCCGACGGTTTAAAAACGGTCGGGTAAACCTTAGACTATGTCTATGGGTAAAAACTGCCGCAAAAACGAAGTGTATTTGGGCCCCATACACTTCGTTCTTCTCCGCCGTTTTTACCCGACGGTTTTAAAAACGGTCGGGTAAAAACTGTCAGTTAAAACTCTACGTGAGTGGGTATTTCAGTCTCAGTTCAACTCGAATTTTTCAAACTGAACAGTTCAACTGAGAGAAATTAAATTGTTCATATTTTTAACTGAAAGTTTTACCTGAACTGACAGTGTGTGTGGGGGTTCAACTGTGGAGTTCTCAGTTGATTTCGTGTCGAGCAAGGGTGCGCATCACAATGTCGCGTAAACATAACCAGGTTATAGTCGATTTTATCGAACTATATAGGTCGGAACCTGTTTATGGCAAGTGACATCGGCTGATTATCACGATCGCGCCAAAAAAAAGATGCGGCATACAGCAGACTGGCGAAAAAGTTGGAAGAAATGGAACCTGGTACGACCAAGAAATCGGTGCTGTCAAAAATAAACAGCTTGAGATCTGCTTACCGCAAAGAAAAAAAAAGTTGAGGCTTCGAAAAAATCTGGAGCATCTGTGGACAGCATTTACAAGCCGGTACTTTGGTACTATGACCTGTTTGATTTTCTGAATGACCAAGACCCGAGAGTACCATATTCTAATTTAGAGAGTAGTGAAAATGGAAAAGAGGCTAAAAATCTCATGACTGTATCTTTTTCACAATTAAAGGAGAAACCAATAATAGTAATTTTCGGTACACTGTTTCAGTCATGCGCGAATAATTGAGAAAAATAATGGTTCTTCTCCTAATTCTCTCAATAAATTTATGTGTGAAGATAAATTTCTTTTTTGTAGCCACTCCTTGCACCACTGTTTATGCTTTCTCTTCTTTATTCTTGGTAAAATTGCAAAAATTAAACCGAGGACCGCCAGATCGTCGGACCTTCTCGAAACCATCATGGAAGAAACTGAAGCTTTGAACTGCAACATGTGTGCACATCTCAGTTCACAGTTAAAACTGACAGTTTTAACTGTTCAGTCGAAACTGACAGTTTCAACTGTACGTGGATGGCCGGCCTTAGAGACTTGAAATTTTCAGGATGAGTTCGGGTCCAAACATAGAGATAAAGGAAGTAGAGGGAGCCCAACGTTTGACAAGTGTCACGTAAACAAAACAACATAAAACAAAGAAGGAGGGAGAGACCAATATGGCCGACTTCGAAACTATTTACACGTTGAATTTGATTATTTGTGCCTCATTTCTTATTAATTTTCTCTACAGTTTGTAGCAGAAAGATATTTAGTATTATTTAAAAAAAGGTTTCTTATTCAGTGAATAGGCGCTTTAATGAACCCGAAAAATTCCCGCCACAAAGTTGCTCATGCAAATATGGCCATTTTATGTGACACTTTTGCATCAAGGGAAATATAGGATATGCTCAATACCCTTCCTTTACCTCCATGGTCCCAAATGGCTCGGTTAAGTTCGTTAACCAGACAAATCGTACAAGGTGTTCCATGAAATGGAATTTTGTTCCTCAATATCTTAGAAAATACGAAACCAGTCGGAATGAAATGTTAAGGCCATATGCAAGATGCAAGCTGATACTCATGCAAAATTTGTGGCTATAGTGTGAACAGAACCAAAGAAAATTCAATTGGGATATCGAATAAAGAAACTTCATATTTCCATAAAAAGATATTAGATTGAAGTGAAATTTTTCTGTGGATAATGATTGATATACCGAATCTTCATGCAAAAATTTGTGACCATAGTGTTAACAGAGCCATAGAAAATTCAATTCGAATATTGAAAAAAGAATTTTTATATTCTATTCTATTCTACGCCAAATTGTGGATGAATTCTTGGTATAAGAACAAACTTCAGAAAAGTTTTCGAAAACGTAATGATAGTTTATTTATATAGGTTGAATAAAACATGTATTTGTGGCATAATTTTTTAATGCCCTGTGGAACAGTTCGGAAAATCATATAAGTATAAGTTGTTTAGTGAGGGGATCTCAGAAACCCGATGATCTAGAACAAAATGTAATAAAGAAAAATACATTACTTAAATGAATTCTACTGAAAAAAGTGACTGTTTATTGTTTTAGTTCCATGTTTATAACTTCAGTAATAAAGAAGTTATGGGAACTTTTCATTTGACGCCATTTTCCAATTTTCTCTTATAGCTCGAAAACGGTTGACTTAGAAGGTTGCGGTTTTCACCAAATGAATTCTCTCAAAATTCGAGCCACTCATTTTGTTCTAGCTCATCGGGTTTATGAGATCCCCTCACTAGACAATGAATTTTAGACGCGGTACACTAAATTCATGATTCTTTTTTCGGGTAATTCACAATTCTTTCATCAAGATTTTATGGAATTTTTAGTGAATATTGTCTCGCAAGAAATGAGGACCGTCTCCTCAGCTTTAATTGAATATTGAAAATTTTGAGTAAATTTTTTTGCGAAATTAATTTTATTATAACTAAGCAAAGAATTCCGAAAAAGTTTGAAAAATTGTCATATCGTCATAACAAAATGACTTCTTATATATTATCCCCTTCGATGGATTACGTCGAATTACCAAACAGCCTGTATATTTCAGCTTTTGGGTTTTCAAAGACCCTCTACATACACTCTTAAATTTGCGAATACTTGAGAAATCAAAAAGCAGAGAATTGGATTGAATGATCATTTATTATTATAATTCATACTAAAACACTGAAATATACATATAAATAGGTTAACATCTTCGAAAAGGGCAGTTGGTAGTTTAAGTTAATAGGTATTCGATATTTATATTTAATTATTAATATTTCTGTGTAGCTTTCAATCGATATGAAACTACCGAAGAACATTCTTGTTATGCCTTGAGCAAAGCTATTAAATTTCCATTGTCTTGTGTACTTCGGAAGTGAATAGTTCTCTCAATTATTGAGCAGGTATTTTGGTTTTTTCTTCTCATTGTAGATTACTAGCTGTTGATGGTAATAATTTCTACGATATGTATTAATTTACTCTTTACTCATAAATACATTATAAGAAAATAATTCTAAATAATAATTGGTGCCCTTATACAGGCTGGTCCAGATCGTAACCAAGAAATTTTAACCACGTATTCTACATCAAAAATAAGCCCTAGTTTGTCATATAACATATGTCGAGAAATGTTTCGTCTCCGAGTACCTACGGGGAGTTAAAATTATAGAAAAAAAATGTTTTTATTAATAACTTTCACACTGCTTGAAATATTTTAATGAAATTTGATACATAGGTTTTGAGCGTCAAGGAGCACTTTTTGCATAATAGGTATAACTCCTTTTTTATTCGCGTATTATTATTATTATGGTTATTATTCACTCGATGATTTGGGACACTCGCTTGAGGCTCGTAGCTTAACCTTCAGTTCATTCATTGTTTAAGGAGAAGATAGTTAGTTACTTCGGTTCAAATATCATTGGAGGATATTGGACAATATCGTTAGAGGGCGCCACTCCGGAAGAGGACCAACATGATGGGTTGCCTATGTGCAATGTTGAAAAATCAGACGAGTATTAATTTGTGGGTATGGTGAACAAACAGATGTCTCTAGTGACGAGCTATTTTCTTGCACGTCAACGTTGTCTGCATCTTGCTCCACAACTTCTCTCTTGTATGCCTGTAGTATGAAATATCGAGGGTTCAGAGTAATAAAAATTTTTATTACTCTGAGGCCCTTAGCCCTTAGGGTTGGGATTTGAGAAATATTTTTGATTTCGTCGTGAGATCGCTAGAAGGAATTTTTTTAACTCAGTATCAAAGATATTAAAGAAGTGAATGATTGAGAAATTTTTATATTCTCTGATATGTTTATGCTAAAGAAATTTGGGCATCCTGTTTGTAGGTACCTATGCAGTCTCTTGAATTTAAATAAATGAATTATATAATTATTGTATCAATAATCAAAGCCACGTAATGAAAGTGTTTTTCAGAAGGGAACATTTCAAAACTTGTATTTTTCACAAAACGTTCAGGATTTGAAGGTGAAAGTTGAATGCATAAAGAAATAGAATGATACCAACAGCTCCAATGATATTCATGAATGAATTTTCCAGTATGAACAAGCGCTTATAAAGCTTCAATCACTTCGCTGTGCATATACAGGGTTTTCCGGTTAGAGGTGTCATTCTGATATTCAAAGAGAATGATAGTTTTTGAAATAAATGATCGGATGTTTATTTCATGCCGTTAATTTATAGTGGAAAAAATAACTTCATGCAAATGACCACCACGACCACGCTCACAGAACAATATCTTTTTAAAGAAATTTTCCATAACAAAATCGAAAAGTGTGGCTACTCTATGTACTCGATAGCCTCACGAATCCTTTCTTTGAGGTCTTAAATCGATGCTGGGCTATTGGCGGAGTCCTTCTCTTTCACCAAGCTTTTCCTAAAAGCTCGATCAACGGTTTAGTTGGTTGTGTGGCACGTAGTGCTGTCTTGTTGAAGTAAACGTTGTCCAGATCCATACAATCAGATTCCGGTCATAAAAAAATCGTTAATCACCTCTCGATAGCGCCAAGTTAAGTAATTAGTTGAGGTCCCAAAGACTCCGCCGGACCATTAAACTGCACTAAACACTTACACGTTGAGGATAGACAGGGTTTATAATAATAATAATATTCGGTTGTGTGTCTCTAATTAACGAATTTTGAGCGAAACGGCCTCTAACGATAGGGTTCTACTCCGTGATGACGAATCCGAGGTCAAATACAATTCGTCTGTTTGTTCTAGAGACTTGAGAAGTCGTTAACCAGCCAAATCGTACAGGGTGTTCCATAAAATATGGCCATTCAAAATTTCCGTCCGCCATGTCTCAGACAAAACAAAACCAATCGATATGAAATTTTGCGGCCACATGCAAGATGCCCATAATAAGCCTTCTGCAAATGTTGTGGCCATAATGTTAACCATATAATTTAATTTAATGTTATTACTGGATTTTTACATATTAATTTTTTTAATCATTTCCAGAACATTATTCCGGTCGTGCCTAGATTTTGCATTCATATGCTAAGCATGAATCTCAAGTCCCATACAATTTTGATGTGTGATAGATTATTAATGCTCTACTAATAGACGGGCGCTCAAAAGTACCTGTTGGGGCTTTTCTTGCATTTTCAACGCCATTTTCAGGAGAAAATCATCGTATGTTCACGTTACAGGAGGTATCAGCAGCAGAGTCTTGTATCAGTTCAAACCAAGCAAGATTACCTAGAAAATTCATAATTGTAAGCAAAATTTCAAAAGAAAACACATTCGTACCCTGATCACTACTCATTTAATTGAAATTTCCATAGCAATATAAGTATAAAAAAATTAAAAAGCCCTCACGTTGGTACTAGTTATTCGTCGCATTTGTTTGAAAAAGAATTCATGGCTATCAAAAAAAACTTGTTCAAAATAAAGTCTAACCAAATAAATTCACGTTTTGCGATTCAATTCGAAACACGTTTAATTAGCAAAAACCAAAAATTATTCTTATATTCAATTTTTTCTATTTCATATTTGCCTTCAACTTACGATCAAATTTCAAACTTATTCCCTTCACTACCTTAGAATAGAAAAACTAGAATCGCATAACAAAACAGACCCTGTAATTATCAAAGTAATAAAACTCCCAACTGGAACCCTGGCTTACTCTATTCATCGACGAACATGTGTTGGAATTTACTCAGTTTCGAATGTTTCGATTCTTCAAACTCACGTCATAAAAATATAGTTTCATAGCAGAAGTAGAAACCTCTTTACGATAAGTAATTATTCAAGTATCCGCCAAGAGGGCGTATTAGGATGGACCTAAAAATCAGAGTTTGCCACATAATTCTAATAGGTACCGCCACATACGCACATCCAATGCCTCTAGCAGGGCGAGTAACTAACTATCTTCTCCTTTACAATGGTTCATTACGTTCGTTGCATAATAAACTATTATTCTCAATGTCTGGGCTGTCGTTGCAGTTCATTATTATCCACTGGTTTATTTGAAGACATTGTTGTTGAATCCCAGAAAAAAATATGAATCATTGTTTAAGTAGGAGAGCTGGCACGAATGTTAGGGAGGTATTTGAGGCAAGCTGAAAACTTGTCAGATACCTCTCCTATTATATCCCAACTCGGGATTGCAGACCTGGCTGGTGAGTAGCGGGGCTAAATCAACCCCTACATTTTTAAAAAATTTATTTTTTTTCAGATAGAAAGCCCTATCGAAATGATCTGTCTTTTTGGGAATCTTATTTTAAGTTATAAATAACACTCCATTAATATTCAAGCTGCCTCAAAAACATTTTTTATAATTTTTTGCGAAATATTTTTGCACGCGTCTGGCAATGTTAAAAACCCGATTAAATTATCTGGCTTATTTTTTTTAGTATTTATAAAGCATTACACTGCAACATATATATAAATTGCGTATTGCCTCAAATATATTTTTGGGAAAAAAAATTAAATATTTAAAATATAGGGTTGATTAGCCCGCTACTCACCAGCCAGGTCTGCAATCCCGAGTTGGGATAAATAGGAGAGGTATCTGACAAGTTTCAGCTTGCCTCACAATACCTACCCTAAAATTCGTGCCAACTCTCGGACTATTCAAAGAAAATTTTATAAATGAAAAAAATCGTCACATCTATTTTTTTTTATTTTCATGCCTATATTCTTCTTTACAGCAGCTTTTCTTTTTTGCAGGGCCAAATTAGGTGTAAACGTAGAGATCTACGATCCAATCTTCCCAAGCTGTGCAAACTTAGGAACATTAGGATTTGTAGGTGCATGTGCATTACTTAAATTCTTCGCATATCTAACTTGCGGTTTCTACCGAGGACAAGAAGATATGAATGGTAAAGTTGTTATTATCACTGGTGCCAATGGAGGCACATAGGTTTGAAACCACTAAGGAATGGCTAGGAGAGGAGCTACAATCATAATGGCTTGCAGAAGGTTGGTACTGCATCGAAAGCTAGAGGTGAGAATAATTTTTAAAAGTCACTTTATTCTTATTGAATGTTGAATAATTATTATTTGAGCATTTATGCTTCAGTGATGGAAGATAGAAAATGACTGCTTCAGCATATTACTTATATGTATTGATATTTCTTTAGGGACTTCACTCAGCGATTTTCAGAAGTGCTTCGAGTATGAGAGAATTTTTTATGAAAATTTTCGGTTAACGGAGTTCAAATCGAATTAAAACTCATATTGTAACTCTTCATTTCAAACTATTTCATTTCGGTATAGAGAATCTGTAGAAGGTATTATTTATTGAAGGACGTCTTGGCATTAAATCATGCTATGTATATACTTGCTAATTCGTCTGTAGAAGTCTTATAAACAACAGTCATTTTTGTACAGTTTTTTATATTATGCCCCTTTTGCTACGAAAAAGTAGAAAGTTGAATTTTCAAATGTCAACCTCATTGTTCATGTTTGTTGTTGAAAAAAGGCAATAATTATTCTGTAACTAATTCTTCATTTTTGCACTATTGTTTCTTAGGATCGGCGCGTCGTACTGTAGTTTTACACGAATGTCTGTGATTTTCGCTCGGTTAGACTCACTGATAAAGAATCTGAAATCGAAAGCCCAATTTCGAAGGAAATACGTTTGGGGACCTGAATTTTCTATGGTAGTTATGGGGAATGAATTCCTCGACCAAATGTTTGACCGTCGAATAGTTATTACTGAACATTTTTCGAAGCTATTATTTTGATCGGGGAAAAATTTTATATCACGATTCAATGGCAATGATTATTTTTTTCTGGTAGAAATTAAAAAAAAAACATAAGTATTTCCGAAAAATTCGTCACAATGCTCGAAGTTATATCTCTGAATTTTGGACTTCATTCAAATCTATAACATCACTGTACCAAAATTCTACTTTCTAGCTTATCCGGAATAAAGCCCGTAAAATAGGATTTCTCTGGACGAATAGACAATACTCTAGGACAAGCCATAGGCAAGTCTTTCAAGTCTCTGAGCCAAAAAAAAACTATACTGTTGCTTACAGTACTTTTTCGGCAACCGTGTAGAAATAACACTATCGCTGATAGTTATATGGTTATAGTTTTAAAAAGGGGTTACAGTTCACTGCGACCTCAAGGTCTAATGTACCCCCTAACAGAGGGGTTCTGACCACACCCTTTCAGCTCGCCTGCTAGTTCAAGAGATTCGATGAAATCCAATACTTGTGAAGGATTCAACGAGGCTAGTTCCTCACTCTCACAAGTTTCTCGCCCAAGGCATTCTCTCCTTATGCTCGCAATGGCGAAGCATTCGGTAACTAGGTGAATGGGGATTCTTTTCCTCCCCCTCACGGAACCTACACTCGTCAGGGCCCGATAATCCCATCCTCAACAGGTGTTTCCTGAGGCGGCAGTGTCCTTTAGAAAGCTAGTGAAGAAGTGTAATTGTTTTCTTACCAAGATACAGATATCTTTGGATCATGCTTTTTCAAAGTCATCCCTGGGAGAGTTTTTCCTTCTCAGCATTCTCCTTCCCCAGAAACTCCTCTTTTAGGTAGATACATTTACCTATATCACAGAAGGGTTCTGGGACCATGAGTGACAATCGTACGCCCTCTTTGGCGAGTGTTTGCCTTTTCGTTTTCTTTGATTCCGAATGGCCGGTAACTCAGATTTTTAAAAAGACTTTATTTTTCTTGCCTACCTCATTGACTATCTGAGTGTATGGCTATATCGCACTTTTGATAGTTTCTTTCCAGATTTATATCTAGACATATTCAATAGCTAAGATTTCCTTGAAAGACGCTCATACAGGAGCCTAGCGACAGTGCGCACTTGGTACTCGCCAAGCGCCAAGTGCCAGCTCCTGTAGAGGTTTTTAGTCTATTCGTTTTGAGATATTTCGTGCTCCCGAGTAACTCAAAATCTTGAAATACGGGCTTGCCATTGGCTGCGCACAAGCACTGGACAGCTCAGGAGAGAGCACGAAACTCCTCAAAACGAATACTGTTTTGTAACCATCTGTATACCATTTTACGGTATTTTCTTCGAGGTTATAGTCCCCGTTCCCATTCCTCTCTTTTACTTAGCAATGTCCTAAAGTTTTTCTCAGTGCTTACTTTTTTGATCATTGAATCACTAAGGAGGTCCGCAGATGAGATTTAGTTGTTCAGAAAGGACCAGACTCTCAAATTCTTTATTCTCTCATTACATGTACCTTCCTTAGATATTCTGAGGATAGCCTCCGGGCTACCTTATCAATCACTAGATGTAGAGGTGTGATGATATCCATAATGACCGCAAGTGCCCTAGTTGGGCACGTTCTCTTAGCTCCAGTGATGCATACACAGGCAAGCTTCTGTACTTTATAGAGCCTTTTCCTTGTACTTACCTGACTTGCCTTGGCTAGTGCCTCATATGTGATTATAGGCCTCACAATTTAGTTTTCGTTTTAAAGAGTTCCGTACTCCTGTTCTAGTGCAATGGCAACCCGTATTTCGAGCTTTTAAGTTGCTCAGGAGCACGAAACTCTTCAAAAGGAATACTTAGGCTAAATCATGACATACATCTATCGCTGATACTTTCCATATTTTATTGCCAATTGCAATAAAAAATGCAGACTTTCCGCAACTGATTTCATCTGTACCCGTCCGGAAGTATGACTTCCCGGACTACTTTCACGAAAAAAAAGCGTCCAGGAAGTGGGTAGGTACATCCCGGACGGTTGCCGAAAAATTAATGTTTTGGTAATCATTCGATTCACTGAAAATTTATTCTTATTAATCATGTTTTATATTTTTCCAGACGAAATCATAAGGGTGACCAAAAACGATAAAGTGTCCGTAAAAAAACTAGATTTATCATCACAAAGTTCAATCAGAGAATTTGCATCTGACATAAACAAAACATGTCCTCGGTTAGACGTCCTAATTCACAACGCAGGTACTGCAGAATGGAACTTCAGCAGAACCGAAGATGACATTGAAAACAACCATGGCACCAACCATTTCGGTCCATTTCTACTGACGCATTTATTGATAGGTATGCTAGTTATCATATTATGGTTATTTACAGCGGTAGTATGCCCTATTGTCACCTATGCGTCTCTAGCTTAGAGTAAAAAGTAAACCTTGAGTTGCCTTCACGCATTTGTTATTCTGACAAACAGAATCGGTTTATACGCCCGAACAAACTTCCCGCGTTGCGAAATCGTGCCTTATGTTTATTCCTTATTGAGATAATTGATTTACCGCTCTCCTACTAATATACTAACGGCTTGCATCTGTTACAGATAATTCTGTCAGTTTGGCAACATTATCTATCAGTGTTTAGTTTCTTGATTCGATGTGTTTACATTTTCATTTCGATTTGACGTTCATAAACTGAATTATTTCAATGATTGGTGGCAATTTATAGTTGCTTAAGGCTATTCCGTTAGTATAGCTAGCTCAAAATTACGAAATTTTGTAACGGAATTGGAAAAATGCAAATCTAACCAATTGTTTACTTCATCCCAGTGTGGCAGTGAAATGCTTTCCATTTCACTTTAATGCTTACTTGATTACAATGCAGTGCTATTCACGAGTAGGGGCATCTCAATGTTTATTTCTTACTCTGAGGTCTCAAGCATGGTGGACTGAAACCCACGCAGCCGGTTGCAGAAACTGCAAAGGCTGACCTGTACTGATTTAGGGAGCTATGGACTCAGCTCCTACAGTATCGCTTGTTGTCATACTTGATCTTCCTCGATCCCTTGAAGGAAAGGTCCTATCTAGAAACTGAGTTGGATACATGAGGATATTGAATCAATTGGATTCGAACATTTTGGAAAAAATCATCGGATGTTATGCCAACTTTCAACGCTCTTTGAAACGGTCATAGCTGACCGTCCTTGTGCAATAAGTTTCGTAAATCGCTTAGATAAAATCCTTCCATATGGTTTACCGATGGATCCAAATCAGAAAGAGGCGCTGGTATTGGGGTATATGGACCTCAACTGAGAATCTGTAATGCCTGGGTAGTGAACCTTTTATTTTACAGAGAGATAATGGCCGTCAGAAGTGTCTTGAAATGAACCTCAAGAGGTTGTTCGTCTATGTCACCACGAACAGCCAAGCCACGCTGAGATTCCTGGAATATCTGGGGTCTCTGTTGACTTGGGAGTGCTGTCACACTATAAAGCAACTGATGGCAAGAGGCAATAAAGTGACTCTACTATGAGAGTCAGGGCATTGTGGTGCTGAAGGAAAAGAAGAAGCCGATGAACTTGCAAAAAGTGCATCAAGATTAACACCTGCTGGATCTTAGTCCTTCTGTGGGCTAGGAAAAGACCACTTATAAGGCAGTGTTTCAGCAGTGGGAGTTGAATCATCCTCTGAAGTAACACTCGCGGACTTACTCAAGCCAAAAAAATTCCATATAATTTCACCTACCTTTACCAGAAAGCTCCTGAAGCTGTCACGAGCTCAGCTTCGGGTGATGGTGGAAGTGCTGATAGGGCACTGTCGCCACTAAGATCATTGTAGTGTATGGTAAAGTCAACAGATGAGATTTTCAAGCTTTGTGGATCAGAAGCAGAAACACATGGCATACAAAAATTCATAGGGGAAACCGGTTCTGGATACTAAGGAGGTATCGGCCAAGGCTCTTAAGGAGGTTGCCGATTTTATCAACGCCATTGACGACCTCTTTGGGTTACCATGAATGAGCAGGGTAGAGAACAGAAGATCCACATGATCGTAGTTCCCGGAAGGTTTACCTAGCCATAACGACCCCAGTAATAATAATAATAATCATGCTAGTTCTCAACTTCGTCAAATAAATAATTGATATGATTTTATTATTTCAGACTTATTGAAGAAATCTGAACCGAGTAGAATAGTTGTAGTAGCTTCGGAATTGTATAGATTAACATCCCTAAATTTGGATAACATCAACCCAACTTCGAGTGTGTTCCCAGCATGGATCTATTATGCGTCGAAATATGCAAATATTGTATTCACTTTGGAACTGGCAAAACGTTTAGAGTTAACGGGTGTAACTGCAAACTGTTTACACCCAGGTCTAATCGATAGTGGTATTTGGAGAAATGTTGCTCCACCATTGAGCTGGGGCCTTAGGTTTATGATTTGGGGTGAGTATTATAATACACAACTAGAATATTAGCAGATGGCAGAATTCATTTTTCACCTAGACCTGGTAATTAGATATATGCTATCTAAGATAAAAAAAAACGGAATCACTACGCTATCGAGTGATCTCTGAATACCTAATTTGTACATTCACTTATCACTAGGAGAAAATATCTCTAACAGAATGTCTATCAATAAGTGATCCCTAGTATTTTTTATGCTCTTTCATTCACTCGTTTTCAAAATAAAATACATTGTTGAGTTCATTCGTCTGACGACACGACGTTTGAAAACCACGATCACGTTAGTGTTCTCATACGCCAGCCCAAAACACTAGTAGAACATTGTACAGGGCCTCTATAAATGGTTGTAACAGATTTGATAAATGTGTTGAGTTTGCATAAGAAGCAGCAAAATGAAAAACATTCAAAGCCAACTGCGCTGAACAATCATTTATAAAGACCCTGTGACAGCCACCCGTCTGAGAACAAATGAGCTTTCTCGTTTCTTTTTCGTGTAATTAATTAATTAGGATCTTTCGGTACAACTATCGCCGTAGTGAACGACCAGAAGGGGATATTGCATGCCTTTGCACCTAATTATTTGAGATTTTACGGTAGAGCTACAAAAAAGGGTGAAAGTATCGTTAAAAGATGGGCATATTTCTCAAAATAGTGATCTTTGAAATCTCATAATCTATTAAAGTAGAACAGAGCAGTATGTTCTGTGGCAGATGCTCTGTACCGTTCATTTATTCTCTGATATTACAGATGAATATCTGTACGATCTGTGTTCACGTGACTAAAAAAATCCATCTGCTCGCGGAGGTCTATGACGAACGGCCACAAAATTTCAAAGCCAAATCTAATTACATATTTTTGCAGCATTCTTCAAGACCCCTGAACAAGGTTGCCAGACAACAGTATTCTGTGCTGTATCTGAAGAATTAGAAGGAGTTACTGGCAGGTATTTCATGGACTGTACAGAACGAGGTCTGAGTAGCGGTTGCAAAAACGTGGATAAGGCGAAAAAGTTATGGGAACTTTCTGAAACTTTGTCAGGTCTCAAGCCTACTGACCCTAAGATATAGAAAACTATTTTAAAATTCTGTGGATAGAATTAATTCCCTGGAGAAGAGCATTGCAGGCTTATTTGTAGCAAATTTTATTAAGTTTGTTCGAATTCAATTGTTGAACCAATGTGGATTGTTTCTGTGTTTTCAATAAATATAAAAACCCTTCTTTCTGTTTCTTTTACCTCGTAGTTATCTCTTAATTCCTGAGAGTCAACACTGAAAAGTAACAGCAAATTAAACTATAACAATAACGTTACTCAAAACTTTTCTAGAAAAAAAATACTTATAAAGATTTTCAGGAAGGTGCAAGAAACCATAACCCAAGGGTCATTTCAAAAAGTTCGGTGTGTTTGTTCACAAGGGGAAAATGTGGAAAAGAGTGCCCCTCAACCAATGGCAAGGATATTGGAGTTCATGAACTCACTGTAGGTATTAATCGATTGACATCAAACTTTTAATCTGAATTAAACATCATGGAATACCTAGAAGAAATCGAATCTAAAATAAAAATCAAGATTCAAATTCTATGAAAAATTACCAGGCAGCAATGTTCGACCTCATTGATTCAATATAAGTAGGTACCTACCATTTCTAGGGCAAATATATGCGAATTTGCAGATTACAGCAACTCCGGAAAGCGGCCCATGACGAAAGCTGCGTGTCGTCACAATTAATATATAAACTGTTCTCATTTATTTCTTATTAACATTTATTGTTCAATTTTGTGTGATGTACACTTAATAAATCTTTCAAACTCACCGCGAGTTTCACTTGGTTTGTAGGGAATTTACAACCCTCTACTCTCCATAATCTCACTGCTACTTCAACGGAGTTACGAACTGTTGAAGATAGCAGAAAAGTCTTCTTAGGAATACTGGATAGCCACAGGTCCATTGGAAGAAATCAAGCCGGGCCGCAGCCAGAAGCCACACTATCAAATCTTACGTCAGACCTACTGAGAAGAAATATCAGAATAATCAGGGAAGCAGTCCTGAGCCAACAAATCAGATCCCAGAGCAGATCAAGAAAATGCACTACAACGCGAGTTTCACTTGGTTTGTAGGGGATTTTCCGATTTACAACCCCCTAATCTACATAATCTCAGTGTACTTCAATGGAGTTGCGAACCGTTGATGAAAGTAGAAACGTCTGTTGAGGAGACACATACATAATGCATTTTGGAAAATGAAGTATGGATTCTGGAATATGGAGTTGATCTAGGTACATCTTTTGTAACACCGAAATGAATGGAATACTCATTTGTTCTCAAATTCAGCCATTGATGTCGAGTAAAAAACCTGCATTATTCAATGTATCAGACTGTTTATTGGCGTTTAAGTTGAAGAAAGCGAAATTACGACTAATAAAGAGCCACTATAACTTTCGATTTTTCTCCTATGAGTCTCCACCGTATTGTGGTACTAGAAATTAAACGAATAAACGTTCTTTTCGATAAGTTCTGCAGCTGATGATACTGTTATGTTTCAATTTCAAGGTACCTACATAATTTTATAGAAACCGATCTTCTCTTGCATTAGGTACCCTGTGGGTGTTGGTGCAAGTCTTATGTTTCACCTACAAGTTTCAATTGGGAAAGGCACCTCATCGTAGGTCTAATCAGTACTTATGGCTTTTAATCAATGCCATAGACGTATTGAAAACCGATTGTGCTGCTTTTTGGAGCCTAGTTGCACGTTGAACCGCGATCATTTTACCGACTGAATGCAGCACTAGAAAGATGGTGCGACACTATCGGGAACATAAAACGCTGATGTTCCTCATGTACATCGTGTCGGATGTGGGATGTCTCTATTATTATTATCATTGTCCTCAAACAATGTTATTATTAACAAAAAAGGAGAGTCGAGGCCGTAGCCTATTTTGACTCAACTGACAATTAATTAATTATTGAAGAAACAAGTGTGTACCTACAGAAAAAAACATATCAAAGTTAATAGAGGCCCAACAATTTAAATCACAAATGAGACACGCATAAATCACTGGTTCACAACGTTTTTGCTGCGAGACCCGAACCTTCAAAGGGTCATATCCGTTCTTGAACGAGTTGACACTAGTTGCATTCACCACTTCCACTGGCAGGCTATTCCAAATATCAAAAACTCTATTCGGAATTAAACCTTGTCACACAGATGTTCAGAACTTCTCCTTAACAAGTTTGAAAGAGTGACCCCGAAGATTAGTATTCGGGTTCAACACTAACATATCCGACAGATCCACGCCAAAAAGATTGTTGAGAACCATGTACGTCACAATAAGATCTCCCCTCATCCGGCGCTCCTTGATACCTGGGAGACCAAATATGTTGAGTCTAGTTGGGTAGTTAGGGCGATGCCACCCATAAGACAATATCGTCGCGAATCGCTGAACGGACTCCAGAAGGTCCTCGTCATATTGGTGGATCGGATACCAAACAGGCCCAGCGAATTCTAAAATGGGGCGAATGTATGTTTTGTACAATAGAGTGCAGCTCGGAACGTCCATACCTGGGAATGACTTGTGGAAAGTGTACAACAATTTTTTTTCCTTGGAATGGCGTTAATATGATCAGATCAGGTGAGCGTTTTTGTTCACGGTTGAGCCTAAATCTACATGACAGTCAGTCGACTGTACCGGAAAACCATTTAAGTAATGGGTAAGCTGCGGGTATTTTTTGCCTGTATGCAGCACTCGACATTTTGTACTGTTCAATGTCATCAGCCACACGTCACACCAAGCGGCGACGGATTTCAGATCGTCCTGCAGAGTTGAGTGGTCAGTTGCTGGATCGGCGTAGAATTTCAGATCATCCGCATATTGGTAGCAATAGACCAAAGAAGGGGAGGAAGATCTGTAACATAAATCAGGAAAAGTATTGGGCCCAAAACTGTTCCTTGGGGCACACAACTCGAAGCATAGAATTACTCTCAGACTGTCTAACTCGAAACCGCCGGTCACTCAGAAAGGCTCTGATCCAACCCAAAAGCTTTCTCCTTATTCCAAGATGTTCAATCTTATGTAAAAGTCGTCTATGCTAACTGTATTAATACCAACAGCCCGACGAACTGCACAGCGAGAGTGGTCGTGGTTTAAACCAGAAAACCAATGTGGGCGTTGATACTACTGTTATGAGTCACCCACAAACTTTCAAAGGGGGAAAGCGTTTCGTTCCCGACACCCTATCATAGGACTCATCAGTATGGCTTAAAATCACTGAATACCTTGCTTTGAAAGCCGACATGTCTCTTGCACCGCAGTCGTATAACCGAATGTGTACATACAACCAAAGGTAACTAGAAAGATGGTGCGAAATCTATGGGGGAAACGAAACGCAGAGGTTCCCCACAACCCTATGCCCAGCCCCACGTCTTTAGTCAACACTATTGGTTCTCTGGTACAATTGGACAAACATTATTATCATCTCATTCAGAGTGTTCCATAGAGAAAGGGAAAAGAGTCGATGATGAATGAAGCACCTCTAGGTGGTTCCGAATATACCTACTTTATTTTATGGATGTAACAAGTTTCATTACAAAGTGAAATAAAGGATGATTTTCTTTAGTGGCCACAGCTTATGAACCACGAAGAATATTTTTATGATATTTGGTAAGCACATTATGTTTACTATTTCTATACAGGCAACAACTTGAAAATTGGCAATACCTCTTTTGTTTAGATATCAGAGACCAAAGTAGGTAAATTAGATTCAACACTCACCAAAGAAGTATTAGTGCTCCGCGATCTCTTGGTCTAGTGTGTCCCCATATCTTGAACCTTCCAGTTTCAAATTCTTGATGACCTCAGAAACTGGGGTGGTTTCAGGGTTAGGTAGATATCTCCATCCTTGATGATTTCTCACCAAGCCACTACCCACTTTGAGAACTGATGACCAGACATTCCGTTACAAGATGACCTGGAGTTTTCTCCTCTTCTCGGCAGAACCTGCATTCATCCTTTTCGATAACGCTCTTTCTACTTAGATATTTCCTGAGACGGTGGTGACCTATGAGCAACCCTGTGAGAAGGTGCAGTCTGTTTTTGTTGAATTCCAAGATTTCCTTTATTGAATGATAATGATTACTCCTAAGCTTTCTTCCAGCCCCACATATTAAGTGTTTTACCTCTATTTTATTTCAAAAGAAAATCAACCAATAATTAATAAATTTAACAAGTTCTCAATATGATGAAGAACTCAAAGAAAATAATTAATATATTAATAATAAATAAATTTCATAGTAGAAAACTAGCTTTCACGACAAACTACAATTTTCAAATGTTCAGTTGGTACTAAGTTAGAAGTTTATCAAACTTGATAAACGATGTATCATTAGTTCATAAACCGATCTGTTGATCAAAGAAGAAATTGAAATATTCAAATGATAAGTCTGTCCTGATTTTGAAATAGTCAGAAAAATAGTCTGAATGTCTTGCATGTTTAATTCAATTTTCTACAGTTCTCTACATATAGATGTGGAAGAAACGGATGGAAACACAGTTTCAGCGTTAAATTCTAGCAGGCTCGGACTCCAGTGGAACGTGGAAGAATCGAAACCTCGGAGCGGAAGTTACATATGTAACTTCCGCCTATGGCGCCCAAAGAGGGAGAAAATTTGTCGTATTCATTTTCAATAGACACGCGATGTTATCCATCTCCCGTTCGGAGTGTTAGGCTACGTTCAGATGATGAGCGCTCAACGCGCGTTTTGCTAACGCGCGTTTACAGATGATGGGCGTTCAAAATACATGTAGTTGTAAACGCGCGTTAGCAAAACGCGCGTTGAGCGCTCATCATCTGAACGTAGCCTTACTGATTCGATATTCGATCCTAGATCGTTGCTGCGCGCTTCCCCACTCACTTCAGACTGCCATTCCAACAGACCAGCCTCTTATTCAATATCGCATCGCTCCGAGGTTTCGATCTTCCACTGTTCCACTGGAGTCGGAGCCTGTTGAATTTAACGCTGAAACTCCTGTGTTTCATCCGTTTTCTTCCACATCTGTATACTTACTCTTTTAATTTGAACCTCATTACATAAGTTTCAATTTTTGCTGAAATGATTTTTTCCTGGCTTGTATGCATCGGATAAGATTGGCGGCATTAGATTTTTTATTAATTTTCAGGAAAACTAATGAAATGTAGGGAAAAATATAAGACAATGTTGTATAGTCGAAGTAATCACAGATTTATTTTACAAGTAGTTTATTTACAATAAATAAAGGCAGTGTGATATTATCATTAATCAGTACACAAAACAATTTCGTCACATTTCCCCGAACATAGGAAGAAAAGGTGACAAAATCAACTTTCTACCTAAGTCTTTCCACTGCGCCATTGGTCAATTTTTAAAATTATATAAATGAGAAATGAAAAAAATGGCACTATTAACAAAAATTTCATACTAACAGTAGGTTCTTTCAAGATCAATAGAGTTATTGCAATATGACAATTTTACTATTTTGATCAGTTTTCCATTATTCTCACAAATTTGTCAGTTACCAATATTGATTTCTTCAAAAACCCCACTGATGATTGTAAGAATAATGTAGATATTTCTTCAAAAACTTGCAAAGCTATGAGAGTCAAGATATTCAACACATTAGTTTGTCCATGTTATACAAATAACTTTTCAAAATTTAAATAATTCATCACTGAGAGCCATTTGAAATAATAATAATAGTCTATTTTTAATTCAAAATATTTGAATCCAATCAATTAAATTGTCTAAAAATTGCTTTCAATGCATAAACTCAGGTGGAATTTTTTCACTAGATGTAATTAGTTGCTCTAGGAAATAGTGAAGAAAACAATCTATAATTTATATGACATGTTCGAACTAATCAATAAATTTAATATTTAAATGGAGATCTTTCAAACAGTATCAACAGTCAAGATTAAACATGTCATATAAATTTCAGTATTAAGACACCTTGGTTCAATGTTTCAACAATCTAAATAGGAAATATCTATTCTTTTAAACTTTCTATAGATATCTAACACATTTTCTATTGATCAAATTTGGCATCTCTTAATCTTAAATATATAGTTTGACTTGTATAATTGAATTATAAATGCACTTTGCATCGGAAATCATTTGATATGATTGAATTACGTATAATATTTAGCAAATAATAAAAATACGTATGTACAGCCTTCGGATACCTAAAAAGTCTAAACCCAACAATATATGAAAAGCCGAGTAATAGGCCCAATGTATATATCTGAGCCTGATTTACTCCTCATTCACTAATGCGGATGCAAAATAATTTACAAGTATTACGAATATGAAGAACGCGCTTTTCAATACTTAATAGATTTTATGTGTCACAATATAAAATGATTTTAAGGAAATGACCATTAAAATGCTGTATTTCTCACGATCAATTAAACTTAATCGAACGAAACGGTTCAATTAAGGGTATAAAATATACAGGATTTCAAAGTTGGTGAATTAACAAAAATTGGCAAACACATGAGCCTTTACATTTTCACATTGGGAATTCTTCTCTAAAATTTATTGCACCCCAAAAAAGAGTTTAAAGCTCACTTGTGAGAATTAATCTCAAAAAAAGATATCAGCTAAAATGAATGAATCACATAAATTGACTGTTCACTTGCCTAGCCTAGGATGACACAGTAAGTCTTACAATTGTAGATGCTACACAAATGATGAGAATCCAGGCAGGGGGGCCCTAGACCTGGCCATATTGTTCATAATGATTTGTCCCCCGTTCAAACTCACTACCGCACTACCCTCTGGTTCAGAGTCTGTATAACTCGAATAGTTCCTTATAGGTTTTTGTTTTTTCCATGATTGTCTCAAGGTGTCATTCACGTTCGCATAATGATTAACGAATGAATGTGGATCCGACCTAACGCTATCGTTTTCGCTCTCAGATTCCTAAACAAACAACAAATTAGAATTCATTTGGATACAAGGATCTACAGAATTCATTTACCTTCTTAACTTCCGCTCGCAACTGCACAAACAGATGCATTAGTTGGGCGATCTTTTTGGAAGTTTCACCAATGAGGGTGTAGGGTCAAATGAGATGAATTATCCAAAATTATATAAGAAAAAAAAAAATGAAGAAGGAAAGAAGTAGAGAAATTGAATAAAAAGAGAAAGTTTGCAAGACTTTTGGATAACTCATACAGAATGTGCAATGGGTGAAATGAAATCAATATATTACACAGATCTTCAAATGATTTGGAATGAAGAAAATTGGAATTGCAGTGAATAATTAATAGGATAATATAGGAAGTCTAATAATTAAGTTAATTATCCAAAGGTTATTATTATTTGCCTATTTAATATGATATGAGTAAATTCATGATATATTCAATTAATTGACTACCATTTTCATTATATTTTTAATCCTTTGATATATTAAAATTAACTTTGTAATTAAACTGAACCTCAATTAGTAATTATGTAGATGGATCTAGGTAAATATGTTCCCTATAAAACTCTCAAAATTCAATTACAGTATCAATTTTCCAAAGCAAATAGACATTATAGCAAAAACGTTATTTCAATTACTTTAATCGAAGCAGACGAAGTTGTTCAGTTATCTAGCTGGTAAATGATTCTAATCTCACAATACAATCTATCAAGGTCATATAGTACACAGCGGATATGCAGCAAAGCATTTCAAGCTGACTGATTAAATAGAATTGCATACATTATAATAAATGTTGTTTTATTTGATAACACCGTTTTTACTAACAACTACCGATATATAAAGTTGTTATTGGTATTGAAATACTTCATAAAAAGGAATTTAGAAGTTATATTACATATTGAGCAGCAAGATACAAGAGATCGATAGGTCGCTTTGCATGAGTTTCTCTAGAAGTACGAATATTCCTTATATGAACCTTTATTTATTATCTATTTATTAATTTATTTTATGACGAACATTCTGTGAAAAACTTTGAAGGAAAGCAACATGCTATTATGTTTTTATCAAGATTGATCCTTTCATCAAAATTGAATGGTCTATATAGGTCATAAATAGGACTGTTAATTTAAGTGTCCAATTTGGACGACCCTCAGCAAAAAGTCACAAGAAATTTTCAGAGTTTCTTTTCACAAACTCAAACAAACTGAAACAATTCCCAATTACAACTTCATTCCAAATTTTCGAGCTTCAGACAACTTAACACCATAAAAACGAAAATAGTGCTTAAAATTTGAGCGATTCATTGAGTCCGTTATCAATGTAGTGGTAGAAAAGTGTCCTACGCCAGACCTGATCAACAAACACTTAGGTCAACATCTATAGGACAAGTTGTATGTAAATTGACTCACCTGCGAATCGGACGAGCTTATCTCTGACGGTTTTTCAGTTACGCTGCTATCGTCAGGGTTCTCGTCATAGCCTTTGAGGCTACCTTCATCCGAGTCATATGGCACCGAAGCCGGAGAAGGCCTGGGGGGGCTCTTGCTGAGCATGGCAGGAGGTGGTTGAGGAGGTTTTCTAGTCAGAGTGCTTCTTTTGCTCATGTTACTGAGTGTGCTAATGTTGGCATTGCCATTGCGAGCTCTGTAGTAGTCCATGGCTAGTTCTTGATGATCTCCAATCGACATGGCCATGGATTCCTCCAGAGTACGCTGCGCCTCTTCTGTAAATAAAATCGAACATTGAATGAAGTTAAGGAACTTTGCATGTGTTCACTTATAAAATTTTTACAAAAATGTGAATAAGACCTTGATTCTTGCTCCTGTCCCCTACTACAGATGAGCTAAAAATTATCTCAGAATACGATTACCTCTAAGTTTGTGGCATAAAAATTGCTTAATGAAATTTGCTTCTGCTTATTCGAATTTCTTGATGTATTTTTCCAAATTCATAATTGTTGGTATATTTTCAAGTGATACAGAAATGGACCAATACTGGAATTAAATAATAGCAGTACAAATTTTATAATCTTACTAGTGGACCCGACAAACATTGTCGATGTCAAGTCTAGCTGTTCAGTCGCAGTATAGATAAATAACTTAGAAAACGACTGCAGCGAAATCTGCAGGGCTGATTTTTGAATCTAACCATCAGGGGCGCCATCCTAACACATACAAAAAATCCAGTTCAGTGACATACACCCCTGAAGTAGAATTATACGGGTATCGAAAATCACATCGGAAACATACGATCTACTATGCATCAGAGAGAGAATTTAGCTGTCCAGTTGAATATTCTGAGAGGCAAGATTTCTGACGAAATAAATTACCCATTGTAAACAATGAAGTTGTCTTACTCTTGTCATTGAGAGTAGCCTAATTGAAGCAGTATGGTAGGCAACCTAAAGTACTCGAATCGAATTATTCAATGTGTCAGGCTGCCTGAAATACTCGATTCGAGTACTTCAGGATGCCTACTTTACTGCTTCAATTAGGCTACTCCCAATGACAAGAGAAAGACAACTAGATTGTTTACAGTGGGTCATTTATTTCGACCTAAACCTAGCACTTACATTTTTAGGATCTTAAAATGTTCAACAGAACGGCAAAATTCTCTTTCTCTCTCTGATGCATTGAATATCGTATGTTTCCAATGTGAATTTCTATACCTGTATATGTATAATGATAATGGATGATGGCTTGTTGATATAAGCAAGACTTGTACCAAAGCGATAAAACTACTATGTACTAATAAGGACCAACGTGTATCTTTTATCAGATTATGTCAGTTTCATGCTATAATTCTCCCAGCTCATCAACGTATATGTGCGAATTCAAGTAATACAATGACTTTGGTATACTTACGTTTGTATTTATAGCTTTTGCTTTTAACACACAAGACTGCTATAACCATTATAATGATGATGACAGATAAAGCAGCTAGAATAACCATAAACCAGGTAGTTCTATAAAAAGGCTGATATTTCAAGAAACCATATTCCATATAAAGTTTTGAAGGAGTCAGCACTAATTCTTCAGTAGCAGCAGGATAGCTAATCCCGAAACGATTGTAGGGTATAACTCGGAAGTTGTAGAAAGTGGATGCGATCAAGCTTTGATAAGATATGGCAAAATCTACAAGGGGTCCATTAGTTGTTTTTGCAATGAGCTGCCACATGGTATCATCTGAAAAGCACAGATTGTTAAAAATAAATTCATATTGACGAGCAACCTTGAAGTACCTTTCTTTTTTGATTCAATATAATAACCAAGAATGGGACCTTTTCCTGTGGGACCATTCAACCAATGTAATTCGATATTTGTTGGTGTTTTAACCAAAGCTAATTCTTTAGGAGCACCAGGAGAGCCTTCCTGTGGCCCAGTTGTAACATTACTTGAAATTGGTGGACCATAATTAATGGTTTCAGCCCTAACAGTGAATGTATAAGTGATACCTTCTTCCAAGGACTGTATATGAAGAAAAGTGGAGGTAACTTTCTGTTTCACCAACTTACTAAAACCTGAAATTCAACATGTTATATATCAAGATGGAACAGTTGAAGAGAGCAATTAACTTACGATCGTTTTCTTCGGTTGTTACATACGTCACAACATAACCAATAATATCACCGTTTGGTTTTTTTGGCGGTTCCCAGGAGACCACCAGACTATTCATTGTTATTTCGGAAAAAGTAAGGTTATCTGGTGGTCCTGGAATGCCCTGGTGAGTTTTAACGATGATAGCTTTGGATCGTGGACCATCTCCAGCTGGGTTGAAGGCTAATACTTGTATCCTGAATAAAAATAACCATGTCATTCCATTCTTACTCAGTTACAATATAAACATACCTATACTCTGTATACTTGTCTAGAAAAACAAGGCTATGGGATGTTGTTGACGCAGGAACTACTTCTGTTTCTTCTTCAAACTTGGTACCATTTTCTAATTTTTGTGGAGAAGCAGTCACCAAATAGAAAATCTGAAAAAATGAAAACAAATATTGAAGTTGCTACTTCTTAAGCAAGTGAAAATAATCACCTTATAACCTAGAAGTTCTCCATTCTGCATTTGCTGCTGTGGAGGTTTCCACCTTAATTTAACTTCAGTTGAAGACATTGCTTCTCCTTCTAAAGCTCTTGGTTCCCCTGTTGGGACAGCTTCGCCAACGTAAACTGTCACTGGCGGGCTAGCAGGTCCTTCCCCTTGAGAGTTGAACGGAATGACGATGATTTCGTAATTTCTATCTTGTAATAATCTTGTAGAACTATTTCACTGACTGAAAAAATTGTATAGTGAGTTTAAACCAAATCTACAAATATTAAATTTAAATAAGTTCTATTCAATAAAAAACAGAAATTATTATATCTACGTTATTCTCATATTTACCTCTATCCCATAACTTCTTCTTTGGGTGTAGCTTGAAGAGCAGTAGGATAATCAGAAACTGGTTGAAAAACAACTCTATAACCTCCAGTTTTTGTATCTCCACTCCAATACTCATTTTCTACAGTCAACCAGAAAACTTTAACACTTGTGGTTGTTATTGGTACAACCTTAACACCAATTACTCCTTTACTAGGCGCTGTAATAAAATCAGTTGTTTATTTATGTGTATAATGTTTCATGTTAAGTTTTGATTACTAACAATCCATATTATTCAAGATATTCTTTGTACCTCGAATAGAAACTGAAAATATGAAGTCAACATAAGATGTGTGTACGCATACCTGCTGGATAGGTTCTAACATCACTAGATTCATGGCTGAAACCACTAGGACCTATATCGTTGGTGGCCTGTATCCTGAATTTGTAAGCCGTGAATGGTTTCAAATCAGAAACAGTATAAGATGTAAGTTGTGGATCTATTCTTTCAGGTAACGTTTGCCATGGTCCCCCATTTTCTGACTTCTGCACGATGTAGTACCTCAGAGGTGCGAAACCGTCCCTGCCTGGTGTCCAACTGAAAGTGATTTGTTTGCTCTGAATCTGACTCCTGCTTATTTGGGGAGTTGAAGGTGGTTGCGGCGGCTCTCTATTGTTCGTTGTGTAAACGATAGCTTTGGCAGTCTTTCCATAGCCAAGTTTGGTACGAGCCGTTACGGAGAATAAGTAGTATCGTTCTTGTTCTAACTGAGTTGCCCTAAAAAGATAGTAAGTATGATTATAAAAGTTATTTGATTATTCTATTTAGAACTTACGTGAAGGTTCTGATATAAGGTTCAAACTCTTTGGAATATTTATTATTGCCATTTGAATTGTTAATATGGTATGTCACTTTATAACCCAAAATTTGACCGTTTGGTTCTTCGGGTATATCCCATATATCCTAGCCGATGATAGAGACACATCAGGAAAAGACACATTAGATGGCACTCCAGGAACTACAAGAAATAGAATAATTTTTCTCATATAATAGACAGAGAAATACAAAACTCACCATCTTCAAAAGTTCTAACACTTATGGCAGGTTTACTGGGTTCTCCATCCCCTAGTCTCGTATAAGCCAGAACTTGAATTCGATATTGTACAAACTTCTTGAGCTCCGTTAGGGTGGTGGTGAAAGTTGCGTTTCCAGCAATTTGTTTATATTGAGCGGGCGTTTTATCTGCAGCGTAATAAACTTTGAAACCCTCAATTAGGCCATTCTGGTGTTCCTTGGGTACGTCGCCCCATTTAACCACTATAGTGGTTGAAGATGTAGAGTTAGCTTCAACGTTCATTGGGCCGAATGAAGGAACTAAAATGAAAAATTGAAATTTGATTTGATTTCATGTTATAATGCACTTTTTTTCATTCTTACCTGATTCTCTTGTTCTTTCTAAAGCTCTTGAACTCGATTTGGAACATCCAACATCATTACAGGCTTGCATAGAAATTTCGTAAAGTTCATATTCCTCGAGATTTGTCACAACATGCGAATTAGCTGTATGATCATCAATTGAAGCACTTCTGGATTTGCCTGAAGAAACTTCTATTAAGGTTATATTGTAACCTCGTGGGTTTCCAAACCATTCAATTTGTTGTAAAGGCTGCAAATATGAATTGGTTACATTTAAAAATTTTTAACATTTGATGTGAGCATTTAATACACTTCATAATTACTTACAATCCATCTGACTCGCAACTCTGTGGCGCTTATTGCTCTAACTGTAACGTTCTTTGGTGGAAAAGCAGGTGGTGCTTGAATAGTTTGAAATTCTTTAGATGATTCTGATGGCTGTGAATGACCGACGACATTATTAGCAATCAACCGAAGTCTGTACTGTGTAAAGGGTACAAGTCCAGTAACAGTTATAGACTTGGCTTCAGGGTCTGAGACTTCATATATCACAAACCAAGTTACATTTCTAGTAGTCTGAGCTTCAACTGTCCATTTAGTGATGGAAGAATTTCCATCAAATCCTGGTGTGAACTGAAGGACAACTGAGAAAGCTTCGATATTAGAAAGTGCCAATTTCGTTGGGGCGTGTGGTAAAACTGGCTCTACACCAGATTGAATTGTAGCGATTTTTGGAGGTCCTATACCCACTCTAGTGGAAGCAGTTACCTAAAAAAAAATCTTTAGTGAAGAACAAACCACTAACTAAATGTTTTTTATTATTACCTCAAAACGATAGTGAGTCATCGCTTGGAGATCATGAATTCCAATATTAAGAGTATCTGCAGACAAATTGAGCATTTTAACAGTTTCTGGTTGATCTCGTATATGGTAAGTGATCTGGTATGATGTCAAAACACCATTTGGTTCTTTAGGTGGAGACCATATTACATTGACAAACCTGTCACTAATTTCATCAAATTGCAAACTTGCTACTTCACCAGGTACTGAAATTAAATAATGCATAATTTTTCGAATTCGATAAAATAGACAAATGTGGTTACAGTAAGCTATGGATTTGAAAAGTCCATGGCTTACTGTATTTATTCTATTCAAACAATCAAAATTTGACTGGAAGCTTACCATCTTCTTTTGTTTTAACATAAATATATTGACTGATTTCTCCATCACCTGGATCAGTGAAACAAAGAACAGTGATATTATATTCAGTATATTTCTTCAAACCGTTCATAATCACAGTCTGTTGAGCATAAGGATCCAACAAATTCGGATGTACAGTCATCATTTTCTTTTCTACATATGTTTCTCTCATTGCATTGAATTGCCATGCTTGAATTTTATACCTGAAAAATGAACAAATAAAAAATTTGTATCATTATCGAAATAGGTACACTTTGAAAGTTTGTATGGTAATCTTATATAGGAAATATCTATTGGAATATGATGTTTCTTACCCTTGATTGATACCGTTAATTTTTTGAGGATCTGGCGGTACCCACCAGATCTGAACAGCAGTGGAATTGACAGCTATAACTTTTTCGATTTTGGGCGGAGCTTCAGGAACGCCCTCTTTCGTTTTTATTTTTACACCTTTGGTGAATACGCCTACTCCTTTGTTGTTGTAAGCTGCTATTTCGATAACATAATCTTTCCATGTGATTAGATCAGGAATAAGATAATTTCTTTGAACCTAAAAAAATTCCATACTAGATGTTGCTCATATTTAAGTAACATTTTTCATTACCTCATTAGTTATATTCCTTATAGTCCAAGGACTTTTATTATAACCAAATAAACGGTAACGTATAATGTAACCTAGAATTTGACCATTTCGGTGTTCTTCTAGGGGAGGTTGCCATTGAGTTATTATTTCCGAAGAACTTCTGGCAGATCCAACAAAACCTACTGGTGGTCCAGATGGCGCTGCAGAAATACAAAGTTGTTACTAAAACGTTTTTGATGTGGAAAGTGTAGCGAATATAGGCTGTGAAGTGAAGGAAAATTAATATAATTAATTGTTTTTACCTTCTTGTGGCAATTTGATCATATTGCTAGGATCACTAGGATTTCCTTCTCCTACACTATTTATGGCGCTAACTCTAAACTGATATGAAGCAGCAGCTTTTAAATTTTCTAGCAACACCCATCTTTGACTGGCTGAAAGGTTACTTATTTCTGTAACCCAATTCATAAGCGGATCTGGTATTGGACCTACAATCGGTGGAACTTATGAAACAAAATAATACTGCTTGTGTTCGTTAGCAGAGAGAACTACTTGAAATTAGGTGCTCAAATGAGCATGCATGTTATTCCACAAAGATTACGACACATTGTTACCTTTTTTTGCCTATGCTTACTGACAATGCTTCAGGAACACCGAAGCAGTTTCTTTACAAGGAAGACTTAAGCTAAAATCATTCAGTATGCATCAAGAATGCTTTGAAGATCAGCCAGAATTCCTACTACAAATACACAAATCATCAATGTACAACCTAAAGTAAACTAAAAACGATAACAATGAAATGAGCAAGACATGATAGAATTAAAAGCCTTGGAAAAAAAAACGTTCAAAATTATAACTTCAGGTCATACAGAGATAAAGTCCATAAACATATATCCCATTAACGAACAATACATGCTCACCTAATGTTTCTGCGTTACATACACAGGGATATTCATAAATAAAAAATTAGCATTCCACATAAACAGGACGAAATCATTCAAATAAAATATCCGTCATTCATACCTTCTTTTACGAAACTAAATTTAAACTATAGAATAGGAATCGGAAAAGGTGATATTAGTAAAGGGTGCATGGAAGATAAAGGAAAAAGAAAGGTTTTTTTATACCTCTAGATAGCACTTTTCAATTGAATTCAGGTCTCAAGAAATTATTCCTATTTTAGTGCTATTTGGAGGTACCCACTGCATGTGAACTTAATGAGCTCAAATGAATTTCTGAATGTATATGTCATAAAAATGAAAGCAATCAGAAGTTCTTTGGCACAAATTCAAAAATGATTCAGTTTATTACCCAAAAAGAAAGTAGGAATGACAGATCGAGCTGTCAAAACTAATCCATGTCAGCTAGGAGGTTATGTAACACAAAAACGATACATCCAACCCGGTACTACTCGACTTACCAAATTCAGGCACCTCCCTTCTTTGGATAACATACTGTTTAATAGGACTGTTACCGTCAAAACCTGGTGTCCAGCTAATATTGACTACCCTTTTCATTTGATAATCAAGACGTTCAGCTTTGACGTTATTTGGAGGAAAAGGTAGTTCTACCACCTTCAAACTACCTGAACGTGTATCATTACCAGCTGCAGAAGTCACACTACAAGTGTATTCTCCTACATCGGCTGCTCTTACAGCTTGGACTTCCAAGGTACCATCCTCCAAAATATTAACACGAGAGGTCAACATGGGATTAATGAGTCTGGAGAAGGAAAAGAAATTTATATGAAATTATGCTGTAAATGCTGAAATTTCGAAGAAGTTACCTGTTGTCGTGGAACCAAAGTAATCGATATGGCACAGCCGGATCAGTAGAAACTTTACATTGCAGTGTGGCTGTATGACCCAATAGTACACTTGTGTCAACTGGAGGCTTTATAATTTGTGTTCGCACTGTAGAATTGAAAGTGTTAGTTTTAATCTGACTATAACTTGCTTATTCAGAAGACGAATGGTAATACCTTTCAACATCAAGAAAGAGATGTACATTGTTACAAGACAACTTACCTAGAACACTGAGATAAGCAGAACCTCTGACTGTACCGGCCTCGTTACTTCTTATACAAGTGTAATGTCCAGCATCTGTTTCCTTGACAGACACAAGGAGTAGATCGCCAGACTCCAATATTTGAACCCTAGCTGAAGGTTCTAGAACATCGTTTTCTGAAAATATGAAATGGTTATTATCGAATGTGTTGCTCAATTATGGAGAATATATACCATTGAAAATCCATGTGATATTGGGAGTAGGCGCCCCAACGGCTTTACAATTCAAATTTGCGTCCTTGCCATCCAAAACTGTTGTATTTTGCGGTGCGACTTCCATGATTGGTGTAGATGCTGAAATTTGAATTAATCAATGAAAATATGAAAAAACACTAAACAAAGACTATACAAGGACTTCTCAGAATCATTACCTGCTAAGTAGTATCTAAAAAAACTGTTCATCGAATATCAATGAAAACAAGCTCAAAAGACTGCCTCAAAAATAACATGCCAAAATATTCGATGGTAACAATACTGGAAAAATGTACGATCCGACTACTATGAAATACAAATATCTTTTGATATCTAATGAAATATCAATTGAATTCACAAGCTACGATGCAAAAAACCCAAGTGTAATTACTGAAATTTGGACGACCTAATCTACACTGATTCAACACATAATGACTAAATATCTCAAATTCAACTTGATAGAGCTTTCATATATGCAGTTCCACACTGCAGCTCGTGAAGTTGATCTTCATTGAAATCATTCGCTCTTATTTTTAGGAAATGAAATCAGTAAATACACTTCATGTGTTTGGGCATTTTAATACTGTCTAACCTAAATTATACATTTATAATAACTCATTTTTTTCCGGTATTGTAACCACCTTTTATAACACCTCATGGAGAAAAATCTACGCTCAGCTATAGCAAGAAAAACCTAATGCAAAATTGAAATCATCAAATCTTCGCCTTTGACAAACACCTCTATAGCAAAATGTGCTTGTGTAAAAACCCTCCGTTGTGTAACACATCAAAATCACACTACATTCTACCTGTGCACACCGATTTTTTATGTTTAAATGCATTCAGTTTTCTACTGGTTCTGTTCCTATTTCTTACATGGTGAGATAAAAATGAATTTGTTTCTTCTGTCGCTCCTCAGTCTTACTACGTTTGCGGCTAGACTTCTTTTTCTTCTCAATTCTAGGGGAGCATAAAAATGTACTTAATATTAGGGGAATTAAACTCCAAACTCCTCCAAATTAATTGAGGATGTTTCTGATATATCATTCATTAAAACTTATCCTTTTTAAGCGAAAAATATATGTTGCAAAATGAATATATATCTGCAATATATGAAAAGTATATGTACTGGTGAAATTCACATCGGTAACATACGATATTCAATGCACGAGAGACAGAATTTTACAGTCCAGTTGAACTTGTATGTTTGAAAAATTCACGTCCTACGTTACTGACTGAATACATGACCAATTGGAACATAATGTAATTGTCTTTCTTTTATCGTTGAGAGTAACCTGAAGTACTTGAATCAAATTATTCAATGTGTCATGGTGCCCGTTATACTCCATTGGAACACTTCAGGTTGCCTACCATTCTGCTTGAATTAAACAACTCACAAAGATAAGAGAAAGACAACTACATTCTCTCTCTGATGCAGTGAATATCGTATGTTTCCGATGTTAATTTCCATACATGTGTACGCCACATATAAGGTTTTCGGACATTTTTCCATTAATATTAGACTGAATTTTCGTTAAGAAATACTGACACATACTAATGATCATTTTCACACGTTTCTCAAAATAAATGATTGCAATGCCACTTATGTTATCCTAAAGAGTGAATATAAACCATCAGAAGGTTAAAGAGCACCTAAATATATGAACTAATAGATTCTTCAATGGAATTGAGATGAAATACACACTTTAAAATTAAATTGTTTTTCCATCTCACAATGATAGTTTTCAAAAATAATCTTAGGCGATCTCCTTCCTTCATGAATTTTTATGAAGTTTTATATCAGCAATATATTGTTTCAAAACTCAACAAGGGCACTTTGAATAAAGCAATATCACAATTCACTTATATTCAAATATGCAAAAGTTGTTGTATCAACCAAATCAAGATATATTTCAATAATATAAACAATTGAAAATACTCACTTTTCACTCTAAGCCAAGTAGACAAAGAACATTCCCCAGCTGGGTTTGTTGCAAAGCATTGATACATTCCGTTGTCGCTAATCTTCAATCTCTTTATCAACAAAGAGTTGTCTTCCTGAAGCATAAACCTTTGTGGAAAGATAAGATGTTATTAAATTCTTTCACACGGTTCAATCAGTGCACATACCTGTTACTATTGAAATCAACGGCAACACTGTTCATGTACCAGGTAACATTGGGTTTGGGAAGTCCTACAACATCGCAGGATAAGGTGACTGGAGATCCATATTCTGCCAATGTTTCCGCTTTCAGAGTGCTCACAGTCCTGGGTTTCTCTAATACTGAGATCTGGGCGAATGCTGATACTGTTGGGTAGCCACCTGATCTCATTGTTACCCTACATTCGTACTGACCGCTGTGGGTGGTGTTGACGGAAACAAGTGCTAAGCTGCGGTTCCAGGGATCGCTTAGGGCGTAGGTGATAACTGCATCGTCGATAAGAATGCCGTCTTTGTACCTGAAAAAATTATATTCGAATTACAATTTGCAATAATTATATGGTAATTAATGAGAAGAGGTTCAACGCGTAACATCGCTGTGAATATCAATGTAGTGAAAGCAGAGAATAATATTAATCGATTGAAACAGAGTACCCATGGATGGGCATTTCGTCCTTATTAGGACTCATCAGCACAGGATAGCTCTGAATGATACAAGGTATTTCTTGGAACTTACAACGAAGTGGCATCTTCTTTAAGGTATCATACCGAAAAGAAGACGCCTCGTCGCTGTAAGTTCCAGGAAATACCTTGTATCATTCAGAGCTATCCTGTGCTGATGAGTCCTAATAAGGACGAAATGGCCATCCATGGTTGCTCTGTTTGATACCACTACCTAGCATTTTGTCTTGAACGAGGACGAGATTGGCACCGAAGTATGAGTTTTATATTGGTTGATTTCAATCAATTAATATAATTCTCTGCTTTCACTATATCATATGGTAATCTTAGATGCTATGCAATTAATGGCTTAATGGAAAAGATTTTCGATTTATAAAGCGCTGTGAAGATTTAGATGAATATTTGTAAATAATAAACAGGGAAATACACATAGAGGAATTATTATAACTATATGTCTTTTTATGGAACCATGCCCCATAAACACAGGGATACCAAAGTTTCTAAATCAAACGTTCTCAGTTCAAAATTCGCCTTGAAAGGTTGAATGAAGTATAGCACATTGAGTAACTGGATCAGTTTTCTCCATACCGTTTTTGAGCAGTTTACTATATTGATGAAAAATTCGAGGTCATTAACAATTTTGTCCAGTCGTTCGTTCGTACCCAATATAACTTTCAACCGTAGGGAGCACAATAATTGAAAGTTAATTCTGTTAATGGCACAATCAGTCAATAAAGGGTTTTCCAATAAGAGGTGTTATTTTGAATAGCCCGCTATTTCGGTAGATGTCACGTTTGAAGCTGTAATTTTTGACATTTGACAAGTAGAAACTACGCCATTAATAAAAATGGAACGATACACGCTTCAAGAACGCATTGAAATTATTAAAATTCGCTATAAAAATGGTGAAAATTTGGCAGAGAAAGTTCATAAAAATTCGAACATTTTTAGGTCGTCGTGAAGCACCTTGTCGGACCGCAACAAAGAAATTGGTGGAAAAATTCGAGCTGTTGGGACAAGTTAGTGATGTGAAGAATAAAACCCGTGCACGTCGCTCAAGAACAGCCGAGAATATTGCTGCTGTAGCCGAAAGTGTTGAAGAAAACCCAGGTTTGTCCATTCCTCGTCGTTCTTTGGAATTCGGCATTTTATGGCCGAAATTGGATAGTATTGATTTGCACAACGTTTACTTTCAACAAGACGGCGCTACGTGCCACACAAGCAACGAAACCATTGATCTTTTGCGGGAAAAGTTTCCGGACCGTGTTATCTCTCGAAGAGGTGATCACAATTAGCCACCGAGATCTTGTGATTTAACACCTTGCGACTTCTTCCTTTGGGGCCACGTGAAAGAGAAGGCCAGATAGCCCAGCGTCGATTCAAGACCTCAAAGATGGAATTCACAGGGCAGCCACTTTACGATTTGCTTATGGAAAATTTTATTGAAAGGATATGGTCCTGTAAGCGTGGTCATTTCCCTGATGTTATT
The DNA here is from genome assembly GCA_013421045.1 of Propylea japonica. Classification (NCBI taxonomy): domain Eukaryota; kingdom Metazoa; phylum Arthropoda; class Insecta; order Coleoptera; family Coccinellidae; genus Propylea; species Propylea japonica. The sequence goes on along the minus strand of CM024245.1, from coordinate 1,916,237 downwards.
TTCCACTATTAACGGCATAGCTTTTTCTTTATAATGAAATATTCATCCGATCATTTATATTGAAAAATGGCAGTTTTCTTTGAATATCAAAATAACACCTCTTATTGGAAAACACTTTAGGTAGCTGTCTGTGGAGTTATGATGATTCTTTTTAATTTTCCATGAATTTTGTATTTAGATGATCAATGATTATATGAAGACTAGTGAATATTATCGTGAGAATCTGAGGAAATATTTAGCGTTCCTATTGGGAGAACTTGTGCGCACCGAGTGCATATTTTGTGTTCCATTGGTACAATGAATACTACTAGAAATGCACATTCAATGAAAACCAGTGCAGTGTCAGTGCAACAAAAGTTCAAAACTGGTGCACCCAGGGCAAAACGTTAACTAACTACTGGTGTCAGTCATTCATTCATAAAATTATTAAATGTTTTTGAATTTGGATCGCGCTGGAACTTCGAACTTCGAACATACAGAATTGTTCATAAGTATGAGATTTAGAATAGGAGTGAGCAAACATGAATTCATAATGAATAGAATAGGACCAAAAGTTTTCAGGATATTCAATTACGACTTTATTTTCCTAATATCAACAAGCACTCAAAAGCTTCTGACTTCAAGTCAAGTCAAGTTTTTCAATTTTCTTGAATAATTTCAGTTATTTACGGAAGTGTGAATTTGGGACTAAAAGTAAATAAATAAATATCATTTCATCAACTGAAAACTTCGAAAAACCAGATTTAAATCGAATCCCATATTCATATTATTGGGCGCTCGTTTTCCTTAAACGAGTGCTATATCGTTTTGCCCTAATGTCTGTAATTTTCTAATTTTGAGCCGAAAATGGTCTCAAACGATAGGGTTAGACTTCCTGATGACGAATTCGTGGTCAAATTCAATTCTTTCCGTGGGGCCGTCTGTCCGGCAGGCCGTTAGCACAATAGCTTTCGAAGGGGTTGTCCTAGAGAATTGAAATTTTCATATGGCTCGGTTGAGTTCGTTAACCAGCCAAATCGTACAGGGTATTCCATAAAATCTGGCCATTGAATTTTTTTGTTCCTCAATATATCAGACAAAACGAAACCCATCGAAATGAAATGTTGCGGCCATATGCAAGATGCTCATAATGAGCCTCATGCAAAATTATGTGGCCGTAGTGTATGAACAGAACCATAGAAAATTCAACTCGAATATTGAAAAGAAGAAACTTCATATTTCCATGAAAATATTTCCGATTGGAATAAAAGTTATTTCATAAATAAAGATTGATACATTGAATGTTCGTGCAAAATTTTGTGGCCACAATGATAACAGAACCATAGAAAATTCAATTGGAATATTGAAAAAAGAATCTTTATATTTTCAGAACAGAATATCTGATTCGAGTGAAATTTATTTGAGAATGAATACTAATATACTGAATGTTCATGCAAAATTGCAAGAGGATCTCATCATCAGAACCATATAATTTAATTTTTTCAATTTATATTTTTTACATATTTCATTTTCTGAATGATCCCCAGAATATAATTCCAATTGCGCCGAGATTCTGCATTTATATATTTGGTATCAATCTCAAATCGCATATAAAATTGGAGGTGTAGTAGTTTTATTGCTCCACCAAAGAATGAGCGCTCAGAAGCTCATGTCCAGGGCTTTTCTTAAAACAGTTCAATTCCACAGTTTTCAGTTTAACTCTAATAAAGGTCACCAATTGCTCTTCCATCTAATTCACAAATAAAAAGGCTAAGTTATTACCGAAAAAATATAGAATCAGCTCGTTCAATAGCTGAAATCACTGCTGAATTATTCCATCAGCAAATGAACAGATCCCATTTATTCTGCAACAAGCCAGATGCTACATTCCTTTATGTATAATTACAACGTTTGAAAAATAAAGGAGAAGATAAGGAAAGTTGACGATGTGAATAGCCATGTCAGGATTAACTACCATAACGCTGCATCATCTTCTTATAATAAACAGAGTACTAAATGGTCATTAGATCATACTAGAATTAGACTAGCAAACATTCTCCATCTCACACATGGGCGTATACACGGTGTCTACTTTTTAAGTGGTCAAACTTCAAGGAGGGATTATACGAGTGATTTGCAACAAAAATATCATATAGCACATGTACGCCAAGCAACAGAGCTACAAATGATTAGTTTTTTGACAAAAATACTACCTGGACGCCACCTGTGCCATTCCGTGCAGGACAGTCCGTAGTTATCCCCACCATATATTTTAAACACGAAAATGCCATTTTTTATTGTTATTAACAAAAACAACAAAAATACGCGTTCTTTTTAGTTTTTTCGTTGCAGAATGGAAACTATTGATGCAGTGATAACGTTGCAATGGATGAATTGTAGAGAATTACATTGTGAAGAGAATGATGGGTCAAACGATACGATCGAATAATTAAACTGGAGAAAAGCGGAAAAAAACCGGAAAATTGCGTGTTTTTTCTTTAAACTCATAACTCTGCCGTTTTGCAATATTAAGAACTGAAACATCACACGATAGTAGCTATTGACGTGCAATTCATGTGTGCCAAAATGGATTCGGTCGGATAAATAGATAAAAAAAAATAGATAAAAGTACTCGACCGCTCATGATGCTCGGTCGGCGAGACCGAGCATGAGCGGTCGAGTGGAGAGGAAATAAGCGAATCGAGGGAAACGATATGTGTACAAAATTTGGTGCGCTGTCCGCGCAACAATTCTTAAACTCGGCGACCGTTGGCTCCGCGGCGTTTCCCCTCGATTCGCTCATTCCCTCACCACTCGACTACTCTCGCTTGATCGGTCGTTTTCCCTCATGTTCTCACTAGTTTTTAACACACTTAAACGCGTTTTATTGAAAAATCAGAATAGACGTTTGTTACTGATCACGTCTTCTTTCCAAATCAATTTTTTTAATTTCGATCGGACGGCCTCAAACGCATCCAGCTCTCCGCGAAAATATGTCCAAAAAAAAATTCAAATGGGAATTATGTGAAAACTATTTATCCGACCGAATCCAATTTTGGCACACATGAATTGCACGTCAATAGCTACTATCGTGTGAAGTTTCAGTTCTTAATATTGCAAAATGGCAGAGTAGAGTTATGAGTTAAAGAAAAAACACGCAATTTTCCGGTTTTTTCCGCTTTCTCCAGTTTTAATTATTCGATCGGATCGTTTGACCCATCATTCTCTTCACAATGTAATTCTCTACAATTCATCCCATTGCAACGTTATCACTGCATCAATAGTTTCCATTCTGCAACGAAAAAACTAAAAAGAGCGCGTATTTTTGTTGTTTTTGTTAATAACAAATAAAAAATATGGCATTTTCGTGTTAAACATGGTGGGAATAAACTACGGACTGTCCTGCTCGGAATGGCACAGGTGGCTTCCAGGTAGTATTTCTGTCAAGGAAATATCTCTATTGCTTGGCCTAATGATCGATATGTTGACGGTATTCTTCAATTTAACAATTCTTGATTTTACGAAATATTTAGAGTTTTTTTTCTCTTAAATGATCATTATTCAGTTCTACTTGTAGTCTCATCAAATTTGACTACATATTCGGAAAGGGTAGTAAATATGCTACAAGATAAGTGAGTCTGTGTGCAGAAAAAACTCTTATTGCGGGCGTGGTAAGGAGATGAATATCACGTTTCTGAAGTTAACAGAATAAGTCATATTTTTCCAATGGTAAACATGGTAATTTGCATTGTCAACATATTACAAATTGAATTGATTATTAGTGGTGGATTTTTCGTGCTTCAACAGGATACTGGAATTTCCTTGCAAATACTGTGAAGGTTAACAACATACGAATGAGTTTTCCCAATAATAAAGCTTATTGTCCTTTCACAATACATATGTATAAATGAATGGTATTTTGCGGTATCGACATACATACAAGGTGGACCATCCCCTTTCCACTCCGAATTTTGAGATTTGGGGTGGAATAACGAAAAAACGATCGGACAGGTAAAATTTCGTTGAAGGGGGACAAATAAGCGTTTTCAAATGAGTTTGATATCACTACCCCTCTAGAGTCTAGACTCAACCCCTAACAGCTCTCATTCTTGAACATGGAGAAGGGGTCGAGCAGCACCTTGTTGGAAAGGCAATTCAATTTCCTGCAATATTAAAAATTGAGAGCTGTTAGCGGTTGCTGCTAGAGGGGTAGTGTTATCAAACTCATTTGAACACCCTTGCTTGTCCCCCTTTCAACAAAATTTGACCTGTCGGAGGTTATTCCATCCCAAAGCTCAAAATTCGGGTCGGAAAGTTGTTATTGATGGAATATTGAGTCACTCTGTATAATAATAAAGCGATAAAAAACACTCATGCAGGAAATTGAATTGCCTTTCCAACAAGGTGCTGCGCGACCCATCATCATCATGGAATAATAAGTCTTTTAAATCTCTTTAAATCAGTCAATTCGTTCAAATAGTATTGCTGGTAGATTTTGTACTAGTAGATAGAACAATATTCGAGAATGTTTCATCTAGCTGAGAAAAATTATTTTGATACGAAAAATAAGTGGTGATTTTCGACGATAGTTCCATTAGCTCTAAGGTCAATAAACTCATGTTATAGGATCTCCATGTTATAGGATCTCCACTCGGGAAACAGTAATGCCCCCATTAGAATTTACACCTTTAACTACACCCTGCTGAGAAATTCACTTCGAAAAACATAATGCATAAGTAGCGATATTAAGGCTCTGTTTCACCACCTTATGTTGAAGCAGCTGATAACTGTCCAGCAATATCATTTAATAAATATATCTCTATATTCATTGAATTTAGAACATTTGAATTTTTTTAGTCTATGAAATTTATTTCACATTAAAAACTGGAAAGTATTTCGATCGAAAAAATGCAGATACTTTATTTCAACGATATCTCTTAGAGCTATCAGTTACTCTATCAGTAAGTGGTGAAAAAATAGGCTCTAAAGCCCTAAAGGTTTGATCAAGTAAATGGCGGAGTTAGGTGTAGAGTACTTACTATTCCCCTACTAGTATAATGTGATCATATTGTGCTAGTGACAGTAGAGTACTTAAGATAGTACACGGTAGAGTTGAGTCGATGATAGCACATGTGCCGCGATTCGAACCGCCGAGTCATATCGCGGAACTGTTTGCCCACACTCTTCGGTAAAGTCGGTTCGCGATTCAGCACGTCATGAAGATAATACATTTATTAGCATTGGCGGCCGCATTTTCGGTTCTGAGTAAAAAAGAAACGAGACTTATACTACGCTAATGGCAAATAACCGCCGATTCTCGACGAAATCCCCACACACAGTCGGTATGTCGATGTCTATAGCCGGCCATAGACATCGTTATTTTTCATCCGTTCGTATCGCGGCGATAAGAACCGTCCCGACAAAAGTGCCGATGCTTGATTTTTGGAACGACGGTCCCATCGGCTGTCGTGCCATACGGACTGTGTGTGGGGATTTCATCGAGATCGGCGGTTATTTGCCATTAGCCTAGTACAAGTCTGGTTTCTTTTTTCTTTTTTACTCGGAACCGAAACTGCGGCCGCCACTGCTAAGAGATGTTTCATCTTCATGACGTGCTAAATCGCGAACGACAGCAAAATAACTGGCAGAGTTTACCGAAATGTGTGGGCAAAATAGTTCGGCGATACGACTCGGCCGTAGACTCGGCGGTTCCAATCGCGGCGAGGAAAACGGATGAAAACTAACGATGTCTATGGCCGGCTGTACACTCTACTATCACATCCCTCTTCACAATGTTACTCTACTGGTTGACTATTATACCAATGTGAACTTTTCTGGTTTTAGTAGAGGATAGTGCAAAATATTCTCCCAATTACTAGCAACTTACTGTTACTCTAATTGAATGAGTTGAGTAGAGTATTTTCTAAAAAAGTATGCTAGTAAACTCTAACATTTACTCTACCAATGTAAACAGGGTTTAAAGCATAACAAAAACTCACCATAAGGTTTCGAGTTCGTGTAGCGGCTTGGCGTTAGCTATACAATCCAGACTGGCCTGAGCTGTACCGCGAACAATCTCCATGTCATCTGGTCCTACTATTATTTTAGGTTCTATTTCTTTGCAGAGTTGCTTTCAATCACATTCAGCTTGATGAAGGGACTGTTGAATTTGTTGCCCTCCTGGGTATTTATTGCCACCGCCCTGAAATAATCCGAATTAATTTTTCATGTCAATGAGAATTTTTAATTAGGAAATAGAAGCAGTTTCTTTGAATTCGAAGAATATTCTGCAGCGCATGTATACTCTGAGCTAACCAGTATATTTTAGCCTTCAATAGGGTTTTTATCTTAAGTCCCGCTTTGAGTTACGATTGTTATATTTGGAGGTATCAGCAGTCTACTATACAGGGTGTTTCACGAATGATTGTACAGGCTTTCAGGGCAGATGCAGGACATTTTGGTGAGTTTGAATCATCAGTGTAAGAATTTTGTCCTAACAATATTCGTTTAAGAGATACAGGATGTTTTATGTATTTCTACAGAAAATTCAGGGAATGAGTATGGGCCAGTGGCAAATATTCGCATATAATGGCTTACTGATAGCGCAGGCCAGGACTGAGAAAATTATATTCTTTATTCCACATCTTATAAAACACCCTGTACATCAAATTTTCGAAAAGCAAAATTCTCCTCAGAATCTACAATAAATACTCTTTCGAACAAGCCTATCAGGATCAATGGCACACTTCGCATCATCATATTATGAACCATTGAATATTTGGAATTTTCAATTTATAGTAAACACGGACCTGTAAATCTCCGAATAATGAATTAATTCATAATTAAATCGATTGAAATCCTTAGTAACATGACTAAGGTATTGTACTGCATCTTATTCCATCCAATACATGGATGTAGGGGTTCCACTTTTGATTACCTAGATACCTGAAACTAAAAATGATGGAAATAATCATCTTCGAATTATTGAACTTCGAAAATTCTTTCTTCGAATAAGTGGAACACGGATTTTAACAAAACTAATTTTAATTGAAAACTTGATTTAACATTGAACATTCAATTGTACTATTATAAAATGTACTTAAGAGAAATTGAGAATGAATGATATCTGAAGCTACAGATCGATTCAAGCTGCATGTGAGAAGACAAATAATGGACCAGAAATGAAGGCTAATGAAAGCTGTCAAAAAAAAATGGGAACTTTTCGAGAACAAATCACGTACGAAAATTGATGGGGAAAGGGGTGTGAAAGAATTTCTTTGCGAAAGTGTGAATAAGATGTCTAAATGTAGTTCGTTTTGTGTGTGTGTGTGTGTTGTGCCTGATTTAAGTCAGTTATTAATTTTTTCAAATAATATTAATTTTTTTCCTTTGGCAAGTTTGTACTCTCATAGGGGGGTCCACCCCACAGGTTAAGAAACGCTGCCTCAAGTCATGATACTGGAAAATTTAATTCATTCAATATGAATTAACGCATTATCCTTAGATTTACAGGTCCGTGTTCACTATAAATTGAAAATTCCAAATATTCAATGGTTCATAATATGATGATGTGAAGTGTGCCATTGATCCTGATAGACTTATTTGAAAGAGTATTTATTTTAAGGAGAATTTTGCTTTTCGAAAATTTGAAATACAGTAAGCCATTATATGCGAATATTTGCCAATGGCACATACTCATTCCTTGAAATTTTCATGAAGATCCACGCAGGCGTTCAAAAGTTATGCCAATTGAAAATTTCTGTAGAAATACATAAAACATCCTTTATCTCTTAAACGAATATTGTGAGGACATATTTCCAATAATGATTCAGACTTACCAAAATGTTCTGCATCTGCCCTGAAAGCCTGTACAGTAATTCGTGAAACACCCTGTATAAGGGTTTTATAACCGTACGTTAAAAGTAAACAGAATGGTGATCGTTTCTCGATATTTGAAAAAGTGGTGGATGCCTTCTAAAGCATGTTTAGTTTTGAGGATATGTAGGTACCTCAATCATAGAAGCCAACGTGCTTCGACAATTATTCTTTTCAAACGCATGTCGAAGTATAGATCTTCTTGAGGAATATTTTGAAAACAATAAATCGATTTTCGATTATTAAAATTTGTTTTTGTTTCCTGATCTCGACATATAAGGGCAACTCTTGTTATAGGTATCAATATAAGAAAGCATTCTTTATAATTTGATGTACTATATGCTAACTTTGTTGATTCAGTAGCATAAACAAATTTTATCAATACTAATGAACAAGAAGTATTACCTGTAGGCTCTTTGGTCAGTTAAGTCAGTAGATAAAATAATAAGTTGATTGTTTTTCGATTTGGCATATTTTTGAGCGTAGGGTAAACCCCCTTCGTCCGTCTGCCACGTCACATCTGGTGGTGGTGTAGATTCTATTTCTGGCAAGTCCAAGATAGCGGCTTCACCTTCTTCCACTGTGATGTTTTTCCCTGTAGTATCCTTGAAAACATTCATGTCTGCAAATAAAACGAACACAAAAATAAATAAAATTTCGAATGCATGTTTCGAAAATTTCAGCCAAAAAAGGCCCCAAAAGCTGTTCCAATTTATGAAAAAACAAACCAATTATGTCTGGTCGTCAACATCGTTACATTATAACGAATAATCGAATTTATCTGACTCGTTTCTGCTGTAGCATTTCTTCTGAAGAAAAATTTCTATTTATGTGGAAACATTCTTTCGGGATGTTCTCACGTAGAACAATGACGTTAATTTCTCCGAAAATCGACATTTCATTAGATTTCTGTATACATTTTTTTATTAAATAGGACACCCTATCCCAATATGTTTTTGCACATTTCGATAAAGCTTGAAATAAAAATGCCAAATATATAGCATATATTTCTGGATCAATGCTCGTGATATTCAGCTTTCTTAATAGAGCAAGAGCCCGTGAACGCCAGACTTTCGTCATTTTATAAAGCTGAAAACTTGTCTGCGCATGCTCCCAACACAGGTAAGAAACGATGGATCATTATAAAGTTTGGGTCACCCTGGCTTTGGCAGGTAAACGGTACTAAAGGGGTGTAAAATACTAATATAAATTCGTCATTTTATAAAGTGTGATTTTTTGGTATTACCTTCAGAATATCATTAAAATCACCTCATTAACTGCCAGACACTTCCTATAGTGGCAACCCTTGCCAGAAACCCTTAATGTTCATTAAAATATAATTCTACTTACGTTATAGTATAAAAGCTGATTTTTATACAGGGTGTTCCTAAATTGAACGTACAAACGAAAATTGGAGATTCCTTGAGTGAGTTTAAGAAAAAAAGTCCCATAAACATGGGGTCGCAAACGTTTCGTTTTCGAGATACAGGGTGTTAAAGTTTTAATCAAAAACATGTGTTTGATTATACGAGTGTATCGAATCTTTATGAATCATCGCTACAGATCAGGAAAATTTCCATAAAACTGACACTGAATTCATTCACCGCAGCTTACAAAGTGGCCTTCCCATCATAATTTGTATTTTCACGAGGATTTCGAGAGAATCGTTCAAAATTTTTTTTCTCGAATCGTTGGTAGATACGACAAACTACAAGAGACCGAAAAGTTTAGTATAAGAACAAAGCTTCTTTTTACATTTTTCAAATTAACAGTTGCTCCCAAAAAAAGTTCTGCAGAAGAACAGGTGGCAATGTTCCAGGAAAAAAATATCACCCTGTAGATCTTCTATCGAAATTGCCATGTCACGTGGTGAGAACTCTCAAATGTAATATCTATGCAAAAATTTCAGTTGAATATCTTGTGAATGTAGATACTATGAGAAAAAAACTTGAAAAAAATTCAAACTTCAAACTCTGTATCTCGAAAATGAAACGTTTGCGAAACCATGTTTATGGGACTTTTTTTTCTTAAACTCACTTAAGGAATCTCCCCTTTTCGTTTGTACGTTCAATTTAGGAACACCCTGTATATATAATACTTGGGTAATAATTAGATAATGTTTCCTCATTAGCCAGACATTTTGATAGTTCCAACCCTTGCCAGACAAGCTTGTAGTTTGGCTGCAGGTGCGAGCGCGAGACAGTATATATGAGTGGGCGCGAGTGAGACGGCATTATTATAATGACATGCATTATGTAAATACATTTTTTGGTACAGATTTATATAACTAATCATTCAAGTGAATCTCAAAAACATCTGAAGAAAAAACATTCGATGCTGCAACTAAATTAAATTGTTAATAGAATAAATTGAAATTTTTAACAATTTTATTTAGTTTGTAGCATCGAATGTCTTTTCTTCAGATGTTTTTGAGATTCACTTGAATGATTAGTTATATAAATCTGTACCAAAAAATGTATTTACATAATGCATGTCATTATAATCATGCCGTCTTACTCGCGCCCACTCATATATACTGTCTCGCGCTCGCACCTGCAGCTAAACTACAAGCTTGTCTGGAAAAGGGTTGGAACTATCAAAAATTTCTGGCTAATGAGGAAACATTATCTAATTATTACCCAAGTATATATATAAAAATCAGCTTTTATACTATAACGTAAGTAGAATTACATATATAATTTAATGAACATTAAGGGTGTCTGGCAAGGGGTTGCCACTATAGGAAGTGTCTGGCAGTTAATGAGGTGATTTTTAATGATATTCTGAAGGTAATACCAAAAAATCACCCTTTATAAAATGACGAATTTATATTAGTATTTTACACCCCTTTAGTACCGTTTACCTGCCAAAGCCAGGGTGACCCAAACTTCATAATGGTCCATCGTTCTTACCTGTGTTGGGGAGCATGCGCAGACAAGTTTTCAGCTTTTATAAAATGACGAAAGTCTGGCGTTCACGGGCTCTTAGACTATAAGTACTGTTGATGTATTTCATTCATTTCATTCGATTTCATTTTCATTATTGCAGGTGTTATTACTGTTCTTTTTATCGAATCCTTCTTTAAAATATCTCGAGCATTCTCTACAAAAATATCAAGTATGCTATGTTTTTGGAATAGTTATTTTAAGGTCTATCGAAATTCGAAAGGAGCAAAAATATACGTGGTGTCCCATTTGAAATGAGAAATTCATACAAAATCTTGATTAAAGATCGTTTGCGGCAAACACAATTGACATCATTGGATCCTACGTCATAGTATCCCGAAACAAAGTTTTCACAGAAGGGGAAGTTTTTTTGAGAAAAAAGTAACTGCAGTATTTCGTGAATACACATTTACCCAGTTATATTGAAATTTAAAAAGCTCATAGATAAACTCACCGACAGAATAATCGATCCATCCAAAAAATCGATGAAGTTGTTGTATTAATTCATAAAAATGTTATTTGCGAGTCCGATTCGATTGAATTTTTCAATTGTAGGTGTATGTTCGTCCTTAATCAATAATCAGTTTTTTTTCAAGAAAACTCGGCGTACGTCATTTTATACAGGGTGAAACAAAATCCGTTTTTCACCCTAATTTTAGAACCACCCCTCGTGTGTTCCAGCTGTTCCCACCGTCTGATTTTTATTTTATCATCGGGACGAATCTTCTCTCGACGATTTGATTACTTATTTATAACAATTGCTCAATTTTTGTCAAAGATACAGGGTTTTCAGTAAAACTTAAATTTCACAAGGCTACAACAGTACTTCAATAAATTCCAACCTAAAATTCTGACCATATGAAACATAATGTGTTTTCCACCCAGACGCGGATAACAGTTGCAATTCGTCTCGAGTTTTTGAATCAATTAGAGCAGTGGTTCTCAACCTTTTCACCACCGAGGACCACTTGTACCTTTCAGATTTCTTGGCGTCCCGCGGACCACATATATTAATTAATATTTTTCATTAATTAGTAAAATGAAATGAACACTGACGTTTACTAATTAATTTATTATTCACAAAACAAAAAAATACATAGTGAAAGATAAAAGAAGTATAAAAAACAAAATAAAAAGTCATAGATAGCTCCAAATTAAGACGTTAATGACTTCCTTGGTCTTGCTTCTCACTTGAAAGTTTCTTCAATATTTGGCACGAAAGAATTTAACGCCAGTCTCATAGGAGCATTCAAATTTAGCAACCTATTTTTGTGTTTGTTCTTGAGAATACAAATGATTGAGAATGCTGCCTCGCCGAGATAAGTGGAATGAAAGGGAAGTTCCAAAGCTTTTATACTTAGCAGTGGACTTTCATCGAGTAATTCTTTCCAAAAATCTGCCTATGTTCCGGCGCGTTTCGCCGTCTGGTTCTGGTCAACACAATACTGCAAACGTTTTGAGTTGAGAAAGAATAGGCAGACGCATTAATTTACGTCTCAAGAGCCAAGATTTAAATTGATTATTTTATGAATGTTCATTACGCGACCACATGAAAACCCTTCGAGGACCACAGGTTGGGAATCACTGAATTAGAGCATCACTGAGCTGTTGCAAAATTCCAGGACTTGGTACGCGAGAATTTTCCTCCTAAGAGCATCCAAACTTGCCCAATTGGGTTCGAATCTGGACTTAGAGCAGGTCAATAAAATTCTTGGATATCAATCTCTGCTAAAAACTCCTTGGCAATCCTAGCCACATGCGGTTGATGGGGTCGGGCATTATGACGCATTTGCACGAAATCGTCTCCAATAAACGGTGCATAAGGAACAACTTGTCGCGCTAAAACTTCTCTTGTTTCATGTTTTCTTTTAGTTTTCAGTTCATTTTCGTAACGTTCGGATTCAAGGTTAAAACTGTGAAACTACTTTCATAGCCATAGTGAAATTGTGGAGTATGTTTTACTGAAAACCCTGTATCTTTGACAAAAATTGAGCTATTGTTATAAATGAAGAACTAAGTTGTCAAGAAAAGATATATATCTTGATGATGAAGTAAATAAACACACGGTGCAACGTTGTAACACACCAGTGGTGGTTCTAATATGTTAGGGTTTCGTTTCACCCCGTATAAAATGACGTACCCGAAAAAATCGGAAATACTACTCAAATATTCTCAATCTGAGGTTGAGATTCCAACGGAATGATATCAAAAGATTCTCAGAATTTACTTACATGCTACAGTTACTTTCATTTCCTCGCTGAGTATAGCACCAATTTTGTTGGCAGCTACGCAGCGGTAGCTGCCTTCGTCTGTCCTTTTTGAGGATATTATTTTGTAGAAGGGATCCGTTGAGAAGTCTGAGATCATGACCCCGTCTTTCAGCCATCGAAACTGTGGAGGAGGATTTCCTGGAAAGAAAAATTAGACATTGAATTGATATTCCAACATAACTGCAATATATTTTATTGATGTTTGAGCTAACATTCTTATTTCTGAAGTTTTACTGATGTTGTCTTTTATGCGACTATTATAATAATTGATCTGATTCTACAAGCAATATGAATTCTTTTAGCAGAGTTAGATTATATTCTGCAATTATTGTAAAAATTCCGAGGGCTTCTCTCGAAAGCAGAATATCACCGTTTTAGTTCATTCAAATCACTTCTGCTCTTAGATATATGTATTGTACATAAAGTGAACCTCTATTAAGTTCAACATGATAATGAATAGTAATATTTTCCTTCAATTAAATCCAGAATTGAATGGCAAACTTCTATGAATATATGAGATTCATTTCAGTGCGTTTTGCACTTATGCAGAAAATCTAGAATTATATTTTGTTTTCATCACTTCTGGTGAGTTCAGTGGATCTCCGAAAATATCTGTATTTTTGAGCCGGGAGTGGTCTCCCTTGGATATATTGAAGAAAAAACACTCGAAAAAAATTATCCAGACACTTGAAATCAGGAGGAACAGGTTAGTGGAGATGTTACTATCTGACTTGAATTCGTTGATAGGCCAAATTTATCAAATAGTCATCATATAATGATGGTTTGAAATATTTTTTCGAGCATTCTCATAACTACAAATCCGATGAGAACCAATTTTACTTTAGGTGTTCAATAACCTCTCGAATAGAAAAAACTGAAAACTTCAACTTTAAGGCGGAATGACTTGAAATTTTTAGGATACGTGGAAATTTGAATAGTGTCGGGTTTTTCACTATAATTTGACCCCCCTTTTAACTTTGTCACTAAAGGAGATACAAAAAATTTTTCGTATAAAAGTTTCACGAAATCAACTGAGGTTTTTTGATATGAGTCCAGAAACTGAAATATATACAGGTGGCCAACATATGATGGCAACTTCATTTTTTTCATGGAACATCCTGTATATTTTTCCATGTTTGGCTAGCTCTTTTTCCCCTGATTTCGAATATGTAACATATGTTGGTCTATCTCTTTTATTCTGAGAACCACAGAGTTTCAAATTTTAAGAACCACCTGCCAAGATCTGTAATAATTTCACAAGTGGCAGAGTGCGTTTACTGAAAATGCTCATTTTGGAGTTATAATAACGTCAATGGAAAGATATACAGGGTGAACAACATTGAACGCAACTATATTTTTTCAAATGCGACACCCTGTCCTGTATATTTTCCTTTTTTTGATAGGCTATTTCCTCCTGACCTCAAATATGATGGTTATAATCCAAACAATCTACTCAAAAGTGTTATTTTAGAATGCTACTTAACAATTACTTAACCAATGAAAAATAATAACTATGGTAGTATGGTAAGAGCAACATCAACTAAAGAAATTGCTCAAAATGACCACCTTCATTCAATACACATAGTTCATATTGTTGTCTCAAGTTGTTTAGACTATTTATGATAGCATTATTATCGCTCTGATTCAAGTCAGAAATTAAAGCTTCAAAATTTGTTTCTAATCATTACAATATCATCATTATTCTTTGTGCGTTGACGGGTGTTCGGAATTAGTTGTTTTGTTAGGGTTTATGTTGTTGATTTTATATCATTAATATTTCTCCGCTTTCATTGATTGTGATTATTGCTGAAGTAAATTTTTTCCTTCAGGAACGGGTGTGAAAACGTGTCCAACGGTGTTAAATCGGGACTATTTGGTGGCCATAAAAGGGTGCGCCATTACCATCCAGAGATAAAATTGGTCACTAAATATTCACGAACTTCCAAAACGCTATGCCAGATGGTTATTGAAGTTTGAAACTCTGTGGGGCTCAGAATAAGAAAGATAGACCAACATATGTTACATATTCGAAATCAGGGGAAAAAGAGATAGCCAAACATGGAAAAATATACAAGGTGTTCAATTTGAAAAAATGAAGTTGCCATCAATATATATTCAGTTTCTGGACTCAAAAAACCTCAGTTGATTTCGTGAAACTTTTATACGAAACATTTTCTTGTATCTCCTTCAGTACAAAGTTAAAGGGGGGGTCAAATTATAGTGAAAAACCCGGTACATACAAGGTGTTCTGATTTGTTTGCGACAAACTGAAATGGGCGATAGATCACATCATTTTAGGCAAAAAAGTTCCTATGAACATGGGTCCGGAAATGCTTCGTTTCCGAGATACAGGGTGTTAAAGTTGAAAAAATAATTCGCGTTTTCTTTAATATCTTTCGACTGATTTCAAATAATTGCATGAAAGTTGGTAGATGGGGTTTTTTGAGGTGATAAATTAAATTTGTGGTCGATTCGGTTGTATTCTCTAGAGGGCGCCACTGGCAATCATTTCGTCCCCTTTAAACCGTTGCATTTTTTTTGTATTACCCTGTACGTCATTTTGGACTAGAAAAATCATTCAGAACACTTGATAACAACAATTACATAGTATACCACTTCTACTTATTAGTGGGCAATAGAAATCGGCATGCATTTTGCCTTAGAAATTTTCAGAATGAATTTAAATTACTTGAATATTTGAATGGGAATAATTTTCGGAGAAGTTTTGGGACCCTTTGGCGTTAAATGCAATTTTCTCTAAAACGATTGCTCCAAGCGACTTCGATGACGTATACCTTTTTTGAGTAAAAAGGATGAGGGAATCGATTTTTTAAGTCCAAAACGGTGTACAGGGAAGCATAAAGAAGTTTCAACGGTTTACATGGGTTGAAATGGTTGCCGGTGGCGCCCTCTAGAAAATCCAACTTAATCGATCACAAATTGAAGTTATCGTCCCAAAAAACTCATATATACGAATTTTCATTAAAGGATTTCGAAGCAGTCAAAACATATTAAAGAAAACGCGAATTATTTTTTCCACTTTAACATCCTGTACCTATCTCGGAAACGAAGTATTCCCGGACTCATGTTCATAGGAACTTTTTGCTTAAAATGATGTGATCTATCACCCATTTCAGTTTGTCGGAATCGAATCAGAACACCCTGTTGTATAATGTGTCGATAAATTCAGATGCACAAAAAATGCATCCCTTCATCTTGTACTAAAGAAAAAAATATTAGGTTTTTTTTAAATTCGGAAATGTAACATTGATTTGGTCAAACGAGCGAAAGTATTATTCTGACAGTTCTTAATCCAAAATTTAAAAGTAAATAACTGATGGAAAGAAAAGAATAAACTCAAAATTATCATCATAGTTTTCGTAGAATCATCATTTTCAGCTGCAAAACCTATAAAAAAGCATTTCGGACAAATTTAATTATGAAGTGACAATTCTATTAATTTAAAATAACTATGACCATGATTTATAGCGTTAATGTCATTTCATTAAGAAAATTGATTTCTGTCGTAATTATAAACATCAAGTCAGAAGCTTCATCAAGATTTTATACAGCGCGCCAACAAAGTAACGTAACTCAATAATTCTTGTACAAAGACTATTATTGAGAAAAATCCTCGCACTAGTCAATTTTTGATTTAAAAAGCAATTAATCCTGAGCTTTTTGGATTTGATATTTCTCACCCCTATACTTTATCTTTACAAATCGGAATATATGGATTGTGATACATCGACTGAAAGATAATTTATTATCTATTCAGAGCTGTTGCTAAAAGTGGAATTCGTTTATGAATTCAACTTTCTTGTTCAGGGCTTTCTTTTTAAGCGCTCGTTCCCTTAAACGAGCGCTATATCGTTCTGTCCAAATTTCTCCGTTAGCACAATAACTTTAGGAGGGATGATCCTAGAGACTTGAAATTTTCAGGGCGAGTTCGGTTCTCAAATGGCTCGGTTAAGTTCGTTAACCAGCCAAATCGTAAAGGGTTTTCCATAAAATATGGCCATTCAAAATTTTTGTTCCTCAATATCTCAGACTAAACGAAACCCATCGAAATGAAATGTTACGACCGTATATAAGATGGTCATAATAATATTTTTTTTCTGTGAATAAAGACTGTTATACTAAATCTTCATGCAAATTTTGTTGCCATAGTGTCAACAGAATCATAGAAAATTCAACTGGAATATTTAAAAGAAGAATCCCTATATTTCCATAACAGGATAACAAGTGAATTTATGTTGTGAATCACTGAACTGAAAGTTCATGTGAAATTTCAAGGAGGTCGCATCACCAGTACCACAGCAATTATTTTTGTAATTATTAATTTTTTATATATTTCATTTTTTGAATAATTTCCAGAGAATATAATTCCGATTGTGCTGAGATTCTGCATTTATATATTTGGTATCAATCTCAAATCCCAAATCAATAAAAATTTTGAGGTGACAGTCTCATTGCTCCACCAAAGAACGAGCGCTCAAAAGCTCTTGCTCATAGCTTTTCTTAAATTTTTATTTTGCAAAATCAGAATGTTTGCCACTATATATTATAGGACTTGTGAAGTGAAGTACAAACAAATTGCATAATTCTATCTAGTTTTTCAGATTAGTGAAATTTAATTGTCAGCTTTATTCAGAATCCGTTCCTTAAATCTCCACAAGACCATATGCGTTTATACGGTGGATTAACGTAAACAATAAAACTCCATAAATCAAAAAATCCATAAAACATTTACAAGCATTCGCCAGACCATGATACACAGGTCACACGTACGAAAACAAATAAAAAGGTATGTGTTTTTTGAACTTTTCTTCTTCGATGCTAACGACGTTAACATTTCCGGTTGGATCCAAAACTATTTTTTCTCAGGTCTAAATATTTATGATAGTGGATATTAGAGGCTTTGAACATCACTACGATATGCGTTATTATAAACATCGTTGTTTGGTACACCTTTAAACAGAAGAGTCAATATGGAGGATAGATAACCAAAGTTTATAATCTTATCTTTTCGGTTTGTTTGTTTTCATCACTACGATGAGATTAAAAATCAAATTAGGGGTTCCCCCTTATGAGGGTCAGACGTACTAGATGAAAACATTCAGCATTTCAACGTCATGGTATGGTTTTAATGGATTGAGTTCAAAGCACATGAAAAATAATGGAGTCAACATGTTATATTTATATCTATCAATGCATGTCAATTCAATATGATAAATTTTGTTTTGAAGATAAAAGGTGAATTCAGAAAGCTCAAAACCTTATTAATCGAAATACCAAATTACACAGGGATGGGATAAAGTATGGAACTATATCTATTGGAGGAGAGTATGAAGTTCTTTCACTTTATACCTCTTAGCCCTTCCTATGAATTGTTTATTAATTAACGATAAGTTTTTACTAACGCCGAATTGGCTGATATTCATTAGATGTTCGGATTGGCTGACGGAAATACAACAGAAGCTAGGGGATTATATCAGGTGCGTTTTTCAAATCGAGTAACACAGACAGGCGAACATTTTCAAATGTCCACAGAAGGTTGATGGAAACTGGTACTTTTACTGCAAATAATAATTTAAAAGGTGCAACTCGAACTATAAGAACACCAGATATTGAGAAAGCAGTTTTAAATTGTATTGATTTGAATCCTCATGTGAGTACAGAAAAATTGGAAATCAGTTGAATATTTCACATGTTCTATTTGCAGGATCTCTCACGACTTTTTAGTGTATTATCCGTATAATATTCAACGCGTCCAAAACTCAACTTCCTTCAAGACGAATTTCTGCCGATGGTTCTTAGATAAAATAAGACAAAATGCTTATTTTGAAATGAAAATGAAAATAATGTTCACAGACGAAGCTAATTTTTCGAGAACCGCTATCAGAAATTTTCACATAATCATTACTGGGCTAAGGAAAACCCCCATTTGATAGAAGAATCTCATCTTCAAGAACAATTTTCACTAAATGTTTGGGTCGGATTTGATTGGACCATAAAAAAAACGGTCCCGCTTATCGGCAATTTCTTGAGAAGGAGTTACCTTTATTGTAAAGTCGCATCCACACTATGCCGAACGACATCATTCGACTTGTGTCGTTCGACAAAGTCGAATAAGTGTGGACGTTGTAGAAGTCGAATCGAATCATGTCGCTTCCAACCCGACTGAGCGCGGTCCCGATCAAAGGAAAGTCGAATCGAATCATTCAGTCTGGACGTGTCGACTGTCGAATGGGCCCGAATGGGTTCAGTTGCATTCAAAAGCGCTGCGTATTCACATGCCGTCGGATTCGGATTTGAACTGAATTTCTCCCGCATTCCGGCTCCGTGACGAAGACGTTCTTGTTGAAGGTGCTCGCTCACAACGAGTCGAACCGTTTATCGTTCGAAAACATCCACACCGATTGTCGAATCGAACGTGTCGCCCCGACGTGTCGAATGATGTCGTTCGGCATAATGTGGATGCGACTTAGAGGATGTGCCACTTTAGCGAGGAACATAATGTGGTTCATGCATAATGGTGATACCAGCGCATTTCAGTGAAGCCAGGGAATTCTTGAATAATACATTCAATAATAATAAATCGATGGATAG
Source organism: Propylea japonica (assembly GCA_013421045.1). Lineage (NCBI taxonomy): Eukaryota > Metazoa > Arthropoda > Insecta > Coleoptera > Coccinellidae > Propylea > Propylea japonica. The sequence continues at coordinate 1,896,556 of CM024245.1, read as the reverse complement.
GTCGGGATGGGCCACAACATGACCATCTAGGTCCCCTGACTTAAATAGTTTACTTTTCTTATGGGGATATCTCAAGAGTTTAGTTTATACCAGTCCAGTGAACACTGTAGAAGAATTGAGAAATCGAATTATAACCTCTTGTGACAAGATAAGAAATAAATAATACCCCAGGAATATTTCAAAGAGTGCGTGATAATATGCGAAGAAGGGCAGAGGCCTGTATCCTTGCATTTGGAAGAGACTTCCAACAAATTAATTAGTTTTCATATTGTTCTCTCTTCTTTTTTAGTTTGATATTGAATAAGCTTGAATTGAGTCTCAGAAGACGATCTATCAAAATGAGAGCAAATTTTGGGCATACATATCGAATATCTCTATTATTTTTTTTATTCAGAATATAAAATACAATCGTTCAATGATTTTTTACCTCGAAAACGTTAGAGATACGGAAAAATTACAAAAGTCAAAAATTTTATGATTTGAACGATGAAATCAAAAATTGATTTTACGGGGCGATCAGTGGCGTACCGAAAAAAGTTAGAGAGGGAAAAAGGAGACATGGCTCCGAAAAGAAAACACCTGTAGATTCTAGTTGAGATTCAGGACGTATAATGATGGAGACTGTTGAAAATAGCTCGCATTCCAATTTGGACTGAATATCTCAAAAATGCAGGAGTTATGAGAAAAAAACAATTTTTTTTGGGAAATTTCAACATCCTGTAGCTCCGTAACGAAGCTTTTACGGACCCATGTTTATTAAACTTTTTTTCTTAAAATAACATGTAGATTCACCCCCTCAACTTGTGATATTCTATTACGTAACACCTGTATAGCAAAACATCTGCCTGTGGATGCTCTGCATAAAATCACCTCTTTGTAGATTCTCTGAACGTTGACGAGACTAGCTCCGGAGTTTTAATATTACTATGTGCTTTTATATTTCAAATCAAGATTTTCGGTGCAAAAATTGAAAATAACACATTTTAAGAAAATGGCAACGCGTCCATATACAAATAAGAAAAGGGAGAAAGAAGCGCGCAAAAAGTGAAAGATACGACAGGAATTGTTTTCCAATGTACAGCCTACAACAAATACATCCATCCCATTCTTCAACTGGAACTAACTGTTTCATTGTTTTTTCTATACTTTCATTGCTGTCTTGTGGTTACTAGATACTCGTTCCATCAACGACGTAACACGTAATCATCGAATGCATAAAGAAAAGAGTCTTATTCGTCATGTTGCACTTCCTGTAGATAATTGCAGGTGGCTGAGACTGACTTTTATATAGTATCGATTATTTTCAGACATAGTATTTGGTCGTAGACTGAAATCGATAATGTACAAGAAATGTTGCAATTTACAGCAGAGTATTGAATACAAAATGAACATTCTTTTATAACAAGATAAACACTAGTATCGGATTATCAATGTATACAGGTTGACCAGGCGATTGACGTCAATAATTATTTTTAGATTCCTCAGACCTGTGCCTATCCAAATACAACCATGTATGTAATGCGATTTTTTGTAGTTCTCGAGTTATGATTTTTTGAGAGTTTTTTCAATGTATTTTGCAAGGTAGGTTTGTAGAATTCATATCTTCCTATGCAGTAAGTTTCCTGCAGTTTTAATTGTTAACATGGTCACCCTGAATGTTGCTTCAATAAAAAAAATATACAGCTTCCTGAAATCACTGCAAGCTACACTAAAAAGGCTCCAAATCTAGAACTTCAGTTTTCGGAAATATGTACTCAAACATTCATTTTCGATTCAGAAATGAAAAAAGGCGTTTTTTTTAGCAATTGGCTATGTTTACAACATTGCGGAGTCACAAGCTACGAAAGTAATAGGAAAAAAGGTACTTGATCTGACTTTTTTGTTGTAATCAGCCTTGGAAACCGGATAGGCTAAAAAGCATTGAAACTCGATAATATTTACTTCTTTTTCTTTTTTTATATTTTTATGATGAATTAAACTTCAAATAGGATTTTAAATTGATTTCAATTGAAATTTCTGTGAAACAAATGTAGCTCGTGTAATTTATACAATAATTTTGGTCTCGACACTGATGGAAAATGTTGACAGCAGAATTGCTAGTAACTATTCACTTTAATAATTTTCAAAATCCGTGGCCTCCAATTTGAATACATTATGAAGCAAGTCGAAGTTTCTTGATTTATTCTTCTCCTGTTTTTGAAAGTTTTTCACTCAATTCTGTTTCGTTGTTGGTTTCCTTCGCGTATACTACCAGCTCTTGGTAAACTCTCCAAATAAAAAAATCGATTCCAGAAAGATGGATTGGGCGTGCAGGGCTCATCGAATGGCCTGCGCGTTCGCCAGACCTCAACCCCATTGATTTTTTTATTTGGAGATTTTACCAAGAGCTGGTATGCGCGAAGGAACCCAACAACGAAACAGAATTGAGTGAAAAACTTTCAGAAGCGGCATGAAAATAAAACAAAAAAATTTGAGTAGCTTCTGGAAATGACACGTCCCTTTTAGTACGTTTTCGTATTCCAATTGGAAGCACGGATTTTGAAAAATGATTAAAGTGAATGGTACTTTTTAGTATTATGTGCCTTCTGTTTTCTATCCCAAAACAGGTAATTTCGAAACTAGCAATTCTGACGAATGTTAACATTTTCCATCAATGGCGAGACCAAAATTATTGTATAAATTACACGAGCTACATTTCCATTGAATTAATTTAAAATCCCATTTTTAAGTTTATTCACCATAAAAATGAAAAAAAAAAAAAACAAAATTTATCGAGATTCACTAATTTCCTGCCTATAAGCCTTCCAAGACTTACTTTTTTCCTATGACTTTCGTAACTTAGGACTCCGCAATGTTTTTAAACTAAGCCAAAAGCTAAAAAACACCTTTTTATTTCTGTATCGAAAAATTAATGTTTGAGTACATCCTACTGAAAACTGAAGTTTCTAGATTTCGAGCCTTTTTGGGTAGCTTGAAGTGATTTTAGGAACCTGAAAAAATGTTTGGAATGAGGTGAGTTCATAAGTTTATTGGACATTTTTCATTTCATTTCAACAACATCGGATGAAGTTGATTTCACAATACGAGTCACATAAAGAGCTTCAGGAATACATTGTGTAGTATAGAAAAGGCAACACTCAAACATTGATTCATACCGCTCATCCTGTACATCATGGAGTTCTTTAATTAAGTTGTACTCCAACTGAAGCAGTTTTCATAAAAGACAAATTGTCGTTTTCTGCAAACTTCAATCGCTTGCATTAATCATTTTCCAACAAAGTGCTCATAAGAAACAAGTCTTCTGCAAGACGCGTCCTGTACATAATTACAGGTGGCACCTAGAACTGTCTATATTCATGGTCTATCTTCAATTTATATTAATGATGTCACCTAATTGACCTCAGACCCGATGCTGGTTCAATCTTTGAACACACGGTCCCTCAGTTACTCCAAAGAGGTTAAAAGACTTTTGACATAAACCTGACGCGCAAATGACTCCTGAATTTTTCATCTTGTTTGTAAGAAATGGAAACTTTGCCATTAGTGACTTAGCTTTTATGACGTAGAATAAGGGACGAGTTACCAAAACGACCTGTTTCTCAAATTTTTGATACAAGGTATATAATCTCATGACAGATTCAAGGGGAGTATCTCATTACTACATTATAATTTAAATAGAGTGAGTCGAGACGAAGCTCAAGAAATAAGATTTTCATTTGTTTTCGCGTTGTAAAGTGAGTTTAATTGAAATTTCCAAAATATCCTCAACCAAATTGATGTCTTCAAAATCAGCCAATTAAAAAAATCTGGGAAACTTAAATTGATTTTGAATTTTTTGGCAATTAAATGAAGTATCTTTCTTCAACCCCCAGCTGAAACTCAACCTATTTTTTGTCAAATGCAAATATAAACTGTGTAGGCTTGTTGAAAACCTCTTTCTTTCATTTCACTTATGTGTTATTAGGAAATACGAAAGAACTCTTCATTCGCAAGACGTTAGACGACATGGTACAGAGTGGGAATGACCTCCATGATCCCCTGAATTAACGCCACTAGATACTTTCTTTGGGGATGTCTCAAAGACAAAGTTCATCAAACAGATATGGAGAATATTGAATATTGTTTTGATATGTACTCATAACCCACCAAACGCAAAGGAGAGTGGTGTACGGTGGTCGAAAATATTTTCGAAAAACGAATTTTTTCTTTAAAATTCAACATCCTGTATCTCAGAAACAATGGACCCATTAGATTAGATTAGATTAGAGGAGGGGCGACAGATCAAACCGACCTTGCGAGCACCTTGACCTTAAGATCTATTGTGCATCCCCGCGCTGTTTACCAGTCCGGCAGCAAAGTCTCAATGAACTTCACCACCTTTCTGGGGGCCACATCCATTACTTGTTCAGGCTTTAGGAACCTGGAGCCAAGATGCCGTAACCGTTTCTGGTGACAGCTTCACTCACATATCAGGTGTCTAGCTGTCTCGGTGGCTTCTTGACAGAAGCGACATGTACTATCGGGCGCCTTTCCCATGTTTTTTAAGTGATACCTCACAGGACAGTGCCCAGTGAGAGCGCCCGTCAGTTTCCTCAGTTCCAATTTGCTGAGTGAGAGGACTTTCTTGGTCCAGCTCGTCGAGTGAGAGAGAAGTGACTTAGCTTCTTTTGACCATTGGTCGTACGCCAGGACATAAGCTTCCTCTTTTGTTCCCATCCTTAATAGCCATTGCCTGATGACTGGCTGGGAAGCCGCAAAATGGTTCTGGTCCAGTGAAGGGGGTTGTCCCTCCTTCCCTGGCCAGTCGGTCTGCCGCTTCATTGCCGTGAATCCCGGAGTGACCAGGCACCAGATGAGATTGACCTGGTTCTTTTCTCCGAGTAGGTAAGTGACGTTTGGCATTCCCAGACCAACTTTGACTTCACTTGTGGAGAGTCAAGCGCTAGCAGGGCTGCTCTGCTGTCAGATGCTATATATATTTCCTTTCTTTGGTAGTTGCGTTCCGCACAGAGCGCAACGCACTCCCTTATAGCAAGTGTATCTGCCTGAAAAACCGAAGGACAGAGACCCATTGGTATGGCTAATTGGATTGAGGGACCGTAAACACCGGCTCCGACAATGGACCCATAGTCCATAGAAACTTTCTGTCATAAAATCATCTGAGGATAAATATCCCGAGATGTCAAAGAAATAATGAATTCATTGTACAGAGTGATT
>CM024245.1:1838688-1891239 GCA_013421045.1 Propylea japonica | reverse complement strand
TATGGAACACTGGACAGCAGAGAAAAAGAGCTTCGGGATTTTATCAGGAATTTCAATACGGTGAGTCAAAATTCGAGACCATCATCAGTAATTCAGTACTCGATTAATAAACTAGTTTATCACACGATTTTTTCGTCGACCTCATTCTGAATTGAGAGTGAATTTTCGATTGAAATACCCACATTTTTATTATACACAAGCCATATAGTCCGTTCACGAAAGGTTGAGCCGTCGGTTGGTCATGGAAATTTGGCATTTTCCACTGTGTATATTAAAATTTTAGGTTATATTGTTTATTTTCTTTTCAGATTGATAACCAATGTTGTCAATATTGCATAGAGTTCTCTGATAACTCGCAAGCTCGTCGGACGAGGCCGGGTACATTCGGCAACGTTGACTTTATTTTACTTTTAACTTCCGATAAATAAACAAACGTCTACTATGCTCTCAAACTTTCGTGAACAGACTATACATTTGACATAATAAAATCTCTATAGTCCGTTCACGAAATTTTGAGCGCATATTATAGGCGTTTGTTCATTTATTTTGAAGTTGGTACTATTTGCTGTCATAACGACCATAACGTAAAATAAAGTCAACGTCGCCGAATGCACCCGGCCTTGCGAGTTTTCAGAGAGAGATAACTCTATGCAATATTGACAACATTGCGTATCAATCTGACAAGAAAATAAACAACATAACCTAAAATTTTAATATACTCAGTGGAATATGCCAAATTTCCATGGCCAACCGACGGCTCAACCTTTCGTGTTGAGTTTTTGACAATTCTCGTATTACTTCTGAATGCTTTGTGTTCGAACACCTATGACAGCTGCACATTAAAATATCATATAAGCACATTAACCTCCATTTTATTTTTACTCGTAGAGAGTGAGAGACACAACAGTCTGCGCAGCAACTCTCCCACTGAGAGAGAAGAAAGGGAAAGAGAACGCTGGAGTTATTGAGACATGCTAGAGATGAAGCGGAAAGGAGTTTATCTTTAGCTGCCCAACTTAATGCCAAAGAATTGCAACTTCAGATAGCACAGGAACAACTGAAGGAAGTGAGTATACTCTCGTAACGTACCGGTTAGTTCAAAAACTGTAATATGCCTTGAAAAGAGTTATCTCAGTTTGACAGATCTAGAATTATTGCTCCCTGGCAAAGAAGGGCTCCTACGCCATCAGATAACCAATAGACTGAACATTATGGGAAGCATGGTTAGCAAAACGATTAGGCGCTATGAGGAACTGGTTGAGTGCAAAGTAGACCTCGAAGTGGTCGTCCTCGTGTTCCCACGATTCGGGAAGATCGTTAAATTGCCCAATCAGACCGTAGAAATAGGTCATTGGGGATACCGACTTCTTCTTCTTCTCTGTGCGGTGCCTTTCCGGCCGACTGAGGCCTAGTGGCCCATTGTTCACCCGCATCGTTCTATAGAGACTCAGCTCCTCAGACTCGAAGACAGAAATGTCGCGAGCCCGCCAGGAGTGGTCCCTCTCACCATAGGGATAGAAGGTGTTGGATTTCCTAGGTGTGTTGACCTTACCTCATTAAGGTTCCCACAGTTGAACAAAATGTGCTCAACCGTTTCATCAGTACTCCTTCACCACCTGCATAGGGAGCAGCTCGTCAATCCCATTCTCTTCAAATGTTTGTTAAACAGGTGACCAGTCAATGCACCAGTCACCAGACCGAGTTGTTTCCTCTCCAGCAAGTCTATTGACCTCAGGTCGCAAGGACGGTCTCTCAATGAGAACCCTCGACCACCTCAGGCCCACTCCTGCGCTCCATTCCGAGGCAAATTCCCTGTTCAGCCAGTCCCTGAAGAAACTTCTGACAGATGTGCGACAGATTGGCAGCGCAGGCTCCGGACCAACAAATGCTAATCCGGCTCCCCTCCTAGCCAGTTCATCTGCCTTACGTTACCAGGTATATCTGCGTGAGCCGGACACCTGATTACTTTCAAAAGTTATCAGAGCCTAGCCCACGCAGAGCTTTCCTGCATTCTTCAACCAAAAGAATCAACTCTAACATCGGATAGAGATTTCAGAGTTCCCTGGCTGTCGCAACATATATAAATGTGCTGGCCAGAGTATCCCCTGCGAATATTTTCTAGTGCGCATGCAAGTACCGCAAATAGCTCAGCCTGCACAATGGAACAGTCCTTCCCCAGAGGGATAGCCTGATTGAAGTGAGGACCCACGATTCCGGCACCAGACCCTGTTGCTGTGACAGAGCCATCAGTGAACCATGTGGGACCCTCTGGACTAAGAAGCCTGTTTGATGAAGACCATAGGTCTCTGTCGGGAACAATTATCCTGTAGGGTTCGTCGAAGTAGAACTTAGTGCCCGCGCGGTCACCTCTATGGAGAAGGGGAGCGTGAGCATCCTTAACCATTTTCAGGGCCCTTGCGTGCCCAGTTCCCGTTCCCAGATTCCTAGAGCTGTCTTCATACCGACACTCAGCTCGGAATTCCAAAGAGCTCGCAATCCTGTAATTTTATGTAGAAGGGCTTTAGCAACAGGTTTGTGGTCCAGAACGCCTCTAAAAGTTTCTTTATCAACTGTTCGTCACCGAATCGCCAGTCTGCAACTCAAAACTGGCGTTTAGAAGAATGAAGAAATGTACAATACAGCTTAAGAGTTTGGAGGGAAAAAGGATGTTGAAATAGACTCAAGAGAGCTATTCAAGATGCTCCTTTTCGCGGTGGCACTGAAATGTTTTGGGGGCATCTGGGAGTGCCGGAACAAACTTAATGAGGTAGGCAAGAAAAATAAGGTCTTTTTTATCTGGGTGCCCGGCCACTCGGGAATCAAAGGTAACGAAGAGGCCAATGCACTTGCCAAAGAGGGCTCACGAATGTCACTCATTGGCCCAGAACCCTTCTGTGGTATATATGAATGTACCTATAAGAATGAGTTTCTGGTGAAGGAGAAAGCCGAGAGGGAAAAACTCTGATGGACTCCCAGGGATGGATCTTCCACTAAGTTTCTTCGAAACTTTGAGACAGAGGGATCCAAAAGATATCTGGATCTTGGTAAGAATCAAGTACACAATCAAGTGTATAGTCCGTTCACGAAAGTTTGGGCCGTCGGTTGGCCATGCACAATTTGGCATATTCCACTGTGTATATTGAAATTTTAGGTTAAGTTGTTTATTTTCTTGTCAGATTGATACGCAATGTTGTCAATATTGCATAGAGTTCTCTGATAACTCGCAAGCTTGTCGGACGAGGCCGAGTACATTCGGCAACGTTGACTTTATTTTACGTTATGACAGTAAATACTGCCAACTTCAGATAAATAAACAATCGCCTACTATGCTCTCAAACTTTCATGAACGGACTATATTTTAATTTCATATATTTTCCAGGCACGTCGTAAACTAGCGTCCAACAGCTGTTTGTCGGATCAGGAATCTCTGGCTTCACTTCCTAGACACGGCATGAACGGTGATGTTGTCATTCCTAGTTCAGGAGGACTTATCTCTGGACACCACAGTTCAGTTTTAATATCTGGCAATCGCAGTAGCTGTAGTGCTGACTCGGGGGTGCGATACAGTTCAGATCGTGAAAGCGGGCATTTTCCATTGCTGGAAACCTCTCTGACTCCACGATAGATGTTACACCAACTATTTCTATTGAAAGTGGAAATATCGATGCCGACTCTCTGTCCATAGTGCATTCGATACCTCCACCACATATGTATCAAAGTGAGTATTGGGTCAAGTACATTGAGATACTTTACAAGCTGCTACTCAGCCACTTTAGAAGCGTGTGATTATTGTGACATTGTGATGATTACACACAAAACTGTCTACTCGCTGAGTAGACAACAATCTATAGCGATCCACTTTAGGTTTATGTTTGTATCGTCGTCAAGGATCTAAGATAAATGTCAAATACGTTTTCAAATTTAGAACCAGGAACCACTGAGAAGATAAGAACTCACAGATTGTTTAGTCGCAACTGTGATTACACAGGTTTGTTTATATGCCAATGAGTCAAAACGCCAGCGATTTAGCGTGAAAAATAGTCCAGCTTTCAACTTCAATCGCAGTTTTTTTTACAATCAGATTGTGATTACTGGTCACACGAAGTGCTAACATGGCTCACTGGGGTCTACCCCAACCCAAGCCCGATCCTGGGTACGAGGGGCCAGTTAAGCCAAAGCTACTTCATATACAGGATGTTTCCTGAATATGCGGTAAAAATTCAGGGGATTGTTCCTTGGACTATTTTAAGAATATTTTGTCCTTTGATGATTTTTGAAAAACCTCTTTGTTTCGAAGATACAGGGGGAACAAAATTTTAGATAATAACATTTTATTATGAAAAATTACATGAAATTTAACTTAACCTACAAAAACTGTTGAAAATGACCACCTCTAGCCAAAAAACGAATTCAAATGAAACCGTGTTTAATCTGTGTTCCTTACCATCTGAACTTATCAATTTTAAGTCAAAAAACTAGCCGTTTTCAGTAATTGGGAATGTTGTTAAACAAATTTAAAATAAATTGTACCTACTTAGTGAACACAGTGCGGTACGCATTTTTATTTAAACTATTATTAATTTTAAAAATATGAAAAATGTTGTTCGCCCTGTATCTTCGAAACAAAGAGGTTTTTCAAAAATCATCAAATTACAAAACATGCTTAAAATAGTCCAAGGAACAACCCCCTGAATTTTTGCCGCATGTTTAGGAAACACCCTGTATATATTCTTTTGAATTGAGACCAAACAAAATACAATACATGAAACATAAAAGTCCCTAGCTGAGGTTGGTGCAAAACGGGGTACCATACTATTCTGGCGTATGATACCAGAGCACAGGGAAAAACCTCAGTAGAAAAAACCCTGCCTCGCCGTTTTTACAAAATTGAAACTTAAAACTATTCGAATAAATACCTTCAAAATTCAGATACGAAATACTTCATTCTTGCTCTTGAACCAGGAGGTTGTTTTAAACCAGGTCAGGCGTTCCAAGTGATGATTTTCGAATATTCAGTTCTTCTAAGACCGCTACAGGACCCTACTGAAGGGTAATCGTCTTCCATAGATTGAAATAGCAGTATTTCATCCTAAATATCAAATTCAATTTCGGAATAATGATAAAAGACGTGAGACAAACTAATGTCAAAATGTGTTTTGGTCATTCTTAGTTTTCATTGGAATTACTCCCTACTACTCAAGCCCGTACACCATGACAAGGGCCTACCACATTATTTAGAAATTTGATAAATGATAGTTACAAGTATTGTCGCTGGCTACACTACGGAGCTCTGAGAACCAGGCTTTATACATTGATTTTTATCAATAATAACTAATGTTTTTGGATCAACTTGTCTCACTTCAATAATATTTTGCAGCTTATTCGACGAACGACTGCAGCCCAGCTGTCTCACCACTGAACACCAACCATTTCTCTAGAACAATTGATTGTAGTAATTTATCTAGGTAAGTTATTTCGTGAAATATTCAATTTTAACGTGCATTAAAAAAAATTGCCAAGTAGGCTATTATATCTAGTGGTGGTACTTAGTGAGTATACCTGAATAACACTGAAAAAATGAAAGGGGTGATTCCTCAGATCATTTTACGATAAAAGTGGTTTCTATAAATGTAGGTCCGGAAAATGTATCGTTTCCAGGACACATAGTGTTGGAGTTTTACTTGAACACTGAATACTGCATAATATCCCAGTGCGTTACCACTTTTTTAGTCAGTTTTTATAGAATAGAGATGAATTCAAGAAAAGCCCTGAGCACTGAGCAGGAGCTTTTGAGCACTCGTTCTTTGGTGGTGCAATAAGACTATTACTTCAAAATTTTATATGGAATTTGAGATTGATACCAAATATATAAATGCCGAATCTCAGCACAATCAGAATTATATTCTGGAAATTATTCAAAAAATGAAATATGTAAAAAATAAATCATTACATGAATTTAATTCTATGGTTCTGATGATGCGATCCTATTTAAATCTGGCATGAACATTCAGTATATGAGTAACTACAACATTGCAAGGAGAAATTCTGTATAAGTGCTTGTTCTATTTTTCAGGTCTGTGGAACAGCTAAGTTCTCATCTGGATCCAGAACCAATAAATATAAACCGTCGACCAAAACAGCCACAAACAAGACCCAATGGCGGAAGGGGCGGGACATGGGGCAGTATTTCGAGAGTTTTCGCACGTTCCAGACACAAGAATAAAGCAAGTTCCTTGCAGGAAACAAGTGAGTTGAGTATCCAAAATATATCCAGTTCTCTATTGAAATTACGATAATAATGTGATATACTATGGACCCAGGCGTAAAGGTTGGTCTTTCCCCATCTTAACAAGCGAAAAAAAATGACAATTTACTAACTTTACCACTATTTTGCAGTTTGGTGCTTGTCTGCTAGTGTGCAGTTTTCAATTCAATTTAATTATACAGGTTTTAAAATTCATATTGGAAAGATACACAATGCTTCAGATAAATCATTTTGTCGTACAGTTTCATAACGAAACTTTCACGTGCTTCGTAACTGACTCGATCCAGTTGTCCGATTGCAATAATGCAGTGTTGTCTCTCTCTCTCTCTCTCTCATCGTTGTGAGTGATTTAAGTCAAGAAGTATGGAAAATTATTTAATGTATTAGGTTGCCCGTTATACTCGAATCAAGTATTTTCGGTTGCCTACCATACTGTTTGAATAAAGCCACTCCCAAAATAATAGAAAGACAAAACTACATTATTGCAATCGGACAACTGGATTTAGTCAGTTACAAAGCACGTAAATCTCTCGAGTAATAAAACTGTTCACCTATACGCTAAATTCTCTGTCTAATGCATTGGATATCGTATCTTTCCTATATGAATGGCCAAACCTGTATGTATATGTCTGAACTAAATATTTTCGCCTGAAACCTCAACTATAGTTAATCATAAAATTGTTCTTCAAGCAGCAGCAGTTGAATGATTTAAACTTTTGTTACAGGTCCTAAACTTCTGATTGCATTTGACGAGCGCAAATGAAACAAGACAACGTTGAGAGCTTTTTTCTTGAAATAAAATTTTGTTATGTTGTGTATATTTTCAAGCTGATAATAAACAATGTGTTTTTAACCCTAAATATGACTCATCGAGAAAACGAACTCTCAAAAACCAGGTCCTGCAATATGATTGATATACAATTCCACACTTCTGAAATAAAAAAAAATTCATAATGAAATAAATCTTTAAGTTATGAAGCTTTATTATTTATGTGTTTAAGGCTTTCTATATCCAACTTCCTGAAAATGTAACCCTACCCGTTGCTTCAGCCTTCAAGAGTGCGCAATTTAATTTGACCACCTACCTCTAGATAGCAATGCAAAGCCACAAAATAAAGACATTCTGTTTCTCATTTGATTAACTAAAAATTGACAAAATCAATTAAGCAGCTTTTAATATGAGGCTTCCGTGCATTTAACAATTAATCATCCTGTATCCATACTAATATTATAAATGCGAAAGTAACTCTGTCTGTCTGTTACTCTTTCACGCCTAAACGGCTGAACGGATTTTGATGAAATTTGGTATGGTGATAGATGATAACCTAGAAATGGTCATAGGTTATAAACAATCACCCCATCGTTCTTAGGGGGTAGGCAGTAGGCAGATAACTAAATTGAGTTAGTGATTTTTAGTCGTTTTTGTTGGGACTTTTGCTCTTTCATGTCTAAACGGCTGAACAGATTTTGATGAAATTTAGTAAGGTAAAAGATGGTTACCTAAAAACGGATATAAGATCAAAATGATCACGTCATCGTACTTAGGGGGTAGGAAGTAGGCAGAAAACTGAATTTAGTTAGTGATTTTTTTATGGGTTTTGCTGGGAGTTTTGCTCTATCATGCCTAAACGGCTGAACGGATTTTGATGAAATTTAGTTAGGTGATAGATAGTAACCTAGAAAAGGATATGGGCTATTAATATTCATGCTGTCGTACTTAAGACGTAGGCAGAAAACTAATTAAGTTAGTGAATTTTAATCGTTTGTTTTAAAAGTTTACCTCATTCACGTCTGAACGGATTTTTATAAGACTTGGTTAATATAAAGATAGGATCCTAGGCACGGACACAGGCTACTTTTTACGGCGGGAAAATTCCTCATTCCCGCGGAAATCTAGCGTGATCGTGTCAAGAAGCGCATAACGCCATAGCTACTGAAATGATTTTGATGTTTTTTTTTTAACTGAGTGGTACTAAGACTTCAAGTTAATATTTGATCACTTCTCTAACTTAGACGGTCGGTAGGCGCTATAATTTAGGGAATTTATGATAAAATTTTGATGCAACTGTCTTTATTTAACAGTTTTACTTGTATCGAAACTTATAGGGTTGGCAGGTAGGTAGTTAGTAGTATTTTAAACCGATTTACATTATTTACTTTCTATATTTAATAAGGAAACATTCGGAGCTATCCATTATGTAGCTGAAGTTGCTTTTGAACAAATTTTGATGTGAACTGTGAAGTTGAGGACTGGAACACGATAGTGGGACATTGTTGCAGGGGGATTTACAGCCGGGAGATAACAAAAAAATTATGCGGACGAAGTCGCGGGTAAAAGCTAGTAATTTTATAAATAGGTTCCGAACTAGCAACAACATATAGTCCGTTCACGAAAGTTTGAGCGCATAGTAGGCGTTTGTTTTTTTTATCTTCAGTTAGCAGTATTCAATACTACAACGTAAAATAAAGTCAACGTTGCCGAATGTACCCGGCCTCGTCCGACGAGCTTGCAAGTTATCAGAGAACTCTATGCGATATTGACAACATTGCGTATCAATCTGACAAGAAAATAGATAACATAACCTAAAATTAAAATTTTAATATACACAGTGGAATATATCAAATTGTCATGGGCAACCGACAGCTCAAACTTTCGTGTATATTAACTAAAACCACCTAAGCTAATAAATCAAAATACTTCTGAAAAGAGGAAAAGCACTTGAGCGATTACAATTTTTATTTCTTTTTTCTAATTTATCATGTTCTTTATCACAATTCATTTAACTATCAATGCTGTTAACTAATTAACGAATCATAGTACTGCAGAACACGAAATAATAGTAGACATAATAATTTATTAAGACAAAATTCTATACTTACATATTCTAAGAGTAACAATCGGACATTGTATAAGGTTCCCAAGGTAAAATGGCAAATAAAAATCACAGAGATATAAATAAAAGTATCACAACGAAGAGAGTAATTAATAAAATGATAACTGCTGTCCACTGGCGTCGATCTGAAACAGAAATAATTACAATAATATGGGTTCAAATAATTAAATTCAGGAAAGATACCAAATATAAAGAGAAACAGAAGATACACAACATCTAAGTTCAATTGATAACAGGTTGATACAAGAAAGTACTGGGTTGTCGACTAAGGAATTCCGATTTAAAAGCGCTGTAAAATTGTTTTGAATAGGAATAGAGAAGATGGGGTTGGTCTTAAACGAAGGAGGGGTTCATGGAAATTCAGTCGCCATGGTTCGCTGGACAGGCTTTCGTTCTGTGTGCGCGCTTATTACCAAAATCTACATTTTTTTCTCTGATGAAGCCCGTTTTTATCTGAACGGCTATGTGAACCAGCAAAATTGCCGGTATTGGTCTTCAGAAAACCCCAAAGAGAAACATGAAACTCAATTGCATAGTCTGAAGGTCACAGTTTGGTGTGCAATACACGCATAAGGCATTATTGGCTCGTACGTTTTTGAAGACGGACGCGGCCAAGCAGTAACAGTGGATTCTGATCGTTATGTGGACATGTTGAACAATTTTTTTGAACCCGCCCTTCAAGATTTTGATGGATACGATCGGGACACTTGGTTTCAGCAAGACGGGGCCACTTGTCACACTTCAAAACGGTCTTTACCTGTTATTCAGGCGCTTTTTCCTGAAAAATTGATTTCTCGGCGTGGGGACCTTCCATGCCCCCCCAGAAGCCCGGACTTGACACCTTGCGACCTTATGGGGATATCTCAAAAGTGTAGTCTACCGCAACAATACCCGCACTCTAATTGCGTTGGAGGAAATACCCGCCATCGGTCCAGAATCTTTGCCACGTGTTTTTCCAAATTTGGGGGTTCGACTCGAAGAGTGTCAGTAGAAAACAGTGTACATTTGGACAGCGTAATTTTAAAGAAATGAATTCCCAAAGAGCTGACATTATTTGTAGAAAAAAAAATTTAAATTGACTTGATAGTTTTGTTTTATTTCTCTTTTAAATCGGAATTCCTTAGTTGACCACCCAGTAGTAATGTTACTAGGAGACGAAGGGCCCGAAAAAAAAAATTGTTGTTGCATATGAATGTAAAGATGTGATTGTCCTTAACTATTTTTACTTTTCAAAGATTGCAACTGTGTATACAAATCATAAAATTTTAAATAGGTAGTGTACAATAACAATTCTTCAACGCAAAAATTTAAAAGGAAGGCTTAATCAGGGTTCTTAAATGGGAGGCTGAATATCTGTTTACAGGTTATATGGCTGAAATGTAATGAAACATCAATATCGTTGAAAACAAAACATCGATTACATGATGACCATGAGTGATGACTATTAAAAAAAAGCATCCATTATTTTATCAAAACATCGATCCACTAATCGGTATTACTTATCAATATCAAGTAATACCAAGTAGGTTGATTTCAAGTGAAGTAATCAATATCTCAAATCAAGTCAAGAATCAAGTATGTATTTGCCACAAACTTGACTATCAAGTCAAGTTCTTCGTTAAAATATCAAGCTTCTTGCCTTGATGAATCTCTAAGCATCATAAGCATAAAGCATAAGCATAAACTTCTATACCGCTAACATGAATCAACTTCTCTATTACAAATTGAGCAGCGATCACGTGGTACAATGGCCCTATGAATTCACCGCGCAGGCGCCAAAACATAACCTCGAATAGTTTGAATTATCACTTGTCAAATGAAAATAACTGAAAATCATAACCTCAATTTTTCACGTCTTGTCAAATTTCGAGTTTGCACATGCGCAGATGATTGAAGGGGCCATCGGAAATGGCAACTAAATTGCTTCAACTTTTATTGCACTTTAGCAGTTCGAGTTTTCTAGGTATACAGGGTGATTTTTTTAAGTGTTTCATTAGACGTTTTCGAGGAAGGAATTGTAATACAGATTCAAGATTTTGGATTTTCGTTTTAGAGTACATGAACTTTAATTGTAAAATATTTTCAAGAGGAATCTATTTCCGGTCTCACCGGAAACGAATGTAACTTCGTTATTTCAAATGCAACACCCTGTATATTTATACATATTCGTATTCTTCGTTCAATTCTACACTGATTTGATGTATGATATGTGCAACCACTCAAGCGGTTCTTGAATTATAGCCTGATTATCAAATTTTTTGAAAAAAAAGGTTGTCACAAATTAGTGTCAACATCTTCAAAATCCCTCATTACAAGAATTTATTTTTGCGAAAGTGGAACAAAAGAAAGTACGCTGGTACTGTTTCTTGTATAACTTATGAGGAAATATTATACAGGATGTCTGAAAAAGGGCCCCAAAGTGAGCCTCAATAAAACTATAAAATCTCACTTTTTTCAAATGGCAACCCTATAATTTTGTAATTCCAATCGATTGCTCATCAAAAACCAGTTATGGTGTCCGAACATTTCATGCCTCTAAAATCAATTTTTTTGCCGTATCAATAAAATTCGAATTTCACGATTAAAGACAGGTTTCGCACAGTTTGTAAGCTTGCATTTTTGAAGTAGGCTATGTTAGGAACTGTCAAGCACTAAGCAAAACATGCAATAATAATTTCACTGGAATGATATATCAAGGGTATGTTCTTTATTCGCGGCAAATGTAACAAATTCCTAGATAAGGTAATTAGAAATTCAACGAACGAAATTCACATTTACCGACTTTAACTAAATCAAAATCAAAATTCCTGTGCAACCTGTCTGATGGAACCTGTTGGATTTGCGTGAATATGTCCTAGAATATTTATTTGATTTTCTTCATTATTGTTACTGTATTCACACGATTCCGTTTTGGGTTAATGCTTCCACTACGGAGAAAATTGTTTCGATACTTCGTGAACTTCGATTTTGTTGAAGGTGGTAAATGTGGATTTCTTTCGTTGAAAGTTCTGACTGCCCTTTCTAATATTTTGTTACATTCACCATAAATGAAGAACATATTCAATACATCATTGTTAACGTAATTCATATTTTGCATAGTGCCCGATTAATCAAAAAAGTATAAATGACAGTTCTCTAAAATGCATTATAAATCAACAGACATAGCCTTCTTGAAAAGTTCTATCCTAATAAATCTATGGTTAGACTAAGAAACCTTGATTCAATCCTTAAATTCGAATTTTATTCAATAACGGCAAAACTACTGATTTTAGAGGTATGAAATGTTCGGGACACCCTAACTGGTTTTTGACGAGCGATCGATTGGAATTACAAAATTATAGGGTTGCCATTTGAAAAAAGTGAGATTTTATAGTTTTATTGAAGCTCACTTTGGAGCCCTTTTTCAGTCATCCTGTGTAATATTTCCTCATAAATTATACAAGAAACAGTATCAGCGTGCTTTCTTTTGTTGCACTTTCGCAAAAAGTAACTCTTGTAATGAGTGATTTTGAAGATATGGACACTAATTTGTGACAACATTTTTTTCAAAAATTTGATAATCAGGCTATAATCAGGAACCGCGTGAGTGGTTGCACATATCATACATTAAATCAGTGTGGAATTGAACGAAGAATTCGAATATGTATAAATATACAGGGTGTTGCATTTGAAATAATGAAGTTACATTCGTTTCCGGTGAAAACCGGAAGTAGATTCCTCTTGAAAATATTTTACAATTAAAGTTCTTGTACGAAAATCCAAAATCTTGAATCTGTATTACTATTCCTTCCTCGAAAACGTCTAATGAAACACTTAAAAAAATCACCCTGTATATGCTAAGCATGAATATTGAGAAACACTGTTGTTACATACCAGTTGTCATATGAAGAACTTTAGCAATTCTTTTCATTGTTGAATCCATCCTTGACTCAGTAACGTCCATTTCAGTACCAAATTCGTCTAGCATACTAAAACAAATTTTTCAATATTTTTAAAGAGTTAATCTCATTTAAGAGATATTGATGATAATGAATTGGTAAAATTGATTATCGGGGCAACCGAAAATATCAACACCTTTTATATGTCTCATTATATGATTCATTCATTCATTTGATTTCGGAAGACATACAGGCAAAATGGCCAAATAAATGTTATCAAAATTTCAGAACTAATAGTTCAAGGCATCATAATCACGATTCACAACATATTGTAACTGACAACAAAAGGAACTTGTTGACAACCAAATAAAACGATAACATTACGAAACAAAAATGTTCATGTGTTTAAAATATCGATTTTGTCAAATGTGTGCCTTTTTGCGGATCAGTAGTTTTTCGTTTCAAGTACCGGTTACTTCAAAAACTGTGTAATATGCCTAGAAACGAGTTGTTCTAGTTTGACAGAACTAGAATTATTGATCTCTGGCAAGAAGGGCTCTAACTCCATCAGTGTTTTAGCATCAGGATTGCGGTCCAGAAGGCCTCTACGAGTTCCTTTATTAACTGTCCGCCATCGAATCGCTCTTCTACAGTGGGCGCGAACGCATCAAAACTGCCATTCAGAAGAATTGAGGAATGTATTCATATTTATATATGTATTCATATTTACATATGAGTCATGTCATTAATCATGTAATTATACCCATGGGTAATGAATTAGGTACTCGATTCATCTTTATGGACGATAATGCCAGGCCTCGTATTCTGGACAAGTGATCTTTCAATGCGTATACGAACTTCATTGCGCGAGTCCCTCTTTTACCTGCAGAAATACACACCGCGCAATTAAATTCGTATACGCATTGAAAGATCACTTGTCTAGAATACGGGGCCAGGCCACATCGCACAAGAGGTGTTCGACAAGCTCTGGAAAACCAAAACATTACCAGATAAGATTGGCCTGCGATGTCTCCAGACATGAATCCCATAGAGCATTAATGGAATTATGTCTCCAGAACCGTTTTCCGTCGAAATAAACCACCACAAAATTCACAAGAACTTATTGTGAGTGATACCGAGGAATCGATGAATATTCCGCAGGAAATTTAATTATTGTAATGCCTAGACGAGAGAATGCATTGCTAAGCAGCAGAGGCAAATAGAGAATATTAGTTTGTTCTTTTATTAAGTTTTGATTTTTTGCTCAAATGTAATTGTTGTTTGAACTGAGTTTATTTAATTTGGATTTATTTCATTTTGTATAAACCTTTCATTACCCTTGAACCCCAGGCTTCCAATTTTTTTTCAAAGTTTAAGGTAACCTCGATAATAAGGGGTACAGGACTATTGAATGTAAGAGTAGTTATGATCAATGGAAATAAATACCCTGCTTGTTCGTCCAATTCCATTCCTATATGTCTGGACATATGTTTTAAGGATCCCAAAATATCACCTACAGCCTCCAGATGTTCTTCTTGTTGTCTTGTGAAGTACTGCTGTTGTGAGAACGTATCGTTGATAAAATTTCGTTGGGGGCTATCGGTATCGTTTTCCAGTTTAGAATATTTGGTTGTGCCTCTCGAGTTCGTGATCTTAACTTCACTTGTATCCAGCAGTGGCTGAAAATTTTACGTCCATTAGATTAGGGTACTGGATTTTTGTAGAAAAGATGCTTATTGTTTCAGAGCCAAACTGATCGCTTATTCCCAAGTAACCAGCGTATTATAGTTTGGTTGCATTCTGACTGTAGATGATATCAAAGGACTGAACTCCTATGTCATGGACTCCATGTTGGTATGAAAGTGCCGAAGAAAACTCAATAAAATAGGCAAGAAAAACAAGGTCTCTTTAGTCTGGTTTCACCTGTTGAGGATGGGATTGTCGGACACTGACGAGTGTAGGTTTTGTGGGGAGGAGGAAGAAACCCCCATTCACCTAGTCACAAAATGCCTTCGCATTGCGAGCCTGAGGAAAGAATGCCTTGGACGAGAAACTTGTAAGAGTGGGGAACCAGCCTCGTTGAAGCCTTCACAGTTATTAGATTTCATTAGATCTCTGGAACTGGAAGACGAGCTGTGAAGGGTTTGGCCAGATCAGCTCTGTAAGGGGGCACAATAGTCCTTAAGGTCGCAGTGAACTGTAACCCCTCTTTAAACTAAACTAAACTAGTTGGGTTCCCGGTCACTCGGAAATCGAAGAAAGAGGCTAATATACTAGCCAGAAAGGAGCACAAACGCCACTAGATGTGGACTTTCTATGATAGCGGCCACTGCGACCATTCCGATCGATGTGGTAATGCGACCAGTCGTATGGGTAGCGTTTCAATGGATTAAAGGTTGACGCTCACTTGGACGAGACGAGACGAAGAGTTGTTTTCCGCCGGAACGGTTTGCACTGAATCAAATGGGTAGACGCTCACTTAGGAGGCGCGAAGCGAAGAGCCGAATCGTTAGACGCGAGGCATATTAGACGCGCACTTGGACGAAGCGAAGCGCTCGGAAGGAACGCGTCGTTTTCCGTTGGGGTCTTTAGCGTTGAAACAAATGGGTAGACGCTCACCTAGGAGGCGCTAAGCGAAGAGCAGCGAGGAGGCGAGTCGTTCGACGCGTGGATCATCTACCCGTGTTCATGCGGGTGGGCGGCATGCAACAAGGGTAATAAAAATTTATTGCGGCCTAGAGATAGGGGGAATTTTTTCCGATGACTGCTCGACGCATCGCTTCGTCCAAGTACGCGGTCCTCGGCGAACTTACGCTTCGTCTCGTCTGAGTGAGCGTCAACCTTAACACGTGTTTCCTTTCAAAGCCTATTATATGATGATGAACCTTTATGTCTCATAGGCAAATGCACCTATAAAAAAGAGACCTTGAAGCCCTCTCTGCTATTAGAGTTCATTAGAGCTCTAGAACTGGAGGGTGAGCTGTACGATAACATTTGTGAAAAACAGCTCTGACGGGGGACACAATAGATCTTAAAGTCGCAGTGTGGTGCAACCCCCTTAATAATCAACAAGTTAGTGGTAATCAAATATTTTTCCGCCGACCTCGAAGTAAAAGGTGATTTTAATGTGTACGAAATTAAACATTAATGACCCATTTTAATGCTCAATTCATGCTATTTTAATGTGCAATCCTCATGGCAACCGAACACAAAGTATTCAGAAGTACACTGAGAAGTGTCAAAACTACTGGAACATAGAAACATAAAAATATGTTTGTCAACTGTATGTCTTCTGCAAAATGAGAAGGTATTTCAATCAAGAATTTATACTCTATTCATGTTGAAGTCGTCAGAAAAATCTTGTAATCAACAGGATTATTAATCTAGCGACTAGTGGTCTCTAACTATTAACGCGCTCGCTCCGCTCACGCATTAAAATATCTTGACCATTAGTCGCTGTCTTTATTGACCTAGTTGATTAAATAACTATTTCTCACCTGCCTAGCTGCATGGTCACGATCCCTAGCACGGTTCATGTTTATTTTTTCCCGCATGGACTGAAATTTGATATACTGATCATAATTCTCATAGCAATACATCAGGTCTTACCTTAACTTCCTCTCTAGTACTGTTGACGAACATTTTCCTTTCTGTTAGTTCTTTATTGTCTAGTCTGAACTTGGTTGGATTTTTTTCAACTATATTTATGATAAGCTAAGGAGCATATTAGTGCATAAAATGACAGGGTAGGACAGGAAGTTAAAATATCTATTGCGAACTATAGTGAGTGTAGCAAACTGGTTTGGAAATTCACATCGGAGGACATACGTTATTCAATGCATTATACCCTATAAAACTATAATAAAGCCTATCTGGACTTACAGAATCGAGATAGGGGGATGTACTAGCAAGTCGAATATGTCAATCATCCAAAGAAGCCAATCTAAAATCCTTAGAATGATAACAAATGCCCCGTTGTACGTACAAATCAAACCCTACACGAAGACCTGAAGATACCGTATGTAAAGGACGTCATAACAGAAAACAGCATCAAACATCACACAAAGCTTGAGAGCCACAAAAAACACTTATACCAAAATATAGACATATTGTCACTGATAATTCCAAAATACAACATATTTTTGATAAGTACCTACTCATGACACTGAAGTTCGCAGTTCAAAATCATGTAACAAGGGGGTCTGCTAACTTCAGTGTCATGAGTACATCTCAAAAATATGTTGTATTTTGGAATTATCAGTGACAATATGTCTTTATTTTGGTATGAATGGATAGTATACAAACCCATATTCAACATAGTTTCTAACTAGGAACCTAGAATCACGAAAAGACTATGAAAATTAGTACAAAGAAATGGATTTTTTCTTTTTTTCCCCTTTGAACCAACGAAAATGTACGGCATATGAAAAAATATTATCTTTGCATAAAATACTTTCAAAATAAATTTATTTCATGTTGTGTCAAATCACCCCCTGGACTGCGGAAAGAGAGGGGACTGCAACCCTAGATTTTTTCCCCTTGTCGCATGCTTTTTGTACGGCGTTGCGGAATAATGGATAAGAAGCAGTATTGAAATAGTATGACACAGGTGCCGTACAAAATCAAATGACCAAATTTTCCCTGGTAATTGTCGGAAAATTAAAAAAAAATTCGACTTTGTGGCTCCCCATTTTTTTACGGCGCTACGCGTTTTCTCATTATTTTTCACGGATCTATCGATGGTAAGAATGACGTACAAAAATATGTGACCAAAATGTACCCGCTCTACCTGTACTTTCGAATTCTCACCTGCACTCAGTTGGACAGCTTACAAGTGACGGCATAGGGCTGAATCTCATTATTTTTTGCTCTTATATCGTTCTTGATAGGTCACCTGGTGGTTCAAATGACCCATAATTTTTTCAACACGGGCCTGTAGTCTATATTTATTATTGAGCAATTCAAAAAAAAAAAAATATATTAGGTTACGCCAAGATGTCAAATTAGACAGAAAAATGTCGACTTAACATTTCTACGAAAAGGCACGAAATCCCCACGTGTCATGGATGAAAGATAGAACCGGTTCTAATCAGGTACAGTACAGTCTCTATAATCCGGCCGTGCGCCACTCCGGCACGTCCAGTAATCCGGCACTCGGCGTCGGAGGAGGGGTCAGCTGTTTTCATGTTTCTGCATGTCAACAAACCGTTTTTTTACATTGACCTTAACTGTGTTTTGCTTATATGTAATATTTTTATCGATTTATACATAATATTATGTAATGATTTTTATACTGTACTTGTTTTGTAGTAATTATACGATGTTTTTATGGTCTATTTAGCTTTTTTTACCATATCTCCACTAATCCGGCAATTTCGGCAATCCGGCACTACCGATCTCAATATAGGGCCGGATTAGCGAGATCCTACTGTATTTGAAAGCCTGAAATGGGCACCAAAATAATCCCAGGCGCATGCGCATTTCGTCGAAATTTCAGGCGGAATCAGTCAGGCTGACTAAAAGGCACAAAAAAGGCTTGGTGTAATAGGAGTATTTTGCCTTCCAGTTGAACAGTGGGTATATTCGATCGATTTACGTACTATTTTTCTGACAGGGTGGATGGTCTAATGAACGAATAATTTGGTTGTCTCTCTCAAATCAAGTAAACACGGGTAGCCCGACACATTCAGTCAATGCGTCAGGCTGCGCGTAATACTAGAGTCGAATACTTTGAGTTACCTTCAGTTAAATACCCTTCCACTTACAATTCTACCCTTCCGAAACGTAGCAAGTGAATCTTTCAAACATACCACTGTTAAAATGTATGGCAAAATTCTCTCTCTGATTCATTGAATTTCATATGTTTCCGATGTGAATATCCGAATCTGTATTATGAATACTATTCCAAACACCAAATGATCTATAAGGGCTTAAAACCTAATGCCTCCTATACAGAATACCTAGGAATGCATTTAGGCAGCAGACATACATGGAATGAGCATGTATGTAGTGAAAGAGGGAACAAATAGATATAAAAATAGAAGAACTACTCTAACTCAGTCACAAAACAGGAGACTGAAGGGGGAACTTGCCAGAGTTAGTTTTAAGTGATTTATTCACTGTAAAAGTTCTAAAATGATATGTAAAAGCCACAAGCTCGGTACTCAACAAATTAGCTGGATGTATGTATGTATGTAGTTTCTATATGTAAATCAATACTTTAGACATATTTACTGAATTGCAAATTGGTCATAAAAGGATATCAATTGTGTCCTCTAGGTCTTCTAAGTCCCATTCTATACTTCGTAGCGAATTTTTCAGTTCAGTATTAATCCATTCGACCTCCTCTTTTGATACAGAAATAGGATCTCCATTGATTTCAACCCAACGAAGGTACAGGCCCCTAGTTTTGTTCAATGCTTTGAAAACTTCACTGAAAATACACTATTCATAGAATTCCTCATTAATGAATACAAGAGCCATACTCTTTCACCACGAAAAATGGGTCTTCCAAAGTCATATCACCAAAAAATATTTATCTTAGCGAAAATACTGTTAAGACCTTGGGGTATTTAGTACTTCACGTTTGCAATTAATTCCATTTCAAATACAAATGCGAATCAAAAACACAGAGATGTCCTGTGCTCATAATATTATCAGTATATTATCTTATCTGATGAGATGATAATAATTTTATACACAGAACATTCTGACAGCTGACATCCTGACGGCCACAGAACTTATGACTGTCAAACTCGAACACAGAACAGAAGAATAATTGTTCTTCTGCTAACACCACACGGTTTTGTTGTTCTAATCATAGAAATATATACATAATATATGTATATATTCTATGGTTCTAATCTATGGTACACATACCTCCATGATGAAGATTGGAGGTAAAGGTTTACCTCCATGCATACCACTAACCCACTAACCTAACCTATATTTATGTTCTGTTTCTGTAACCTAACCTAACACCAGTGAAGTTGTAAACAAACCGTTGTCTTTCTCATTTCTTTCGAAAATTTTTTTATGAAATTTTGCCTCTTCACTCCTACTTGTTCGAATAGTGGAAACTGGAAAGTATTAATCTGTATTCTCTGTGGTGGAAAGTGGAAGGAACTTTTCATTATGTTTGGCCGAAATCTAGAAATATTAAAAACGAATATAATCAAAATTCAGGATGATGATGAGTGGTTACAAATCAAGAAAGCATTTCCTATAATGGATGATACTTTTGATTTGGACAGTGAAATAAATCATAGCGAAGAAGATTTCGATAAATGTTTGAATATCGTTAGAACTTTGAAAATAACGTCTTTTATGCATAAATATTTTTTCATTCGATTAAGGGACTATGTTCGAACAAAACTTGTACCAGATTTCTATGCGAAATTGAATGACCCCGATAATAATAGGTTTTTCGAAGCAGTCTCTTTTTTATTTGAACACTACATGAAACTGCACAATATGGTTAAGGATATATACACATTGGTAAGATTAAACGATGGAAACCCAGCTGTAGGTCTTCAAAATGATCCAGAGGATGCTCTTAGATCCATATTATGCGGTTCTTTGTTTCGTAATTACAAACCAAAATATGAAGAAGTTATAACATCTTTCTTCAAGTATGATCTGATGTTGGAAGATGAAACTAAGAATACAATTCAATTGAAGTGTCCCATTTGTCAAGTGGATCGTTGCAAGAATTGTAAAATATTATTGATGGAGAATAATAGGTATGTTATATTAGTAAAAGCTAGTTTTAGGTATATTTCCGTTAGTTCATAAATCAGTTGTTTGATTTATAAATAAACTTACAAGCACTGATACTGCATAATGTCATATTATTGCTTGTGGGTAGATTGTAGTAAAATTCAGATGAGGTCAAAGTTTTTGCATCCATATTACCTCAAAATTTTGTATAGAACTTGATATTGATACTGAATATACAGGGTGTCCCGTAAATACCATGCGAAAGTGACACTGGAGATAGATTGGCATTAGGTCTAACAGATAGCATCAACATGACCTCAGTAAAAGTCCGCTGGTTTTCGAGATATCACCACTTTTGTGTATTTTCTAAAAATCTCCAGTTTTCGGTCTTTTATCGCCTAGCATTACTAGACATTACTTCAAACTCATGTTTTTTTTTTACCTAGGCTATCCTGAATAGTTGCTTTAAACAATGAAGTAATATTTTCACCGAGAACTAGAACAAAATCCTTCAAAAAATGTCTTACTTGTTGTATTTTATGCCGAAGTTGAAACGTTAACTTAAGTTTGACTGACTGCTGTGAATAAAATTATATCAGACTGAATTGACAAATAATCGTAAAAACTGGTCCATTTCTGCACTTTTCAAAATGATACAACACTACCAATTTTTTTAAGTCAAAACCTTAGAAATTATAATTTTGTCGCGAGAGATGTGTTAAAGCCGAGATAATAAAAGTGAAAGAATTAATACAATGCGCAAATGGTTTGCTACGACCAGAATTGCTACTTATTAAAAAAAAAAAATCCTTATCGGCTAGCAGCAGCGCTCGCGTCGATTCTCGATAGGTAGATTTAGTACCTTACCTTGCGTTAATGTTGTTGTTAATGATTTATGGCGAAACAAGACGCGTTTCTACTAGAGGGAACGTTTCGTATAGTGCAAGCTTAGCTGCGAGATTGTACGTGAAAAGATACCCAAACCGCATGTCAACAACTCATGACATCATTCTTCGAGCTGTACATGCCTACAGAGATGGCAGAAACCCTGGCCAGAGAGGTTCCCAAGGTAGACCCCACACTGTGGATGACGAAGTCGTCTTGGAGCAAGTAATGGAGGACCCATCGATTTCAGTGCGTTTAATCGAAAGACGTACCGGTGTTCCCAAATCATCTGCGCAACGAATTCTAAAAAGACACCGATACCACCCTTACCACATTCAAAGGGTGCAGACATTATTAACCAGTGATTACGCCAGGCGTGTAGTGTTTTGCCAAACAATGATACAAAAGCACAGGGAAGATCCTGATTTTTTCAATAAGGTACTGTGGAGTGCTGTGGAGCCTGTAAAAGAGACGGCTACCTTAACCTCCACAATATCCATAGTTGGCAGCTGGCGAACCCTCATGAGGAAAGAGAAGACAGGTCTCAGCACCAATTTCAGATTAATTCGTGGACCGGGATCTTTAACGGTGAAATAGTAGGCTCATTTGAACTCCCTGCCACACTGAATGCAGAAATGTATTTGGATTTTTTGGAAAACCACCTACCTATCCTGCTGGAAGATGTACCCATTGATTTAAGGAGAAGAATGTGGTAATCAAAATGATGGGTGCCCAGCACACTATGCCCGCATAGTGCGAACGCACCTTGACCACGCATACCGTTCAAGGTGGATAGGCCGACGAGGCCCGATTTTGTGGCCACCACGATCACCGGACCTAAACCCATTAGATTTTTTTTACTGGGGATTCTTAAAGGATAAAGTTTACGCAAAACCAATTCGGACAGAAGAGGAACTGCGCCAGCGCCTAAATCAAGCAGCCCGAGAAATACCAGCCACCAGTTTAAGAAGACTGAAAAGAGAGTTTTTAAAACGATGCAGATTATGCATAAGAGCCGGCGGCAGGCAATTTGAACACCTATTATGAGACGATATTACTGTAAATTGATATTAAATAAATAATTAAAATTTTTTGTGTTAATTTTTTTACTACCTACTTATCTGCAAACAAAAATTTGGCAACAGGTGATACTTGTGCATTTTTCCTAATTTTTAATTATTTCGGCTTAAACACATCTCTCGCGACAAAATTCGAATTTCTAAGGTTTTGACTTAAAAAAATTGGTAGTGTTGTATCATTTTGAAAAGGGCATGAAATGGACCAGTTTTTACTATTATTTTTCAATTCAGTCTGATGTAATTTTTTTTCACAGCAGTCAGTCAAACTTAAGTAAACGTTTTAACTTCGGCATAAAATACAACAAGTTAGACATTTTTTGAAGGATTTTGTTCTAGTTCCCGGTGAAAATATTACTTCATTGTTTAAAGCAACTATTCAGGATAGCCTAGGTAAAAAAAACATGAGTTTGAAGTAATTTCTAGCAATGCTAGTCGATAAAAGACCGAAAACTGGAGATTTTTAGAAAATACACAAAAGTGGTGATATCTCGAAAACCAGCGGACTTTTACTGAGGTCATGTTGATGCTATCTGATAGACCTAATGCCAATCTATCTCCAGTGTCACTTTCGCGTGGTATTTACGGGACACCCTGTATATTAATGCAAAATCTCACCATGATCGGAATAATATTCTGGACATTATTCAAAACTTAAATAA
This sequence comes from Propylea japonica, assembly GCA_013421045.1. NCBI lineage: Eukaryota > Metazoa > Arthropoda > Insecta > Coleoptera > Coccinellidae > Propylea > Propylea japonica. Next base: position 1,867,860 of record CM024245.1, on the reverse strand, counting down.
GTGAAAATCTTGACAATTAAAAAATTGAATCCTGTGGTTCTGATGATGCGATCCTCTTGAAATTTTGCATGATCATTCAGTATATCAATGTCCATTCACAAAATAAATTTCACTCGAATCGGATATCTTGTTATGGAAATATTAAGATTCTTCTTTTCAATGTTTCAATTGCATTTTCTATGGATCTGATGATGCGATCCTCTTGAAATTTTGCATGATCATTCAGTATATCAATGTCCATTCACAAAATAAATTTCACTCGAATCGGATATCTTGTTATGGAAATATTAAGATTCTTCTTTTCAATGTTTCAATTGCATTTTCTATGGATCTGATGATGCGATCCTCTTGAAATTTTGCATGAGCGTTCAGTATATCAATCGTCATTCACAAAATAAGTTCACTCGAATCGAATATGGAAATGTGAAGTTTTTTTTCTCAATATTCCAATTGAATTTTCTATGGTTCTGCTTACACTATGGCCACAATTTTGCATGAGGCTTATTATGAGCATCTTGCATGTGGACGCAAAATTTCATTTCGATTGGTTTCGTTTTGTCTGAGATATTGAATAACAAAAATTTTGAATGGCCATATTTTTTGGAACACCCTGTACGATTTGGTAGGTTAACGAACTTAACCAAGGCATTTGGGAACCGAACTCACCCTGAAAATTTCAAGTCTCTAGGACAAACCCTTCGAAAGTTATCGTGCTAACGTACGGACGGCCCCCAGGGTGTCGAACCCTATCGTTTGAGACCATTTTCGGCTCAAAATTCGAAAATTACAGACATTTGGGTCAAATGATCTAGCACTCGTTTAAGTGGAAGGAGAGCTCTAAAACGACTTCATTTAAGGCCCAGTTTCTACCATTGAGATATGAGATGGCGCTGAAGTCAGATAGAGAAAGGAAGAAACCTACATATGGCGGGTATTTTGGTTCTGGGTTTTCCGTCCCTTTGCTTATTCACAATTCACAGTTCCACCTTTGCTAGTAGTTAATTGGAAAATTATTCATATTTCACTATTAAACGAATTTTTTTTTCAGAAAAATGAAAAGAATGAAGAATCTAAAAATTATTACTGAACAACCACTAACAAATATGATCTTTGATTATATACTGTGCCACATTCAGGAGATTTGCGATGGAGAACTGAAACAATCCCATATTCAAACTCTGGAAAAGGTATGTCTCTCGATATATTCCACACATCAGAGGGTACTAGCAGAGATACTTTTCAACAAAAAAATTTTACATTTACTGCCAACCGTAAACATATAAACTTTCGAACTGAACAACTTCAAAACTTGAAATTTTCACGGTTCAAGTTTTCAACTAAATGACTAAACTAAATGAATAGATGAAACAAATAACTATGGGGGTATTCAAATCTGAAGACAGATGCCCACCTGTTGGTTGCACTTATATTGTTCAGGGAGCCAATATGAATACAACAACACCAAAATTTGATGGATGTCTGCTGAATCCCAAAATTCAAAAAGTTTTAATTTTTTTCATAATGCTCCACCAATTTTAGAAATGTGAGATTATTTCAGGGTATGAAGGAGCAAAAGAAGACATTTTATGTCAAAAAATGGCGGTGGAGACTTTTGTAGAACACCGAGAAATAAATAACTATACAGTGGAACTTCCCTATAACGAAAGCGCTAAATCCAGATAAAAATTCGTTATAAAGAAATTTCGTTATACAGAAAATTTGTTTCTATAGTCGGCAATGTCGCGGTCGACTTCACTGATAAATTTATCATTCAAACTTAAGCACTTCCTTTTAGACATTTTTGCACAATTTTCACACTAGCGTAATGGTTAGATTGAAACCAAACAGCCAGGGGTGTATTCAAAACTGTTTCAGAAGGATCTCTCTGCCCGTCGTAATGATTTAGTTTAAGGTCGGGATTTATTACGTACGTCCGGAAAAATTTCGGAAAAACCCCACCCTTATACCTTCTTACCAATACCCATTCAAAGAGTGATGTTCGTTATAGAGAGAGAATTTACTTCGTTTTAGAAGGTGTTTATAACATGGAATTTGGATTCAAGGTGCAATGTCTTGTACGACATTCGTTATACAAAGAAATTCGTTTATATAGTTATGTAGTTTTATTTATTTTTTTTTCTAAAAATCGATTTTTCAGCTGAAATTCATAGAAAAATAATACGTCTATTCTTTTAATAGCAAAGAATCAAGAAAAAAATCATTCAAGAATTTTGAATTTCACCAAAGAAGAACCATAAAATCGAAAAAAGTATTTTTTACGAAAATCTCATTCATTTTCATTCAATGTCTAATCGATCCCCTTAATATGAATAAAATAGGCCGCGGGGGCAGATTCAGCATGGAAACTATGGCTATAGTTACCCTTTCAACATTTGCAATCGAGCAAAACCATAGCGCGCTATTCCTCTAAGAACAAATGCGTATGCAGAAAGCAGTACGTTCTAAAAAAAATGAGTTGATTGTTATTATTTGGTATCAAATTTCAAAAAAATATAGTTGAAAAAATTAAAGAGCTTCAGTTTTCTACTCATATATTCCTTTATCGAGTAGTCAGTAATATCGTGATTTATATTGCAGTGGATTCAAGATGTTATTATACAATGGTTGAAAAAAATTTACCTGTTTGAAGATGATGATGAGGAAGATACTGCTACTTTATCTTATTTCAACCATAAATTAATAAATTATTTACATTGTTCATATACCAAGCAGAGAATTAACCAACTGTTCAAAATAATTATAGGTGAGTAGGTACCCTGTGCAAAATTTTTACAACCAAAACTAGCGCCCGGCTAAAGTTGTTTTGCCATTAATCTACATTATTTATAGAAAATACTTCTCTACTTTTCTGGTTTGATGTTCTGCGTCTGTCGAGTACGAATCTGCGCCCTTCTCTTTGTTTAAATCTTCTTCGTTGATCCTTTCATTTCTTGCCTCTTGCGATTGTGTTGCACGTAACTGCCATGTTAACACGCACATCTGCATTTTCCTGTTGGATTTGTTCGCCTGATCTTTTTGCTCTTCTATCTCTCAATATTCTAGAATGGTTTGTTCTGCGACTCAAATTTGCCTCTCTACGTCTTGCTGGCATTTTGACTGTACTAATAAATCAATACTAAACTCCATCTACGATTGCTTCTATACTTTAATTTATATACTGTTTATTCAGGAGAATTCTACATTTCAAATTTGACAATAGTTATTCAAACCTTCAAAATTATTCAAATGACATTTATCGTAACGCGCTCTATAGGCGCTTTCGGAAGCTTACGCGGGTTAAATCACTTTTTTTTTTTTTTTTGACTGGAGGAGAAATGCATTTACGCACACCCGAATATAAAGAACATTACAGGTAGTGTGAGGCTCAGGCAAAAAGCCTACTACTCACTAAAAAACCTCCAATGATTATGCCTGAGTGATGGAACGGCAGGCAGCACCGTGGGATTCACCGAGTCGGCGGTGCCAAGGCTAACCAACCCCGACCCGGGGAAGAGCACCTCGCACCATTGTGCGGCGGTTGAAGGTCTTATAGCAAATCATGCCTTCAATAAGAGCTCTAGACGACATCACCTTCAGATCGTTCACACGTATAAGTCCCAAGTCCCTCAGATCACGGGCAGACTTTTCGGACCACAAACCTCGCCAAGTCAGCGTGCAAGATGTAAACTGCACTGAGGAGGCACCAGTGAGCTGTTTAATGTGCACCTCATGGGGCCTATATTTTGACACTTTGTTCTCGTGCGCGGCGTCGGGGTCAAATTGATCGTTGATGATCTGCGCATCAACAACGATGGCCTTCTGGTGTTGAACAGCCACAATGTCCGGTTTCCTAATCCCAACCGCAGTACGAAGAACGGGTTCCTCCCAAACCGTGAAACCTTTGGTACGCATTTTATTGGCCAGATATTTCGACGCCGCGTTATGACGTTCAATGCGGGCATCGTGCGTACGGTGGCATTGCTGAAGGATGTGATTCAGCGTTTCGGGTACTCTGCAACCCGCTCGGCACAACCGATCATAGTCTCGCCCCCTGGCCACCCTAGATCGAGTAGGGAGCGCGTTAATACGCAGCTTAACGCTGTTCACAAAATCGCTGCCACCTAGAAACTTGGTCCCGTCCGATATCCAGCGATGCTGCTGTGGAATCTTAGAAGAACCCCTCAGTGCCATACCATCTACAGAGCCAAAAAGAAGATCTGCCCAGCGTCGTTGGATCTTAGCCGGTGTGTCCAAAATTGTCCCCTGTCGTTAAGCCTGCGAGCGCAGTCGGCGATTTCTTTCTGAAGGAAGGGCCCCGCTACCCGAACGTCTAGGGGCAATCTCTGAAGGCGTCTCATCCGCAGCTGTGGTATTACCCAACGGAGCGAGGGCAACCCCAAACCTCCGTCGCGCACTCCCGTATGGAAGTACGCATTTGGGCAGTCGGCGGGGAGAGAGAGCCATTTTCTGCAGGAGGATCTTATCTCCTTGTCCAGCCGGTTCAGATAGCTAAGGGTAAACCAACCCAGTGCCAGTTGATGGAGGAGACTAGGGATGACAACAACACGTAGGGCAAAAAGTCGTTGCTGGGGTTTCAGGGGTGCCCTGGTCAAGATATTGAGAGACCCTGCGAGTGACGACATCATCTCGGGCTTACATCTTCCCTCAGGGTTAAATGTCACACCCAGATACCTCCAGGAAGACGACCTGCTGAGAGAAGGTAAGGCGACCCCTGCGCAGAAAAATTTCTGCTTCTCGTCGATGACGATTTTCTTTAGATGTGGCACCGTCTTCCAGGATATTGTCTGGCTCTTAGCAACGTTTATGACCAGTCCACATGAGGCCAGATACCGAACAACCCTATCTATAAGGCTCTGAAGTCCAATAGCCGAGGAAGCCATTAGGACAATATCATCGGCGTAAAGAGAAGCCGCTATCTTAACACCGCCCAACTCCGCACCAATCTCATCAGGCAGGGAGCGTAACAAAAAGTCCATTATGAGGTTGAAAATAATGGGGGATAGCGGATCTCCCTGCTTTACCCCACAGGAAGGTGTGATGGGGTCAGATTGCCACTCACTCGACGTCAACTTAGTGAAGCCATGCTTGTACGTAGCCATAATGTAGTTAGCAAGGAACGATGGAACTCCCTTAGCCGAAAGAACTTTCTCGATACATGCATGGCTCACGCTATCGAAAGCCTTCGATACATCAATGATCGCCACAAAACCGAGCGCAATTTCTTTCGATGGTGGCGCAGGACGAGGTCAAGAAGGTAGGTATTACTGGCACAACCATCCATGCGTCTAAAGGCTCTTTGCCGGTTGTCCAGCTCGATTTCGCGATCAAAACGTTGTGCCAGAATTTTATGGAGGGATCGAATAATGACGGAGGAGATGGTGATCGGCCGAAAGTCCCCTGGTTCTCGAGGATCTTCCTTCTTGGGAATGAAAACAGTTCTAGACTCGAGCAGTCTGTCAGGGGGCCGATCACAAAGCAGGATGACATTCAAGAGTCGGACCAGTATGTTCGGGTCCATCTTCTTAATGTCAGCGGCAGCCACACCGTCGGGCCCAGGAGCAGAGGAGCGCTCGATGTAATTAGCCTGCAGCTCCTCCACAGATATAGGGTTAGCCAACGCACCTACAAGGTTGGAAGAAGGTGGAAGGTCAGGAGAGTTGTTGTCCTGATGCGAGAAAACACGATTCCAGAAGGGTACCATGGTATCCTTCGGAAGTGGCGCAGCATTAATGATGTTGCCGAGTACCGAATGAACCGCTCTCACCGAATTCATAGCCCACATTCTCTGGACGCGTCGGTACTCGCGCCTGCGCTCTTTGCGTTTGGGCAACACCCTACCCTGCGCCGGGCGCCGAACCGAAGGAACCTTAGGGGGGGGATGGGGAAACGTCTATCAAGGTAATCCACCAGCATGACTCGCAGATCAAACGCGCTAGACGTACGGAGACGAGAGCAGATGTCCAAAAGGTGCTGGTCTTTCGGGTCAATGGTGTTAGGCTGATCGAGACCCTCGATGAATCTGATAATATTCAGACGGAATTCATCATCGCCTTCATCAGCACCTGCAGCCGAAGATTGGGGGAGGGAATCAGGTGTCGAGAGTTGCTGAAGGAATTGCTGAACCAGGTTCTTATAGGCCGCCGACTTTCTATGGCTCTTAACAGAATCGAGGGATCTGTTGTTGAAGATCCGATGCAAGGCCTGGTTCAGAAAGCGCTCTCCTGAAATTATTAGCTCGGCCTCGTGCCGTGCCATAACCGCCGATTCCTCCGCAGTCCATCGACGCCTCACATCGACGTTAGCTGCCAACTCTCGAGCATCGCTCCAATCCGGGTGTGCTCTACGATGGTGGACGCCTCGACCGGTCTTAGTTGTAAATGACCGGTCGCAACCTGGGAATAGGCACTCAAATCGACTCGGACCGGGGTTACCCAGTCCAGGAACCGCCGCATCGGTTCCATCCGTTGGTTGAGGCAGACCAGTGGGTCCACCTCGAGGGTTCCGAGGCCTTCTATTATTATTCATACCAACAGATTAACAACGACTGGGGGGCTGGTAACCCCCCAATCTGACGCCAGAGCCCCGAGCCCCGTTAGCCAGCCACACGAATGTGCTGTTACCGACTCTCACCACGAGGAGGTGGGGTTGGACTTAAGAGAGCGTACTACTACCCTTAAATCCCTACCTAATCGGTTCTCATTGGTCCACTCTCGGAACGACTTAAGCTAGGTGGTAGGAACTTGTACCAATAAGAATTGCCAAAAGAAATAACGTCTTTCTTGCCACACGCGGAGTGAATTCTAAGAATTATCACATCTGGTAAAATGCACTTTTCCAGAACCGATAACTCTTGCAAAAATGTCAACCCCATGTAGGTGTTCGAATTTCTCTACAACATCCTCACGAAACTTCTATATCGCATTTCACTTTTGGTAAAAGGTTTAACTGCGTCTTCGTGGCGCCGGTCCTTATCCGGACCACCCTATTGTTACATTCACAGCCAGCTAAAGCTTTCCATACATTTCGAGATTTATTCCTTAAACTAGTCTATATACACAGCGTAAAAAATCAATTTCCTTATGCAGAAATCGAATTCCTACAGGTATGTCCACACATTGAAGATGAATTTATAAAAAAAATTTCAGTGAAACTTAGTTGAGAATCGAACCGACGTAGGTATTAAATAGAGTAACGAGACTGTTCTAAGAATATTAATATTCGTTGCCAGGCAACGGTAGTTCGAAGTTCATAGAGTTTGACTAGTATTTAAATTTCATTGAATATAATTTAGCCAGTAGTCAAACTCTATGAACTGCGAACAACAGTTGCCGGGCAACGAATATTCATATCCTTAGAACAGTCTCGTTTCCCTATCTGATACCTACGTCGTTTCGAGTCCCAAGTTAATTTCACTGATTTTTTTTAATCAATAATCTTATTATTTTGACTCTAGATTCCAAAACAAATTTCATTTTTATTATCTCAGACATCTGAACAAAACATTTGAATTACTGTCGTAACGAAAATGTTTGATATTTTACAATGCTATTTCATATTCGTGATTGATAATTCAAGAAGTACCATTGTACCGGGTTTTTCACTATAATTTGACCCCCCCTTTAACTTTGTTACTAAAGGAGATACAAAAAAATGTTTCGTATAAAAGTTTCATGAAAGCAACTGAGGTTTTTTGATATGAGTCCAGAAACTGAAATATATACAGGGTGAACAACATATGGATGGCAACTTCATTTTTTTGAATGGAACACCCTGTATATTTTTCCATGTTTGGCTAGCTCTTTTTCCCCTGATTTCGAATATGTAACATATGTTGGCTTATCTCTTTTATTCTGAGAACCACAGAGTTTCAAATTTGTAGAACCACCTGCCAAGATCTGTAATCATCTTACAAGTGGAGAGTGCGTTTACTGAAAATGCTCATTTTTGAAGTTATAATAATGTCAATGGAAAGATATACAGGTGAACAACATTGGATGCAACAATATTTTTTCAAATGGGACACCCTGTCTGTATATTTTCTTTTTTTGATAGGCTATTTCCTCCTGATCTCGAATATATGTGGTATGTGGATGTGTCTCTTCAATTTTCGAGTTTCAAAGATTTGAAATGATGACACCGAATAAAAAAATATATGAAATACCTACGAAATTATTTATATCCAAACAATCTACTTGAAAGTATTATTTTAGAATGAATACATAACAATTACTTAACAATTAATTAATTACAACCAATGAAAAATGATAAACTATGGTAGTATGCAAAGATTAAGTCCCTTATCTTTGTCGTCCCTTATCTTTGGTAGTATGGTAAGAATAACATCAACTAAAGAAATTGCTCAAAATGACCACCTTCATTCAATACACATAGTTAATATAGTTGTCCCAAGTTTTTTTAGACAATTTTTGATAGCATTACTATGGCTCTGATTCAAGTCAGAAATTGAAGCTTCAAAATTTGTTTCTAATCATTACAATATTATCATTATTCTTTGTGCGTTGACGGTATTATAGTCCGTTTAAGAATGATTGACATCTCGGGTGGCTGTGGGAAATCGAAAATATGTTGGTATCGGTCCGTTCGGTGAATTTCGATTTGCCGATTTTAGGTTGGTGTTGAAAATATCACTGACTTTGACTTTTTCCAGTTTGAGTTAACCTATTTAAGATATTTCGAATTTATTTGTGAATATTCTTGATTTAATCGGCAAGTGGATTTAAATATCTCTTAAATCTACTTTGATTTGATTACTGAATTGAAAATGGCCGGAATACAACCAGATACCTCTCATCTTACTGCAAGGGAACGTCAGGCAGTGTATCGGTGTTACTGCGAGTTCTTTAGGGATTCAGCAGATATTTCTGCTAGTATTAAACTTATTGTGCTGGTATTTCAGGTGAACGATCATGTACAATGTGTTTTCTGATTAAGTAATGAGTTTTTAAATTTCAGATTTCTACTGGAACTGTCCTAGAGTTTCGGAGAAAAAAGTAGAAGGCAATTTGGTAGAGCCAGAGTTAGCACTGGAAGGAAACCTATTCCACATGATTATACTTTCAAAGAGACATTAAACGACATTATTTTTTCTGAAATCAAAAACAACGAGTATATCACTTTGGATATCATTTTTGAACTGGCTAAAAAGCACCTGGATTTCGATCATTTTATGTCAACACTTTATAGAATAATCAAAAAAATTGGTTACAAGTATGAGAAAGGTGATCGAAGGAAAATTCTTATTGATAAACATAAAGATTCGTGAATATACGGTTTTGTGGTAAATATCTTGAATACTTGGGAGAAAATGTAAAATTGTTTATCTAGATGAAACATGGATATTTGAAAGTGGCAGTCAAATCCGCCAGTGGACATTCTTCTTCTTCTTTATTAGTGTTTTTGTCTTATTATGTATAACCAATTAACGAATTGGCCAACATTTCAGAATATCAACAAGTTCTTACTGTTTCGTTTCACAGTTTGGCTACCTGAGTGAATTTGAGTTGAGCACATCATTTTTAGTTATAATTATGAAAGTTTGTCAGAGAAAAAGAACATTTATCTTAATTATCTTCAATAGAGTCTCAATATTCATGGGTGAATTATGAATGACATCTCATTAGAGTACTTCGATAGTTTATAGTTTTATTTATTCAGGCAGCGATATAGTAATAGAACCTGAATCCTATTGATTGAACTGGACTGAAATAATAAATGACTGTTTATTTTTCATGATATTCATAAGCTTAGGGGCTATACCTATTCTGGTTTCCTCGCTCTTTAGCTGCAAATGATGGTAAATACGAAAATTTGTCAATACAGTGTCAGAAATTATATACTGCTGGTAGGTTTAGAGATTTACAGTGACGCAATCCTAATGTTATTTAAGAATCAGGAACATTCTCAAGCTCAGAAATTTGCTTTGGAAAATAAAAATATTGTATTAAATATGTTTTTAGGTTATGTTTATTTATTTCCCTTCTCTGAGTTCTCTGACTGATGAACCCACAGAAATTTTTAGTGACTTTTTAGTAACTAGAAATAAAGCCCCGACTGGACGTTCATGGCATGCTTCGATGTCAATAATGCTTAAACGGACTATAGTTCTGAATTATGGGTTAAATATTGGTTGATTTTATATCATTAATATTATTCTCCGCTTTCATTGATTGTCATTATTGCTGAAGTAAATTTTTTCCTTCAGGAACTGCTATAAAAACGTGTCAAACGGTGTTGAATCGGGACTATTTGGTGGCCATAAAATAGGAGCGCCATTACCAATCCAAAGATCAAATTGGCCAGTTGAATATTCTCGAATTTCCAAAACGCTATGCCAGATGGTTATTGAAATTTGAAACTCTGTGGTTCTCAGAATAAAAGACATAGGCCAACATATGTTACATATTCGAAATCAGGGAAAAAAGAGCTAGCCAAATATGGAAAAATATACAGGGTGTTCCATTCAAAAAAACGAAGTTGCCATCAATATGTTAGCCACCCTGTATATATTTCAGTTTCTGGAGTCATATCAAAAAACCTTAGTTGATTTCGAGAAACTTTTATACGAAACATTTTTTTGTATCTCCTTTAGTAACAAAGTTAAAGGGGGGGGTCAAATTATAGTGAAAAACCCGGTACAAAATTTCATCCATTTCGGGTGAAATTTTTTTATATTATTATGTAAAAAAATTGTGTTCGATTTTTTTACAGCCTACCTTTTTACATATTTCTAACAATTATAACTATAAATTGAACCATATCAATATATAATGAAATAATGAAAATCTTCTACAAAAAAAAATCCCCTCAGCATCCTAAATCACTCACTAAATTTCAATATATTAGAAGGTGTTGTGTTTTTGCCATTTGCCTATTTGTTTTATGAAGAGTAAAATGTTTTTTTGCAAAATTTCAAGCATTAATGAATTATTTATCTCACAGAAACTCAATAATGATTGATTAGAACATTGGGGGACAAGTTTTGCTACTACGACTTCTGTTTCAATAATAATAATAATGTTTATTGATCCATTTCGACACACAGTGGTGTATAAAACAGGTCAGTATACAGAGAAAGAAAAAAAAATTCTACATCATTTTGAATTTATAATTTCAGGGATAATGAAATTGAAAAATTGTCATTTTTGAATTCACAAATAACTGAAGTGACTGAATTTGAGGTTAGACGTACCAAAGTATTCGCGAGTCTGAACGAAGTACCTAAATAAATCCAGAGAGTGCAACTACGAGGTAGCGTCTATCCTGTATTTCAACTTCGTGTTCCAACATTTCAACAAAATATAAGGAGCAATAGTTAACTTAATCAAGGTGTTGAATAGGACCTAGAGAACTACCTCTATTATTCATCGCTAACCACTTCCGACTGCCCTGTCGTCCAACATTTCGTAATCTTGCCATAGATCTCACGAGATAGAACTTAGTTAGATATATACATCCGTTACATCGTGGGGACTCGCAAAAACTCGAATAGTCAAGAACAAGGACAAAGAGCCCTTGTCAATGATAAAAATATAGATTGGATGGTTCTTATCTCCAGTTTTGAGCAGAAGAAAGGGTAGGTATTAATTTTTTTTCTGATCGAATCAATAATGAGCAATATCGCCTTAGTTACCATATGACGTTTCATATTTCCCTTGGGAAATATGAAACGTCAAGTCTTATTGTCCCAAGGGAAATATGAAACGTCAAGTCATATTTTACTAAAAAAAAGTATAATATGCAACCTTATACATCAGAAAAAATTATTTGGAGCTTCTATCAAAAATTTCTTAACCTGCTCCCGGGACAACACTGCTGATTTTTTTGGAACGGATCCTTTATTTTTGTTCTTAAGAAATACTTCCACTTCATCGAATAATTTGACATTCGTTTTTTCCTTCAAATGTAGCATGGATCTTAACATAGATATTTTTGACCATAACGTGTTTGGTGAATATTCCTGCAACAGGAGATCGAATGAATTGATCATACATTGAAGAGAACAAGAATCAGAGCAACATACCAAATCTTCAAAATATGCTAGCAAAATATTTTCGCTGACACCGTCCACCAAACTTTTTCTTTTCCACTCCCGAAATCCTTCATACTCTTTACTATAGGCAGCTTTAGATTTGGCCGGAATCAAAAATTCACGGTCTTTCGCCGCTTGAGTTTCGACGTAGTTCGACATCATTTCAATAATTTTATTTCTGACAAGACGTCAAAATTAAACCAGTCAACCATAATTATCACAAACACGGCCCATAGCAACGTTAAAAATCCAATTAGATCCAAAATTTACAATATAATATTAATTTTTCTATTTCAAAAACGATATTGTATCGATCAGAAAAAAACTATTGATTACAACACGGAAATATGAATACATTTCCCACGGTTGTCTATACATCCCTCGGGATTCGCCCTCGGGATGTAACTAGGACAACCTCGGGAAATATACTATTCATATTTCCCTTGTTGTAATAATAGCTATACTAGCCTTCTCATAATTGTGTAAGGTTACATAATGAGGATCACAATTTAGGTCAGATCAGGAAATTGAGAAGCATGCAATTAATACCTCATTCAAATACAGTGCTTCCTATGGTTTGTGAACCCCGAAATCACTAAGAGCGAGAAACTGTGTTTTGAGGCAGTCATATAATTTCATGCTAGTTTTGGGAAATTTTTTGCAGTGGGTTATAATAATCAACATGAATAACGATATTTAGCTTATTTTTTCCTATTTGTTGTGCAAAGGTTGCTTCAAACGAATGAAAAAGCGATACTTTGTCACACACCCTCTTCATCTTACGCTTGGAAACATTCACGGTTTCTAAGTCTCAGCTCCTCGTGGTAGGGATATATATTCAGTTTATTCTTATCAGTTATCAAACATTCTGTCCACATAGTCTGTCCATTCCCTTCGATGATATCTCGATCTTACCGCATCCTGGATCTGCCTAAAAGACCTTTTAATGTAATCTTTTTTTTTTCAGATGATTCTTCATCAGCATAAACTACATTGAATATCTTAAAGGGCCCACTCACTAAGAGGGAAGCGCGAAGACTTGAATGCGCGTTGTACGTGGTACAGTTAAAAGTGTGTGTGTATGGCGTAAATTTGGAATGCGCATTCATCTCCGTCGTGTGGCGTGTGCATTCTTCCCCGTACGTGGAAGAATGACCAAAAACGACCGTGTATGGGCAACAAGTCTCTGCACGTTTCATATGTTTAGCAACACAGTGTCGGGTTCGATATTTATACCTTAGAAATTTTTCCCTAAATAACAACACACGCCACTGCCATTAACATCAGATCTTTTTTCGACGTCATCTCACGCTTGTCGCACATCCAAACCAACACGCAAAAGTGTATGTGTGTGGGCAATATGAATGCACACGTTTGCGTTACAGCAAACATGCAGAGACTTAACTGCGCATTCTTCCTTCCTAGTGAGTGGGCCCCATTAGTTTGTCCAATCGACACCTTTCTGAGGCGTCTTGAGCATCAAGCCATGGGATATAAGTCATCATTTCATCCTTTCTTTATGTGAAGCTGTTGAGATTTTTTTGGTTGCTGAATCGTATAAATGGCGCAAATATTATTCCTTGAACTCAATACCATTTCACCAGACCATACAGAATTTTTTTTCCGGGAAACCCGTTCTGAAATTTGCACTATCAACTTTGTATAATAGTTGAGTTGTTATCACGTTATAGCAAGATAGGGTGAACTCTACGATCTCCATTATCCTCGCACGCTACACTGAATGTAATCATTCAAATACGCCCCTATGCTTGTGAAAACGAACGTTTGCCCTTTTCCATGGCCCTGTCGGCCTAAATGGGATTATCAATGAGTCTTTTCACTGCTCTTTTCTAATGTTTTGCTTCTCTCAAATCAAATGCCCTTCTTCGTCTAGTAGCGCTGATTGGGAAGAAGTATTATACAGACTATTTCCCTCGTCGGGATTTTCATCAATCAGAAAAGCGCACTTTTGAATTTAATGATGGTTTCTAGGTAAAAAACTGTTTGACAAAAGCTGTCGCTGTCAGCAGTTTATTCGAGTTTACCCGCGGCCAAACTTGACAGTTGTTGTCACCAAAAAGTACAATAGGTATAGTCCGTTCACGAAAGGTTGAGCCGTCGGTTGGCCATGGAAATTTGGCATATTCAACTGTGTATATTGAAATTTTGGGTTATGTTCTTTATTTTCTTGTCAGATTGATACGCAATGTTGTCAATTTTGCATAGAGTTCTCTGATAACTCGCAAGCTCGTCGGACGAGGCCGAGTACATTCGGCAACGTTGACTTTATTTTACTCTATGACAGTAAATACTGCCAACTTCAAATAAATAAAGAAACGCCTACTATGTGCTCAACCTTTCGTGAACGGACTATACATGATGCATGCAGAATAATCTGTCACTCATGAAATAGTCTTGTCAAATACTATTCGAGCATCTAATTTTTCCTGCATTCGTGCAGTTCAAAAATGCTTGTCTTTGACTCGGATTTTTGTTCCACGAGCACTCATGCTTTTGGTCAAAATATTACTAAGCAATGTGTTTTTTCGATTTTTGTCGAAACAATTAGATGCCATCATGATAATGCTCACGAAAATATAAAAGTTTGGTGTACAGTTAAGGGTATCTATGACTTTAAATGGAAATTATTTTAAAGTACTAGTCTTTTTAGCTGAATGCAGTAATACTATAGGAAAAATATTGTTCCTTCAACATGCTCCATTAGGTTTGCCTAGTAACATATATCCCATTTTTGAAGCATAAGCGAGATACATGATGTTTAACGTCATTTTTGAGAAAGATTCTAATGAGTGATGCCAGTTATGCATAACACCTAGAGGAACGGTTTTTGGTCAAATCTCAGTATTTGAGGGTGCTCAATCCAGAAAATTTGATGAATTCCTAAAAAAATTACAAAATGGCGGAAAACCTGCAATGTTCTTGAGTTTTGGGTTGTCTTATTGAATTGTATTTTCTGAGTAAACAAATTGTTGAAGAAATTAGGTGAGAAATTTTGACAAAAATGGAACAGAACTTTTTCTTCACATGTCTAAAGAGATAAAATAGAACAGTTCAATTGTACTTTTTTTATACCTATCACGAATATGAAAACAGAATCGTAAAATATTGAATGGTTTCGTTGCTACAGCATGACTTTCGAACGGCTATTTGCGTTTACGTACAAGAAATGGTATTCTTGACAACGGTTCGCAATTGTAACCGAAAGCGGACGTTCGCAAGTTAAAATAATTGTGACAACACCGCAAAACGTGGCAGAAACAAATCACAGAACACAGACAGAGTATTCTGTCACAATTGTGTGTTGATAAAATCGAGATTCGAGAGTAATCGGCTGTTTATTTTGAACGTTGAGGTTAGTAGTCGTTTGTTTATTTGGCACGTGGAAGTCATTTTCAAGTTTTTGTTATTTTAAGGTAAGATTTCAAAATTCGGTGTTGGTGAAATCGAGACTCGAGAGAAGAGTTTGTAGTCGGCCTTTTTATTTTGAACGTTGAGGTTAGTAGTCGTTTGTTTATTTGGCACGTGAAAGTCATTTTCAAGTTTTTGTAATTTTAAGGTAAGATTTCAAGTCTCAATGGAAGGCACCAAGAACAGTAGAAGTGCAAACGCATCGGTGGAGCAGAAGCAGTTGTTGGTGGAGTTTGTAAAAAAACATCCCAAATTGATAACGGGGAAATTTTCGAACACTTTCACAATGAGGGATGCTCAAAGTTTATGGTGTGAAATTGCTGACGTATTGAACAGTTGTGGAGGAGGTGCATCTAAAGATTGGAAATCTTGGAGGAAGGTAGGATAAATAAGCAAAAAATATTTTTACAAATCATTAATTTCCAATCATTTTTAGACATGGCATGATTTAAGATGCAGAACAAGATCCGAATTCAATAAAGGTCTGGCTTACCAAAGGGGTACAGGAGGAGGGCCATATAAAGAAGGGCTAAGTGGAGCCCTTGAAAAGGTGGTGGCAGATGTGATTAAATTAGTAACGTTAGATGGACATCTTTCAATTGAAGTGGCAAAATCAAACACTATTGAGTTTGATTTCTGTGCAGCGGGACCTTCGCAACAAGAGGACTTGGTCGTTGAAAGTTCAGAGTTAACATTGGACACAGAAGAACAAAACGCTGCGGAAAGCATGTTGTTTTCTCCAAAATTACCGGTGGACAATAAATTCCCGAAATCCCCTCGCAAGAAAGTCTTTGCTGCTGCAGAGGCTGCTGAAAATTATAAAATATCCCTGATTCAAAAAAAATTAATCAAAAGAAAAAGGAGTTTTGCATGTGTGCCTAATACTGAAAGGTGTTTCATTGTTTGCTCCGATATATCGTTGAAAAATCGCGATTATAAATCAATGTTCAAAATCGGCAGATCTGCTAATCTGATATTTCAGTTGCCGTGAATCAGAAAATTCAATCACTTTTCGTGAGTGAATTCTAAAAAAACGAGTTTTTTACCATTGTTGAACTCAAAATTGTTAGTTTATTCTTCTTGGGAATAATTTTATTAGACAGATGTGAGATAACAGTGACAAATAAAGGTAACCATGGAATGTGGAGTCTGTAGCAATGCTACCGAAAGGAATCCGGTTGAGTGTGATGGTTGTAACAAGAAAATTTGTAAATCATGCTCCGGTTTGTCGTCGACTGAAATGAAGGTTCTTGGAATGAAGAAAGAAAACCGAAGATTGAAGTTCCATTGTATGAAATGCGACAGTACGGACACCATAACTTTGCTACAAGATTTATTGTCAGCAAAAAATAAACTCATTGAAGATAAAGAAAATATAACAAAACTTCTCCAGAAAGTGAATAAAGAAGACAAATGTCCTGCACCAAGAAGATCTTATTCCGACGTATTGCTAATTAAACCTGTGAATGATCAGAAAAGTAACATTACCAGGACAGAGGTTACTGACAAAATCGATCCAGGAAAGCTTAAAGTTGGAATAGAGGGAATCAAAAGTATAAGAAGTGGAGGTATTGCCATTAATTGCAAAGATGAACAGACTAGAGGTATAATTACTACCAAATTAAATGAGAATTAGGTGATAGATATAAGATTGTTGATGGTACAATGAAGAATCCTAAAATTATTATTAAAGGAGTAGAAAGTAAATATATGGAATACAGCGATGAAGAGCTGCTAGAATGCATAATCTTCCAGAACGACTTGAGCCAAATTGATTATAATATTGTTGAAAAACTAAAAGTTATTCGTAAGTTTGAACCAAAATCGAGAAAGAACACTGACAATGTTGTAATGGAGGTGGATTCCAGAATTTATGGTACCATTAAATGTAGAAACAAATTGAATCTGGGATGGAGAAGCTGTTTCATCAGCGATTACTATAATATACTCCATTGCTACAAATGCGCAGGTTTCAATCATTTTCAAAAAGATTGTAGTAATAAAAAATCTTGCTTTAAGTGCGCAGGAGATCATGATGTGAAGGATTGTATTAATAACGAGAAAAAATGTATAAACTGTCACAAACCGATCACACTGCATACGATCATGAATGCCCTTGCTATAAAAGAATCGTGGACGGTTTGTTGAAGAGAATCAATTTCGGGGACGCATAGCAGTCCAAACATCATAGTATGGTGTACTTCAATTGCCAGGGTTTTATGAATAACAGAAATAAAATAGTTGATTTCATTCTAAAGTGGAAGCCTGATATTGTTTGTTTGTGTGAAACTCATATCACACAAGATATACAGTCAAATGAAATAAATATTTCGGGTATGTGAGCCTTAACTGTCCATCTGATAGCAGAAGAACAGGTGGAGTAATGATTTATTTACGATGTGGTATTGTTTACACCGTGAGGTCAACAATTTCTGTTTCATACCTATGGCTTATTGCTGTGGAAATTAGACTACGTAATGACGGCTGTTACTAACGACTTTGTATCATCCTCCTGGTGCAAGTGTACCGATTTTCTTGGATTCTGTTGGTGACTTTTTTGAGGAATTTTCAACGTACCAGGGAGAGTTTATTTGTGGGTGATTTCAACTTAGATTTCAAGAAGAATTCGTTTTATACTCAAAAATGTAAGTTTATAATTGACCAGTCAGGTTTCAAACAAATTGTGAATGATTATACAAGAATTACCAAGGACAGTTCAACTCTCATTGATTATATTGTAACTAATAACAAATATCTAGATCATACTGTTCACTTAACTCCTAAATTGTCTGATCACTCAATAATATCTGTTGATTTGGGGAATCTTGATACCTCACGTGTGGATACTACTACTCAAACTAAACGTTTATATCATAGATATATTCCCGATAAATTCCAGGATGAACTTAGAAAATGTAGATGGGATAATTCCTCAACTGATGTAAATTTGTTGGCAAATAGTTTTGTTAATTCTTTGCAACAAATATTTTACGATATGTGCCCCACTGTCGAAATTGTCAAAAAGAACCGAAAACAATTGCACTGGTTGAATACAGAAATCAAGCAGCTCATGAAACAACGCGATGATCAATATAAAAAGGCAGTCCTAACGAGATGTAATAGACAATGGGAAATTTATAAAAATTTAAGGAATGAAGTAACAGCTAAATTAAGAACAGCGGAAAAAAAATATTATTATGATATAATTAAGAATAGCTCGAATCGAAATATTTGAAAAAACTTAAACATTCTGTTTCCCAATAAAGTTAACGGTGTTATCACTAACGTTAATTTCGAAAATAAAATTTTGACAGAGAGTTCTGAGATCTCAGAAGAATTCAATGAATTTTTTGTCAATAGCATTGAAGGTATTGTGTCCCACGGTATAAAAAAAATGACAGCTCATATTATTTGTCAAAAATGGATGAGTACAGCGAATTTTCGACATTTTCGAAAATCACGATGAGACAACTAAAGAGTTATATAAAAAAGTCAAAATACTTGTGGCCCTGATGATATTTCAACAAACATTTTCAGGGACGCATTTGATGTAGCAGGAAATCGTTTTCTAGATATAGTTAATGCGTCGCTTGAATCCGGTGTTTTCCCCGAAGCCTGGAAAACCTCTACGGTTATCCCAATTGAAAAAGTACCCAATGCCAGAAACTGCGAAGAATTCAGAGGCATTCACACAATGCCAGTACACGAAAAAGTTTTAGAATTGGTAGTTAAAGATCAACTGATGGAATATTTGAATAAACATAATGTTCTTATAGATGATCAATCTGGCTTTAGGGCTAAACATTCTTGTGAAAGTACCATTGTTGATATTTGTGATAGATGGTTGAAGGAGATAGACAAAAACAGTGTCGTTTTGGCAGCTTTCATTGATTTAAAAGGGCTTTCGAGACAGTTGATAGAAACCTGTTATAAAAAAATTAAAGAAAATTGGAATCAGGGGTACTGTTTTGGCATGGTTTACATCTTATTTAACTGATAGGTCGCAAAGAGTGAAGTTCAGACATAGAGTGTCTTCTAGTAAAAAAAATGTACATGGTGTACCTCAGGGAACAACGCTAGGGCCAATATTGTTTTTAATTTATTTGAATGATATAAAAAAAAATCTTAAAAACTGTAAATTGAGACTATTCGCTGATGATACAATGCTTTACATAATCGGCAACGATATCAATGTTCTGTGTTCGTTACTGAATGAAGATTTTGAATTACTAAGTAATTGGCTAAACGATAATCAGTTAAAATTAATTTCAGTAAGTCAAGTTATATCATTTTTGGTAGGGAGTGTAAGTTGAGATCTTTAAATGAAGTAATAATTAAAATTGATGACCACGTATTACAGAGACTTCACTCCAATCAAGTATCTAGGAGTAATTCTTGATGAAAATCTGAATTTTAAACTTTATGCCGACCATTTGACAAAAAAAGTTGCACAAAAGATCCAATACATCTCAAGGATAGGTAAAAA
Source organism: Propylea japonica (assembly GCA_013421045.1). NCBI lineage: Eukaryota > Metazoa > Arthropoda > Insecta > Coleoptera > Coccinellidae > Propylea > Propylea japonica. The sequence goes on along the minus strand of CM024245.1, from coordinate 1,847,875 downwards.
AGTTGACATGAATACAAGATATCTTCTGTTTAAATCAATTGTTCTGCCCATTTAGATTATTGTACGTCTCTCTTATTTAGTTTGAAATCAAATGTCATCAATAGATTACAAATAGTCCTAAATAGAGGCATGAGAATGGTTCTCAAATGTAATAGAAGAACACCAATCAGGTCAATGTTGAATACACTAAATTTGTTAACTGCCAGACAAAGAATCAATTTCAAAACATTGGATTTCATATACAAAATTGAACATAAAATGTTACCAGATTATTTATCTGAGAGAAGAGAATTAGATATGTGTCTGAGATTCATCCCTATAATACTAGAAATCAAACAAATTTTTATGTTGATACATTCAGTACAGAATTGACAATGGGTTCTACTTTGATTGGAGGTTGATATGTATAATAAATGCCTGATATTTTAAGAAATTGTAACAAATATGTAACCTTCAGAAAGCTGTTAGTATCATATGTTAAGGAGCACTATTATTGAGAAATTGTTGTTAATTTTATTATTTTGAAGTTGTGGCTAGTAATTTTTACTAAATAAATATCTATATCTATCTATCTATAACTGTCGCTATAAATCATTTTCGAAGCCATCTTGATGAGTTTATAAAGTGTCAAAATTTAATCGTTGAAAAATCTACTTGGGTGGTTTTGTCGGTTTGCTTTTATATAGGTACAGGGTGGAAAGGCAATGAAGTCAAAAAGTTTCATTAGATTCCTCTGACCATGTATTTCGCGATTCTTTATAGTTCTCAAGTTATGACATTGTATTGTTCTTTATACAATGGTTATGATTATTGAGTGTTTTTTTCGTGTATTTTGACAGCTAGATTTGAAAGATTCATATCTACTTTGGCAGTTGGTATTAGTAGTTTTAATTTTTAACATATTCGGCCTGAATGTTGTTCAATAAAGAAAATATTCAGCTTCCTGAAGTACTGCAAATTACCCAAAAAAAGGCTTGAAAGGTAGAACTTCTGTTTTCAGAAGGATGTACTCAAACATTCATTTTCGATTCAGAAATAAAACTAATTGTTTTTTAGCTTTTGGCTCAATTTTAAACTTCACGAAGTCCTAAGCTACGAAAGTCATAAGAAAAAAAAGGTACTTTATCGGACATTTTTGTTGTAATCGGCCTTGGAAGGCGGATAGGCTAGAAATCATTGAAACCCGATAAAATTTGTTTTTGAATCAAACTTGAAAATGTTACGGTTCAATTCACCATAAAAATGATAAAAAGAAAAAAATAACTTTTACCTGGTTTTGATGATTTTCAACCTTTCCGCCTTCGAAAAAACATCTTTTTGTATTTCTTAATCGAAAATCATGTTAGAGTACATTCTACAGAAAACTGTTCTAGCTTTCAAGCAGTTTTTTGGTAATTTGTTGTAATTTCAGGAAGCTGAATAATTTTTTAGTGAAGCAACATTCAGGAGGACTATAATAAAAAATAAAAACTGAAAAATACCTGGCCTGGCCATCCTGTATATGAAATAATCGTCGTTATAGGAACTGAACAAATTTCATTGTATGACCCAAAAATCTCGATCTAAATGGAATTCCATCTTTACAATATTTTGTTATGGCTCTGAAATGACTATGAGGCTTATTCAATGGAGAGATTCGGCATTTTTTTTCTATTTTACTTACCATATCCAAGATCTTGATGCGTTCCAAACGTGAAACCCTCATCCAAAGAGTCCGTGTGCCATCCTTCGTCCCACAGAGTTGAGAACCTGTAAATATTTATAAGCAATATACGAATATGGATGAGCGAGAAACCTCGCAAGTGATAATATGAAAAATTTAAAAAGAGCCCTGAGCAGGAGCTTTTGGCGCTCGTTTTCAGATGGAGCAATTCGACTATTACCTCAAATTTTATATGAGATTTAAGATTTATACCAAATATATAAATGCAGAATCTCGTTGAAATCGGAATAATATTCTGAAAATTATTCAGAAAATGAAATATGTATGTGAAACATAAATTAAAAAGATTTAATTCTATGGTTTTGATGAAGCGATCCTCCTGAAATTCTGGACGAACATCCAGTATATTAGTTTTCATTCTCAAAATAAATTTCACACGAATCGGATATCTTTCTATGAAAATATGAAGTTCCTTCTTTTCAATATTCCAATTGACGGGGGTGGCCCAACGGACAGAATTGAATTTGATCACGAATTCATCATCAAGGAGTCAAACCGTCTCGTTTGAGACCATTCTCGGCTCAATATTCGAAAATTACACGCATTTGGGAAAAACGATATAGCACTCGTTTAAGTAGAGAGCGCTCAAAAACCTAGCAGATTTTTATTACTTCATGGAGAGAAAGTTTTTTTACTCACTTGTTTCTTGTCATAACGCGTGATAATGTGTAGGGTAAAACCCGGATAGATACCTCAGTTGGATAGGGTTATTGTAAAGTGAAGTCGTTTTTCGCTAGTGTGTGCGATCATCTCAGCAGCGAACTTCACAAACATGCCAAACTTTTAGAGTTAGGTATTGCCGCTATTTTTGAAGTGGTAATAAATTCATAAATTTTTTTTATTACGCCAATACAGTGTTTCATTGAGTGTACATCTGAGTACAAATAGTTTTTGTTTTCTTCTTAATTTATTAAAAAAATTCATGGGCATCTATCCCTATCGAAAATGATAGTTGCCCTGATTTTTGAGAGTATAGGTGCCCCTTAGGACATCTAAACTAAAACCATATCTTCTTAGCAGATTTTCGATTCATTGTGTTATATTAAACTTTATACCTGATCATTTTTGTTGAGACTTATTATTTAATTAATTTATCATGAATGTGTGGAATAATGCTTTATGTTAATATGAAGAATGCAACTTTTCGTTTAATATATGCTTTTGAAAATCAATTAAAAATGCACAATTGTTGTTAATTCGATCCATGTTACGTACATAAAGTTGCTGTTTTAAGCATAGAAAATCTCATTGTATTTAGTTGGGTTTTTGGTTCACACAGTATGAAGGGCATCTATCCCTCCCAGTATTTTCATGGTGGGGCAACTATCCATACTTGTAGGCAACTATCCCCAAAAAAAGGGTTCTACAAAAATCAAATTATTGTGCAATTTGGAATTGCTATGTCAGAGAAAAGTCTCAGTATTCCAAATCAAAAATGGGCTTCCTACACTCATAGAAATTACCATATTAAATCAATATTTTCCAAAATATGAGGCAAATTCTAAAATGGGGCATCTATCGGGGACTATCTATATTAAATATTATAAAATATGAGCAATTTGATGGGATCTATTGTGGGATCTATAGGCATTGGATTTGAGTAAAATATTGATTCTGATTTAATTCGGTGCTTTATTGTTTAGGTAGTTAAATAGTAGTGCATTATGATCAACCAAGCATTAGAGTGAGATGGAAAGCATTTCCCTTCGCACACTGGGGTGAAGTAAACGATTGGTTAGATTTTCATTTTTCCAATTCCTGAATATATACAACATTTTCGTAATTTTTCCCTAGCTATAATTAACGGAATAGCCTTGAGCAACAATAAACTGCCACCAAATCATTGAAATAATTCAGTTTATGAACGTCAAATCGAAATGAAAATGTGAACAAATCGCATCAAGAAATTAAACACTAACGGACAATGTTGCCTAACTGACAAAATTGTCTGTAACAAACGCAAGCCGTTAGTATCAGAGTAGGGGAGCGTTTAAACCAATTATCCCAATACGGAATAAACACGGCACGATTTCGCAACGCCGGAAGTTTGTTCGCGCGTATAAACAGATTCAACTTATAGGTTTACTTTGTACTCTGACTGTCTTATAGATTTGTTTTAATCATCATAGGAGTCGGGAACCGTGTCACGTTTATTGAATTTAAGCCGCGTACACATCTGAGCAAAACAGACAAACGATAATTCGAATTCGAACATTTTGATAATTCTGGATTCCATTTTTCTTATTTAGGAACTTAACTCACTATATTAAAATAGGCCCTTTAGGAATTCAAAGCTCGAAATTTACGCGACTTGGTGTGTAATTGGTTGGCCGCTGAATCTTCACCCGTCTGTCACAGAATCAACCCTGGGTTGCAGTATCGTAATTTTTTAATTTCATTCTACTTTTTCAGTTTTTTTATGGTTTTACTATATTAAGTGGAAGCAGAAGCTTTTACACTCGTATTCATATTGGAAAATGATAAATTCAATTCGAATCTACAGAGGGCTTTTGGTTTCATTCTACTCATTCAGATTAGAAAAAATTAAATATTTCAGTACTGCAACCCAATTTAAGCCCGGTTTATATTTGAGAATCACCTAAACTAAGTTATTTTGACATGACTAATGGTCCAGATATTTTAACGCGTTCATTCCTATCACGTGATAATAGTCCGAGACTATAAGTCGCTAGATTAAGAATCGAGTTGATTACAAGATTTTTCCGATGACCTCAATATGAATTGTGTATAAATTATTTTGCACAAAACATAGTATAAATTTCTATGTATGTTCAAGTATAGTTTTTACATTATTCGTATTGCTTATGAATGCTTTGTGTTCGGTTGCCCATGAAATTGCACATTAAAATAGGATAAATTGAACATTAAAATAGCATACAATGAACATTAAAATGAGTTTTTAATGTTCAATCTCGTACACGTTAAACTCACCTTTTTATTCAGAGGTCGACGGAAATAGTTATTTAATCGAGTAATGGTCAAGATATTTTAACACGTTAATAGTTCGAGACCATTAGTTGCTCGATTAATAAACGAGTTAATTACAAGATTTTTCCGACGATCTCAATATGAATTATTATCATTCTTGATTGAAATAAATTTTTCATAATAAAATTTCTATGTTGTGTATAGAGTTTTGACATTTCCCGTAGTGTTTCTGAATACTTTGTGTACGGTTGCCATGGTGATTGCACATTAAAATAGCATAAAATGGACATTAAAATGGGTCATTGATATTCGATTTCGTACACGAAAATTATTCAATACACTAGTTATTAAAGACAGCGACTAATGGTCAAGATATTTTAAGCGTGAGCGGAGTTCGAGGAGTTCGAGGATATTAGTCGCTCGATTAATAACCAAGTTTATTACAAGATTTTTCCGGCGATCTCAATATGATATGTGTATGAATTCTTGATCGAAATAGATTTTCATTCTGCACAAGACATACATTTGTCATAATGAAATTTCTATGTATCTATGTTCCAGTAGAGTTTTGACATTTCTCGTAGTGCTTCTGAATACTTTGTGAACGGTTGCCATGAGGATTGCACATTAAAATAGCCCAAACATTGAGCATTTAAAATGGGTCATTAATGATCAATTTAGTACACATTAAAATCACCTTTTATTTCGAGGTCGGCGGAAAAAATAATTATCATCAAAAAAAGTACAGTTATAATCTTACCTAAGTCTGATCGTTATGTTTGCTGGCCAATTATCACTTGGCATGTCATCATCGAATTGTATGCCATGTGCATAATAAAACGTCGAATCGTTGAATTTGTTCTTGATGTACGTATCCAAATCAGCTGCTGTTTTAAATCCTTTTGCTTCCGGATAATACTTTCCCATTAATGTATTGACCAGTGCATTTGTGTTTGGCGAATATGCACTGAATAATATATTATAATAATAATTTTTCCATGAAATTAAGTGTGAGTGTAAAATAGCCATATTTCTTGCAATCTACAGTGCACGTAAAAATTATGGAACAAATTCATTTCCTCAGATGAAAAATATTTGGCAACAAAATTCTACAAGGTCAATTTTTGTTTAACTTTTACCAAATTTTGATACATTTTAATGAATGAATTTTGTTGCAACCTGTGTCATCCCCATCAACCCTCTCTAAATTTCTTGAATAGAGAAAGTGGGTCATGTGGTACTTTTTTGGCAAGGTCTTTATATCTTCTTTACAGGCATGCAGAAATCTTTAAGAAAAATTTTTTTTTGGAAATTAGTTAGTTCGAAAAGGTTTTCCGTATGTGCACTTTGTCATGGTTCATTTACTTTGGGACGACGGTATCTGATGAAATTTGTCACCGAATAAAAGTCGACCATTACAGTTTTGTTCATGCACAACTTTCAAACCATTTCAACCACCTCATGTAAAAAAATAGAAAGCGTGAAAAAAAATTGCGTTGTCAGAAAGCTTTCTTTGAATAAACATTTTATCGAAAAGTTTCAACTTCAGTAACGTACTAATAACATACCACTCAAGATCATAACTGAAGTGCAGTGCACACATTTCAATTTTTCACGTGAAGGGTTGAAAGTTGTGCATGAACAAAACTGTAATAGTGGTCAACTTTCATTCGGTGACAAATTTCATCAGGTACCATCCTTTCGAAGTAAATGAGCCATGACAAGTGCACATACTGAAAACCTTTTTGAACTAACTAATTAAAAAAAATTGGGAGTTTGTGTTCACCTGCAAAGAAGATATAAAGACCTTGCCAAAAAATAACACATGACCAATTTTCCCTATTGAAAAAATTTAGAGGATTGATGGGGACGGCACAGGTTGAACAAAATCCTTCAAAAATGCATACAAATTTGGTAAAAATGAAACAAAATTCACCCTTTTCAGGATTTTGTTGTCAAATATTTTTCATCTGAGAAAATAAATTGGTGGTCCATAATTTTGACGCGCTCTGTATAATCAAAATTATCGAAATCATAGTTCAACAAGAATTATACTAACACATTTTTGTCACTAGATCTCTACCGAGTTTAGTTGCATTAGGCGTTTCTTCTTCAATTTTTCTGAGATCTATTTCATATCTCAAAAAGAGAAGTATATAAGAACAATGAGTAAGGGAATGCCCACTTCCACAGCGAATGCGATCGGTTTCCTCAGTTGAAGTTTCAGTTCTTCCACATAAGTAACCAGAATTTGTCCAGGACCCCATCCTGCAAACTAGTAATTTAAGGCAATTAAGAATAGTGTAAGCTGAAATATATTAATTGATTAAAATCAACCATTATTAACTCATACCTCAGAGCTAATATCGTCCTCGTTCAAAGCAAAATGCAAGAGAGTGGTATCAAACAGAGCATCCATGGATTTTGTCCTTATTAGAACTCATCAGCATGGAATAAAAGAGTAAAAGGTATTCTTGGACCTCAAAACGAATGACACCTTCTTTCAGGTATTATATACCTAAGACGAATATATCTGCTTTCCATATGCATGAAACCTTGAACTAAGTAGCGAGGTCGTATTGACCGAAGCGTATTTTGCAGTGGCAAATTTAACATCTTCAGTCAACGACACGGAACGCTCGGGATAACGTCAGAGGTTTAACGCATAGCATCGCACAGAATTCAAAAATTATGTAAGCAGAGAATAATATCAATCGATTAAAACCAACCAATATTAAACTCATACTTCGGAGCTAATAAGAAGTGATTATTGTATTTCCATATCGAATTTTTTAAAAAAACCTGTACAGGGTGTTTCAGAATAAAGCCCCATTAATTCGGGTTCTTAATCTTTACATGATTTCATGACATACAGTCAGCTGAGTCCCTTCGTTTTCATTTTTTTAAAATAATTTACACAAGAATAGCCGGACAAATTTTCTGTGATTGGATTGATTGGAACTCTTTGGTTGGGCCTTTCTTGCTACTTAATATATTAAATGTGGAGTCATAGCGACGCTTTCAGATGAAAGTTTATCGATTTTGTTGGAAGATGTCTCATTTAAGAGAAAGAGAAAAGATACTCGATTCGGCTTATGCACGACTTTTTTGGAAAATGAAGGGACTGATCTGTCTTAATCTGTGTCTAGACAATATGTTTCAGATCTTCTGGGGTGGGGAAGTACCTTTAACCCCCTTAACCCCCCTCCGTAGGACCGCCCTTGAACATAGTTTATGTGAAATTTCTTGATATTTACTTCAAGCAATCTGTCCAATTTATTCGCTTTTCATTGTGAAATGTCACATGCACCTCCCTTTTATCCCAAAAAGCATATTAGTACACTATATTTGTGCTAAAAAAAACCCCTAGCGGGAAAGAGTTTTGGAGTAGATTTGATTTTTTTTTATGTTCAGGTTCCCACGAAAGGAGATATCCTGTAATGTTCAGGGAACATCGTGAGAACCAAGGGAAAGAAGGTAGGAATTGGTGTTCTTTTGAATTTCTGAAGGTTATATGCCTCTGGGAACACCTCCCTAGGCAATGTGTTTCAGAGCCTCGCTGTTTTTTGGGGTGCTGAATCCAAATCTGAGGTATGCTAACAAAATTTCGTGACAGAACATACAAAATGAAAGTACATACATACATAAAATTTCCCACAATTGTACTACCACAGCTTGTTTGCGACAACCTGTTCTGGCTCAAATTATAGTTTAAAATGAGGTATTATCTATGACTCAATAATGGAAAAAAAAATTGATTTCTAAGGTTCCGATGATGCGATCCTCTAGAAATTTGCTGAACATTCAGTATATCAGTCTCGATTCACAAAAAAAATCACTCGAATCGGATATCTTGTTAGGAAATATAAAGATTCTTCTTTTCAATATTCATCTGAATTTTCTATGGTTCTTATCACCAATGGTCATATGCGGCCATATGCAAGATGGTCATAATAAGCTTCATGGAAAATTGTGTGTGACCATAGTATGAACAAAACCATAGAAAATTCATTGGAAATTGGGAAAGAAGAATCTTATATTTCCATAACAAGATATCCGATTCGAGTGAATTTTTTTTGTGAACTGATTTTATTCATTATTGAGTCATAGAAAATACCTAATTTTGAGCTATAATTTGAGCAAAACAGGTTGTCGCAGAACAAGCTGTGGTGGGACAATTTGTAGGAATTTTATGTATGTACTTTCATTTTGAATGGAACGGTTTTTCACGAAAAGTTGAGAGTTTCCGAGCAATAAGCAGCAAAATAGACCAAGAATGAGATTTTTCATTTTTTTTTGTATTTTCTTTTTATGTTTAACACTAACAAAATTCGGATTTAGCACCCCAAACAACTAAAACATGAAAAATCAAAACTTCCCCAAAATTTCCTGCTAAAAGCACAATGCGACTGGATATTATATTGTAACCTATGTATTGGATTTGATCCACATTCTTTTCAGGTCTTATTTCTTCAACAGCAATTTCGTTTCGATTGCAAAAAGTACTTTTTAATT
>CM024245.1:1790312-1838588 GCA_013421045.1 Propylea japonica | reverse complement strand
GTACTGAATCGTAGCTTGTATATTTATCAATTTTTCGTTGTCGCCGGAGAATTATCTTTCAAGCTTTATATACAATATATTTTACATAGCGTCATGGTGTTGACCTTCTTTCTGAGTGAAGTTCAACGCACCAATAATTAATTTGAGTTTCGACAACAAACGGTTTCAATTAAATGAATTTCATATCCAAGAATTGTGTACGGCTCATTCATATTATATTACACCATAGTGATTGATTTCAACCAATAGTGAATTAATTTTGAATATACGGAATCAACTTGCAGAATATGAAAGAGATCACTGCCTTATCATGAATTCAAAAAAAAGTATTAAAAATTGCCAATTTTTATTCTCAATTCATTTTGAGTATATGATTGTAAACAAGAAATATAATTTAATGAATTTTCATATTATCATAAAAATTTCGAAGCATTTTCTGAAAAAGGTGAAAAAACTGCCACTGTAGCTTGTTACAGAAATATTTATGCCTGGATTTACTTAGCGAGATCATTTTCTTAAAAGATTAAATAATGTCGACGCCATGAATAAATGCTTCTTTACACTGTGTTTCCTGACCATATGCCTCAAATTTGAAAATAGCAACGATGCTGCATCATTTTCTGAAATTCTGATTCATCAAACCCTTGTATCCGGAAATCAACTGTAGAAGTCGTGCTTATCTGAACATGTACGAACTTCAGTTGAAATTATCTCCAAGAAGAATTATTTCAGAACTATATCTACCATTATCTGAACGTTTGCCATTGTTTTCCATTATTTTCCATCAGTTCTGAACTCTCTGAGGATTATTTTTGAACTACCTATATATTTTTGAAAACGGAAATTATTTGTCATCTCTTGAAAACTGATCAGCTGTACAGTTGTAACCATCAAACTCACTTGGAATGATTGTGCTCCCATTAAATGTCTTAAATCGATTAAAGTTTTGAATGATAGAATAATCCAAATAATACTACAGTCACATCATCAAAACTCCAGATTACCAATTCTTCAGAGTATTTTTTATCAGAATTCTCGATAATATCAAATGGAGTAAAATTTGCCGATTCAGGAATAGCTTTAGTGGAATTGCCGAACAACTTGGTATAAGATGTTCGTTATTATATCAATATTTTCCATTGAGCTCATAAAAGTCTTGAGTGAAACTTCTGAAAAAGTGCGAAAATATAATATGAGGTCGATTGAAAATGGAGCAGAATGAAAAAAAAGATTCAAATAAATCAGTTTCCTCTTCAGTTTTCCTCAATGTGAATGAAATACCTTTCAAATAGTTTTTTTTCTAGTCCACTACATCTGATATGTTCGATGAAGTGAATATTTTATTAATTTTTCAGACTATGTATCAGCATCATATCGTCAACAACCAATTGAAAACTTTTATCGCGTTCCAGCAAATGTATAATGATTGCATTGTTGCAATTCCGTATTAAAGTATTCAACTGACACCAGGATGGCGCAGGGTGACCACAGAAGCGGTTTCAACGTTTTGCAATTTTCCTTTTGGAATGCACTCTCTTCACAGCGACATATGCTCCACTTGTGTACCACCGTAGTTGCAGCTTTGCCTGAGCACATTTCATTTAACTTCACAGATTTAATTCCCTATGAGAATTATTCACAATGTATTATTATTTTATTATTCCGTCATATACAGTCGGTCTGTATTCACTACATCTGAAAGGGTGTTTCAATAAAAGCGTATGTTTTCAGTTTTCAATAAACATGGTTTTCCATGTGCGAAGTATTGCAATATTTATTGATTTATACAAATACGAAGATTGTCTTGATATCTAGTTAGGCTAGACCAGTTCCATTCCATGTACAGTGGCAAAAAAATTAAACACATTATGGAAATCTCACGTTTATTCTACAAATAAGGTTCTCAATGATAATTATTTTCATCAAATTATGCATGCATATCTTATTCACTTTCCACGTTTTTCTTCAATACAGATGTTTTTTCCCAGCAGGAATAAAAGATGAGATTGTCAGATTTTGAATGTACTGGCTCCATTCTGAAATAAGTTGTTCTCGATCAATTCTAGTGATCAATAGTTTTTCTTTCGTTTGATCTTCTACACTCGATCGCTATGCAACGCGAAACACGCAATTTGACCCAAGAGGAACGTGCCCAAGTGGTAGTTTTGCGAGAAGAAGGGTGGACATACACAAGAATTGCAGAAGGTTTGGAGTTTCCCATACAAGTGTGTCCAGAATATTGCAGCGATTCAGGGAGAGAGGTAGGAATGTCCGAAGACCAGGACAGGGTAGACCACGGGTATAACAACTGCCATTCAAGAACGTTACTTGAGAGTTTCTTCTGAGACAACGGTTTGCAACCGCTTGCCTCCTACAAAATCAGCTTGAGCAAACTCACGGGGTGCAAATTAGCATTCAGACAATAAGAAATAGCCTCAGAGAATATGATTTAAGGCCTCGTGTCGCGGCAAGAGGCCCAGCTCTTACCCCAGCCCATCGAAGGGCGCGTTTTGGGATTTTGCGAGAGAGCATATCCATCATCTTGTGAATGGCACGGCTCTGCTGGTATACTAGTAAGCTTTTGGACGAATTTAACTTTATTGAATATATGGGGCGTATTTCATTGATATAGTCTGATTTCAGCTCTCAATGCCTTGATGGTTGCTGGTTCTTGGCAAAAACATGTGGCCCCACAGCAAGAGCAAATCAGTAGTTGATCATGGATCCAACTGGTGAATTTTCTTTGCTATTCATGTTCTAATGGCAGAAGTTGTTGAGTCAATTGGATTTTGAAGACATGCAACTGTAATCTTTTGTGAGAATCCGCTGAAAAGTGCCTGTGAAATGTCCAATTCTTGTACCTGATGGCGAATTGACGTCTCTGTCCTTTCTGTCACATTCTCGAGAACTGCCTTGATGTTCTGTTCTGCACCACCTCTTGGGCTCGTAGTGTGTGTCACATCACTAGCCGAACAAAAAGTTTCGTTTTTTTTCGCACTCCACGAATAGTTTCTAACGTGTAATGCTCCATATATACTAACTCCTATATATGTCAACTTCATAATCATGTGCCACTAAAACTGTCAAACATGTCGCGCAATTCAAATCTTGCACTCATATCGAAACACCCTTTACAAAGCGTCAGGTTAAATAAGGACTTAATTGGAATTTCTGAAATAGGGATGCTATCGAATCGTTGCCTAGATATCTACTTCAAATGACCTAGAATATGAAATACCAACAATTGTTGGATTGAAACCACAAAATGATAAACCATTTGATATAGCGCTTCTGGTCGAGTACACACAAACAGGATTAATGCCCCAATAATATTATAATTGAATTATACACGTTCCGCGCTTATGATAGAAACCCATCATCTGAAATATTATTCGTTTTGTTAATTATGCTAGAATATTCATACAATAGGCAAGAATTCCTTGAAATTTAGATGATTCCTCCTGTTTTTAGATTCAGATTTAGATTAGAGGAGGGGGCGATAAGGCTATGCTGAACCTTGGCTGACACCTTGACCTGCAGATCTATTGTCAACCCCGCGCTTCAACTAGTCAGATAGGAAGCCCTCCATAAAACTTTACTACTTTACTGGGTGAAAAATTCTGTCATTTAAATTGTTTAAAAGTGATGAATTATTTGTTTTGTTCTCACCAAAAAATGAAAAAATTAAATAAGCTTTGTACTACACTGCGCGAAAAAATTAACGCCCTTATGGAAATCACAAATTTATAGTCAACTGAAGGTGTTCTCAATGATAATTATTTTCATCAGATTATGCATGCATATGTATCCACTTTCAACGGTTTTCTTCCATACAAATTTTTCCCCACCGCAGGAATAAAAAAGATGAGATTATCAGATTTTAATGTATTGGCTCCATCTGAAATCATTGTTTCTCGATCAATTCTACTGATCAATAGTTTTTCTTCTCGTTTGATTTTCTACACTCGATCTCTATGCAACGCGAAACACGCAATTTTACCCAAGAGGAATGTGCCCAAGCGGTAGTTTTTGCGAGAAGTAGTGGACATACACCAGAATACAAGCGATGGATTGAGACAGGTATGAATGTCCAAAGACCAGGACAGGGTAGACCACGGGTAACAACTGCCATTCAAGAACGTTACTTGGGAGTTTCTTCTTCTTCGTTGAGACAACGGTTTGCAACCGCTCGCCTCCTTCAAAATCAGCTTGAGCAACTCAAGGGGTGCAAATTAGCACTCAGGCAATAAGAAATCGCCTCAGAGAATATGATTTAAGGCCTCGTGTTGCGGCAAGAGGCCTAGCTCTCACCCCAGCCCATCGAAAGGCGTGTTTGGATTTTGCGAGAGAGCGTATCCATTGGGAAGAAGCTGATTGGGAAAGAGTTCTCTTCTCAGATGAGTCTAGATTCTGCCTCTACTATTGTGATCGACGTTCCCTTGTATACAGACGTTCACATGAAAGATATGACAGTGCAATTTCCTGATATACTACTACTGTTTCGGAGGAGAATCGATTATGGTATGGGGTGGAATATCTTTGACTGCTCGCACAGACCTAGTGGTCGTTGAAAATGGAGCTATGAATGCTGATAGGTATATAAGGAACATTCTTGAAGAGCCATTTGCCCCATACATTGGTGAAATTTTCATTTTTATGAACGATAATGCCAGACCCCATCGTGCGCGCATCGTTCAGGAGTAACTTAAAGAGGTTGAAGTCTCTCGAATGGAATGGCCCGCAAGAAGTCCAGATCTCAATCTGATTGAGCAGGTTTGGGACAACCTCAATAGAAGGCTGAGAAGTTCAGAAAATCATCCAGCTACTCTTAATGACTTAGGAATCGAACTCAGAGAAATCTGGGAAGGATAGATCAGAACATTTTAAGATCACTCATTTTGATTATGAACCGTTGTTGCCGAGATGTAATTAACGCAAGGGGTGAAATACCAAGTATTAAATCACTTATCAGCATTAGTATTTTGAAAATTGTGCATTCCTCTTCTTCCACATAAGTTTCGGTGAAATCCTGAATTTTTCTTTCATTTAATGTGTTTGTTTCATTCAAAACCTTCCCGAGAGAACATAAAAAATAAGTTATAAAGTCAATGTAGAGTTAAACTTCCATTAAAATTGAGATTTTCAGAATGTGCGTTAATTTTTTTGCGCAGTGTATTTCTGACAATTGAAACAAATATAAAATTCAGATGAAAAAAGATGAAGAAATTAATAGATGAAAAATCTAGAAAACTAATAAATCATAAATTCAATGCAGGAATGGACATTCAAAGGCAAGAGTCCAGTATTGAAGGGTTCGGTTCGTGTAACATTTCACATTGACACTTCATTGAGGCAAAACTGACCATTAAAAAGAATAATGGTTTTGGTAACAGTGAATGAGTCAAGGTTTGTGCTGTAAGGAATTGAAGGTCGATTAATTTCAACCAACACACGATGTAATTTGATTGGTTATTATTTTATTTTTATTCTGTTATTTCCACCATTGCTTGAATATTTTGGAGAATGAAGCACCAATCAAACAAAATGAATATCAGAGTTTTCTCTACAAACTCATTGAAAAACGCAATGATTTCATTGTGAGTTTTCAAGTATTCAATGAAAAAATTCGATGCATTTTGATGAAAGTGTCATTTTCATTTTCCATATTGACAATTTTCCGCTCCTTTGTGGTTTTATAACTATAAAGAAACATTAAGGTAAAATTTTCAAAATTGTTACTTCCATCATACCTAATAAGGTAAACTCCTATTTGTAGATAGAAAATCTTGTAAATTCGAAGCTTCTACAAATGATGTGAATAATGCAAATTTTTTTAATGAATGAAACAGTGTTCAGAACTGTTTTCCTTCGAATTTTATGGAAAATATCAATATCCCAGAATTTTATTCTTGAAACACTTCTGTATATGTGCAGAATATTAACCAAAATTATCTTTATCAAAATTTAATAAATAATTTCAGAAAACGCATAGCATTATCTGGTAAAATTGTTTCATTCGTTCGAAAAAAATTTTGTGGAAACCCTACAGCAAAAAAAGTCAGTAAAAGTATTTTTCTATTATGGATCTTTATAGAAGAATTCAAGCAAGTAAAAGCTGAAAATGTATTGTAACTGCATTCGTAACTAAGGAACAGATTTTTGCAAAAGATGCGACATTTATGGAAGTAACTTCTTCGAAAAACGCATAGTATTATCTGGTAAAATTGTCTCATTCGTTCGAAAAAGTTTTTTCGGAAAACCCTACACCAAAAAAATTTTTTGTTATGTTATTTGAAAGTGACTGTCTAAGTTGTCTTTTTCAATTATTTTATTTAACCCCAATATAGTCTCGAAGTTCCTCAGATGAAAACAAACATAGCTACGATATATTAGTTAATCTTGCAGTACTAACTAACATATTTTTATCATTTATAATAATATATAAACAACAGAACTTCATGTTGCAAGTTGATGTTTCGAAATTTATATTCTCTATGGGTTCAATCAAAGTAGAAAGTTTTATAATTCATGGAATGTATATTCATTTGTAACTAATGTTTGAAACTGATTTTGTTGCACTGAATTCTCATCATTTCATTCAATTAAATCTCACAGAAATTCTAGAACTTCATGGAAGATAAATGATCAATTTCATAGGTATAAATTGCCATGCTCAATTGCTCAATCCTCTGAGAAAAAAAAAATTTCAATATCTGTTTTTCACTGACTTTAGTCAGCTATTCAAAAACAAAAAGAAAAGAAGGCATAAGATGAATAGCAAGGAGACAAAATTCAGATCCATCTTATGTTAGTCGATTTACCCGGGTAATTACAAGAAGATCGACACATTAAAAGAGCCGTGAAATTCGAGCATAGATGACTGGATTTTCCTCATTTTTCTTTATACATCGTTTTTCATTTCTGTGCCTAATTGATTAATTTCGTATTCGGATATATCGTGATTGGAACGATTCTCCTGTTACAATTAGGTTTTATTCTAGGATGCTGTCCTCTTTTCATTGGTCATCAGTGAGAAAATTCTCAACAGAGTTTGCATAGAGGTCAGATTATTTTGATCGTATGGTGTTGTGATAAAAAATCAATCAACAGTAGTAGTTTTGGCTCCCATATGCTTAGATCTCTCAATATCATACGAAACTAAGAAATACGAAAAATGTAACATTATGTAATCACATGGCTCTCCCACATTGTTTTTTTCTATACGGTGAGCATCGATATTATGGAATTTATACATTTTCTCACAAGAAAAATATTTGGCAACAAAATCCGGAAATAGGTAAATTTTTGTCTTACTTTTACCAAATTTTCATGCATTTTTGAAATATTTTTGTTGTTTTTGAATGGAAAAATTGGGTCATGTGGTACTATTTGGCAAAGTCTTTGTTTTTTTTATAGGCGTGCAGAAATTTCCAAGAAATTTTTTTTAAATTAGTTATTTCAAAGAGGTTTTCAGTATGTGCAGTTTTTCATGGCTCATTTACTTTGAGACGCTGGTCACCGTATGAAAGTCGAATATTACAGTTTTTTTCATGCACAACTTTCAGTCCCTTTAAATCCCCTAACGTGAAAAACTAAAATGTGTGAAACACAGCTGAAGTTGAAACTTTTCGATAAAATGTTTCAATTCAAAGAAAGGAAGATGAAGCGGGGTGTTTTACACCTTTTAATTTTTTCACGTAACAAGGTTTAAAAGGGTTGAAAGTTGTGCATGAACATGAGCCATGACAAAGTTCACACACTAAAAGCCTCTTTGAATTTACCAATTTAAAAAAAAATTCTTGAAAATTTTTGCACGTCCGTAAAGCAATACAAATTTGGTAAAAGTGAAATAAAAATTGACCAGGATTTTGTGCCAAATATTTTTTTGAGAAAAGGAATTTGTTCCATAATTTTGATGCGCATTGTATAATCAACAAAGGGAGTTTTTCGTTTAGCACGCAAATCCTTATATCATTCAATATTAGTCTCTTTTAAATCTAACAAGAAATTTTTGAAGGAACGTGAAATCCAAATCAGAACTTGGGATTTTGAAAAATCTAATATCTTCAGAAAATCACGACATTTGACCATACTTTAAACCATAGAGCAAAAGTATTGCATAAGGTAACATGATGTAAATACGAGTATATTGAGGCTTTATTTCATATTATTTCTCTCGAATTCTGAAATAGTGGCCAAATTTAAGAAAAATCAGGGCGAAAATGATACTTGCCCAAAAATTCATTTCTTCTTTATTTCCAGTAAATGTTTTCGACTTTCAAAGTGGAATGAAAGTGAAATTATTACTTACAAACAATGAGTCGATGAACAACTGAGTATTGTAGGCTGAAACCTCGTGAAATGTTCGACGCCACTACAACTTTAAATTGAATTATTTAATTTCGCTGTACAAAGTTCCATAAAAGCAACTTGCCGTGCATAGTGTTCTGCTTATAAACCCCATAATCGGTAAAGTTAACGAACACTTTGAGGAGTTGTGAAGAAATTTGAATATGTTGTGAGTAGTTACAAAGAGAAAAAAAAGGGGAAGAAGCAGAAAGTGTTTCTGAAACTGAAACTGTGAGACAAATAAATACACATACCTACATATAATAATAATATTCAACAAATGGAATATTTCACAGGTCGATAAAGAATCTCAATTTGACGAAACTCATTTTTCAATTTCTCTACTACATCATGAATTGATTTGACGATCATAATACAGGGTGTTTCCTAATTGAATGTCAATATTTATGGGGATGATTTTTGAGCCCATTTCAAGAAAAAACTTTTTATGAACATATTTCTTGAACGTCTTACCTTTTGAGTTATAGGGTGGTGAAGTTTTCGAAAATAAATCATTCTTCATTGATATCTACAATACCACTTCAGATATTCTAATGAAATTCGTCATACATGTACTATGAATTTTTTCAGTCCGACGCACAGGTTTCATCTATAAAAATTAAATACACGTATCTGTCTCTGCATGTATTAACGATATGGTAATGACCATACAGAGAAACGGTTTTTAGTTTTTTTTAACGAAAACCGTGTGTTGGTTTACAAAAAGTCAAAAAATCAACTTTGGTGAGAAATAATTGGGAATTTCGAAAAAGATTTTTATTTCAGGAAAAATCTGTGACGTACCATCAATGTCTGCGGAAATAGGCAAGTCAAATTACCTACAAACGTCACTGGTCGGAATAATATAAAAAAAGATACATTAATAAATGCATCCTGATTCATAGTACAGGTATGACCAATTTCATTGAAATATCTTAAGTGGTATTGTAGATGTTAATAAAATGATTTATTTTCGAAAACTTTACCACCCTGGAACACAAAAGGTGAGACGTGTAGGACATAATATATGTTGATAATTGATGATAATATAAGTTGAATAGGCCCAAAAATCACCCCCATAAATATTGATATTCAATAAGAAGACAACCGGAAACACCATGTACATATATGGAAAATGGAATAAATTTGCTACGTAGGTATTTCAATTGACATTTCCATATTTGGAAATCTTTTTCTCTGGAAGAATTATTTGTATTATTTTAAATAATAATCTACTTGAACACGAATTTTTTTGGAAGAACGTTACTATCAATATTATTAACTGCCGATAGTTCTATCTTGGTATATCAATACATAAATCGTATCATATTTGCTTGACGTGAAATCTAAATGATTAAAAGTTCATTGATTTGTTACTTGGGCTATTTTCATCAATATCGTTTGAACTTTCAAATTAAAAAAAACTTTCGTTACATTGGAAAAAAAATTGATTCCTTTCAAAAATCATCTATGACTTCGATCTATTTCTATGGAATATTGGATTGTTAATATTCGATCGAAGCTTTTCAAACTTGATCTTATTATTGGAGCTCAGAAGTTTTTAGAATCTGCAGACGATTGACTGCAGGAAAATTCGGCAGCAATTAAAATTAAAACTGCTTACTTCAATTATTAAATGGTTATGGTTTCATTTATTTTTTAGAAGAGAAAATTTATTTTTCAATCGATGAAATCTATAGGGTCAATCTGCTTAGATATCAGAAAACATTAATCAGATCCAGTTAGAATAAAATCACCCTTCTTCAAAAATGAGAAGTTCTTCCAAAAGTGTCGAAAGTTTGCTCGATATAGCAAGTTCAGAGAGAGATTACTGAGAACCGCCTGCGAATTCTGATCAAAACGATGAAAAATTGAAAAAATGATGAAAAAAGCTCAAATAACATTTCAATATACCATTATGTTCGCTTTTGGGTGAGTGTTCCTTGTAATGAAGAAAGCCATAAAATACGATATATCGAAAAAAATTATTTGGTGATAGATAAATCCTGGAAGATTGAAACATACTTTTCGAAGCTTTAAAATATTGCTACAGAAGTATTGATATTATCAATTGTTGAACAGTTCTTTTCTGAAATTTCAATAGCCAACAAGTCCACGCGAATTGATTCAAGACAATGCTCAACTTGCATACATTTTGGAGCTGAACTGTT
Source organism: Propylea japonica (assembly GCA_013421045.1). NCBI lineage: Eukaryota > Metazoa > Arthropoda > Insecta > Coleoptera > Coccinellidae > Propylea > Propylea japonica. The sequence goes on along the minus strand of CM024245.1, from coordinate 1,828,068 downwards.
CTGAAACTCTCAATGAGCCGTGAACGGTAAGCAATTTTTATAATTCAACGAATATCCCGTAACCGAGCCATAGCGAAAACCGCTAGTGCAATCCATCACGTTCTGACTTATAAGATGTTTTACAATTCACCGAGACAAATTTTCCAGATCTTCCATTGACGTATACATCTTGCGTATATTTATCATACTGCATCTACGATCTGATAGATTTCCGTAACAACCCATTCTTTGCGAAATCGCTTCTTTACATAAAATTGCGCAAATTTGTAACCACTGAAACTGTTGAGATTTGTTGAATCCTTCGAAACAATATCGGTTACTCTTCAATAAATCAGAAATAGAAAAATTCAACGACTTACCCAAAAATAATATAAAGAACAGCTTATACTGCTTGTTGCCCAGATTCATAGTTTGGTGAACTCACTCGGTGAAAAGGATCTATATCTGAAAAAATAAATATGAGTTAAAATCACAGCATGTCTTAAAGAATAGAAGAGATTTCATTTCAGTAATATATTACAGATAAATTCTCAACACCATATCACAGGTTGTCAGCGGCTCAACTCAGTATCAACAATCAAGCCATTCAAATTTATAATAAAATACCTTAGGCTTTCAAAAAAAATGAGTAAACAAAAGTTGAAGAAGGAGATGAAAAAATCCTACATGAAAAATGCTACTACACAATGGAAGAATTCTGGTCTAGTCATTTTGAATAGTGTGTCCATATGATGTTTGTGTTATACTACTTATTTTCAATGTTAATTTATTAATTTTACGTGATATTTGTGATTTAAATATTTTTACTTTTATTTCACTGATAAATTTGTAGGTCCATATATGTAATGTTTGTGATATACCTTAAATGTTTTTTAACCGACTTATTGACAGTTCTAGTGCCTTTTATATTGATTTGATGACTCCCCATGTAATATTTTGATGGGTTAACATTATTCACATATGTTTTTTACTTGTATTTTGTGAATAAAGATTATTATTATTATTATTAAACCCAAATGATATAGCTGTTGAGTATTCCCTCATGAGGAGAACAACTGTGTACAGCAGAAAAAATCTTATTCTGAGGTTTTGAAAAATTCATATGAAGTTTCGCCAACTATGAACACCAAAATGACTAAACCCATAATGCGGCTTCTGTCTCAAGTCGTAATCATGATTGCTGATTATTTTTGTTCAAGTTGGTGATTTTCTCATTTTTCGGCACATATATCTTTTCTTTTTCTTCATCGGTTTTTTCGTCTTCTTCGGTGTTTTTTTCGTCATATCATCAATTGGAATTTACGATCCCATTTATCAGATTTAGATGTCCTTCAATCAACCATTTTTTAGTCTCTTAAAAAATTTTGCTTTATTTTTAATCATTTTTATATCCTGTGGTGTGATCGGATACAACCTCGAAGCCAGGCACAAACTACTTCTTTGTCCAATTTTCTTTTCCGCTTTCTATCTTTCGTAATTATTTTCTTCCGATCTAGTTGAATACTCTCTTCTTAATAATTATTTTTTCTGGTGGATATTCATCCGAATTTTGAGGCATATATGTGCCTCAGATCGAGTACTCTAGATATCTGGTATATTTTTTCACTGGAGAATGTAATTTTTCATGTATCGCTTCAATATACGTTTTTGTAGTGTATCTATGTTTTTTTGTCCTATTGCACGATAAGTAAGCTGAGATGGAACTAATGCATCGTATATAATTTTGATATGTTCTACAGAAGTTTCGCTATCTTTTATAAATTTCAATCTATAAATTATGCCTCTCGGTTTTCTTGATTATACAACTATTGATTTGACAATGTGCCAAAAAAACTCCATAATTTTGCCATACGATAATTATTTTTTGGGCACTCATTCTACTTAAACAAGTGCAAGTCGTTTTGACCAAATGTTTGTAATTTTCTAATTTGAAGACTAAAAAGGTCTCGAACGATAGAGTTCGACTCCCTGATGACGAATCCGACTTCAATGTTGTCCGTACGGCCGTAAACACGATAACTTTCGAAAGAATGGTCCTAGAGACTTGAGATATTCAGGGTGAGTTCGGTTCCCAAATGACACGGTTAATTCTGTAAATCTGCCAAATCGTACAGGGTGTGCCATAAAATATGACAGTTCGTAATAGTTGTTCTTCAATATCTCAGTCAAAACAGAACCAATCGAAATGGAATTATGCGGTCAAATGCCTCATGCAGAATTTTGTGGCCATAGCGTTAATAGACTAACTACTACTACTAACTAAATAAAATTCAATTGGAATATTGAAAAGAAGAATCTCTTTATTTCCATAAGAAGATATCCGATTCGAGTGAAATTTATTTTATGAATGGAGATTGTTATACTAAATTTCAAGAGGATCGCACCAGAACATAGATTGTTTATTTCTTGTATGTTTTAAGTGGACCAAGACTTTCGACGATGTGTGTAATGTTTGTAGAATGAGGTCGCTTTTGTATGTGTCAAACTCTAGACGCCTTCTCGAAATTCGGAATGAACTGTTGAAAAAATTGCATTTGAAATTTCAGAATAGTCAGACCACATCTATGTAATGATTTCCTGCTAAATACCAAACAAATCTAATAGCATTTCGAGAGAGAAGAAGTGGATATTCAATGAAATGAAGCCATTGATATAAATGCAGATCTATGGCATCCTGACGAAGACAAACAATAATGATTTACTTCAGACCATGACTCTCGTAATATTTCAGTAAATCGAAAAGTACATTGTGTTGAAAATGGTGCTGTAATTTATATTTCGAATTCTATAACGGTTAAGAAGCGGAATTCTCATCGAAATTTGCTCGTTAAAACCGTAATGGTGGGACCCTTCAGGTGTTTTCTGATTTTCCGAGCTCCTAAGGCATCGAATTCTTTTGTGAAATTGACGGTCTCTAAGTGATAAAAAAGGAGGAAGCTATTCAAAATCCATCGGCTCCTTCCCTATCACTGAATCATGTTAAGAAATTGTTAGTCATCGTTTTAAGTATCTCCCAATAAAACCTTCTATCTGGATATTCGCCTAGACAGAAATGGGATGCATTTCCATCTTTCAGAATTGAAAAAATTATGGATTCAAACAGAACAGGGGAGCATAATTTCAAATGCTCAAAAAGTAAATCTCATCCACTGTTGATGGAATTTCATTCGTCTCACTGAGTAGATGAGTAGATAACAATAGAAAAGAGGTTGGAAAAACTGCGAAAACGTTGATTCTGCTTTTGAGAGCTCGTTCTACTTAAACGAGTGCTATATTGTTTTGCCAGATGTCTGTAATTTTCGAATTTTGAGCCGAAAATGGTCTCAAACTATAGGGTGTGACTCCCTGATGACGAATTCGTGGTCAAATTCAATTCTGTCCGTGGGGCCACCGGCCGTCCGTTAGCAAAATAACTTTCGAAGGGTTTGTCCTACAGACTTGAAATTTTCAGGATGAGTTCCGGTCCTAAATGGCTCTGTTAAGTTCGTTAACAAGCCAAATCGTGTAGGGTATTCCATAAAATATGGACATTCAAAATTATGTTCCTCAATATCTCGGAAAGAACGAAACCAATCGAAATGAAATGTTACGGCCAAATGCAAGATGCTCATAACAAGCCTCATGCAAAATTTTGTAGCCATAGTGTGAATATTATCATAGAAAAATCAATTGGAATATTGAAAAACTTCATATGTCTATAAAAAGATATCCGATTCGAGTTTTTGAATGAGGATCGAAATAATGAATGTTTATCCGAAATTTTGCGATAGTATTAACAAAATCATAGAAAATTTAATTAGAATATTGAAAAGGAGAATCTTTTTATTTCTATAACAGGATATCCGATTGAAGTGAAATTTTCTTCTGTTAATAAAGATTACTATAATGAACAATAGGAAATTCAATTGAAATATTGAAGGACGAATCTTTATAGTTCCATAACAGAATCTCGATGCGAGTAAAATTCCTTTTTCAGAATGAAAATTAATATACTGAATGTTCTTGCAAAATTTCAGGGGGAGCGCATCATCAGAACCAATGAATTTATTTTTTTGATTTAAATCTTTTACAGATTTCATTTTCTGAATAATTTTCAGAATAAAATTCCGATTGTAACGAGACTCTGGATTTATATATTTGTTATCAATCTAAAATCCATATGAAATTTGAGGTAATAGTCTTGTTGCTCCACCAAAGAACGAACGCTCAAAAGCTCCTGCTCAGGGCTTTTCTTAATTTTTTTTTATTTTGATATAGTCAACAGTCTTGCCCTCTAGGTTTCTCAATAAATAAACAATCCACGTTCTGGAAATATGAAGAATCCATACTAATATTATAAATGCGAAAGTAACTCTCTGTCTGTCTGTCTGTCTGCCTCTCTGTTACTCTTTCACGCCTATACGGTTGAACGGATTTTGATGAAATTGGGTATGGTGATAGATGATAACCTAGAAATGGCCATAGGCTATAAATAATCACGCCATCGTTCTTAGGGGTAGGCAGTAGGCAGATAACTAAATTTTTAGTCGTATTTGTTGGTACTTTTGCTCTTTCACGTCTAAACGGCTGAACAGATTTTGATGAAATTTAGTAAGGTAATAGATGGTTACCTAAAAACGGATATAAGATCAAAATGATCACGTCATCGTACTTAGGGGTAGGAAGTAGGCAGAAAACTGAATTGAGTTAGTGATTTTTTTATGGTTTTTGCTGGGAGTTTTGCTCTATCATGCCTGAACGGCCGAACGGATTTTGATGAAATTTAGTTAGGTGATAAATAGTAACCTAGAAAATGATATGGGCTATTAATATTCATGCTATCGTACTTAAGGCGTAGGCAGCAGGCAGAAATCTAATTAAGTTAGTGATTTTTAATCGTTTGTTTTAAAAGTTACCTCATTCACGCCTTAACGTCTGAACGGATTTTTATAAGACTTGGTTAATATAAAGATAGGATCCTAGGCACGGACACAGGCTACTTTTTACGACGGGAAAATACCTCATTCCCGCGAAAATCTAGCGTGATCGTATCAAGAAGCGCATCACGCCATAGCTACTGAAATTATTTTGATGTTTTTTTTTTAACTGAGTGTTACTAAGACTTCAAGTTAGTATTTGATCTTTTTTCTAACTTAGAGGGTCGGTAGGCGCCATAATTTAGGGAATTTATGATAAAATTTTGATGCAATCGTCTTTATTTTACAGTTTTACTTGGATCGAAACTTAGCGACATTCCATCACACTACTCAACTTATAGGGTAGGAAGGTACTAAAATTCAGACTACTTTTCACTTCGAGAAAATATCTCATTCCCACAGAAACCTACACACAGCTACCTATCTACAACATTAAAACTCTGTCTAGAATCACATTACTCCAAAACTATTGATGTGATTTGTATACGATTTTTTATTCAACTGACTGTTACATTACATACATTTAAAATCTAATTACCAAATTTTGATGTGCCGATATTGTTTGAAGTTCATCTGAATAATTCAAAAATATCTGAAACGAAGTGGTTGGGAAAAACTCGATGATGATACAAAGTCGATGTGTTCATCTGTGTTACTGAACGAATATTTTAAATCATTGTATCATTGGCCTAACACATTTAAAAATAATTTCAATAAATCAAATTTCGTGATTTTCAGAATAATCTGCATATGCATTCCTTCAAATGAAGATTACTTGTTCCAAAGTCAATATCATATCATAACCGAGATCAAATCTTTTTATGTTATAATTTTGCAATTAGTATGGGTACCTGTCATTATTTCATTTTCATTTCATGGGTTCGAATTTCAATGATGTTGATAATGATACTAAAAGTAACTTCAGTTAAATATGAAAGTCGAAGTATACAGAATATTCTGGCAAAGCAATTTCAAATACCTAGAAGAACCTAAAATGGCGAATGTCGCTCTGTGCCACCATGTTTAACACATCGAAGGAGATCGAAAGCTGGCCATAAAATTTAATTGGGAATGGAAAGTTTATTTGGGAAACTTTTAAATTCCTCAAGAGAAACCCCAGGCCCCGTTTTATACTCCTGAAAACCTATAAAAGCACCGATCAGAATCCTCTAGGACCTATTTTTTATGTAGTTCTATGTGTTCAAAATGTTGATGATTCAACTTAGACCTTTCTTTAAGGGAAACAGATCCTGACGTTTCCGAAACAGCTACTATGTGAGATGTAACTGCTTTTTTTTATCAAACATTTCAAAACTTCTAAACGTAAGTAGTTAGAAGCAATAACGATATGAGATTTGGTGAAATTTGGAGGAAATCATAACCCTGGTCTCCTCTTTAGTCATATAGGGTATTAAGCTTTCCCACTTTTTTATACATAGTTTAAGTTATATTATTAGTGAAATTACCAATATAACACTAGAATTCGCGACTGAAAATTATGAACTGATTCAATTGTGTACGAACATGAATATAATATTTCATGAACTCTTTTCAACAGATTCTAAAGTCTAAAGTTCCGTGAATGCTGAAAAATGATAAAATATATAAAAAATCATTTTTCAAATGAACCACAAAATTCCAGAGAATTCACTCGACTCTCCTTTAGTTTTTTCATTATGCCGTATATCATACGACTAGGTAGACAAATCGAATGAAATCCATCTAGATTTCCTAGAAAACTTTATGAGAAAATGAGGGAAAATGTGGGTTGCTTTGAGTTACCGAGATCTGTAATGAGAGTGTAGAAATGTTTAAAATTATTCTGTAAACAGTAATTTTAATCAACAAGAGTACAGAACTACAAGGGACTAGAAGTTTGAATATCAATATTAACCGATAACCATTTGAGTATTTACTGTGGATCAGACTTTAATGATTATGACTATAAGAACGCCTCTTACAATAGAATTTTTCAGCAACTGAGAATACCATCCAATAGCTTTCACAACTGTTGAACTCTTCAGTTGATGGAAAGTTCTTGATAATTGTAAGTGAAAGTACTGAGATATGAAGTAAGGTATCATGTCGCTGCTTTCTTGAATTTCCTTAGAAATAAACAGGGTTGGGCGAAAGTTAATGATGATAATGAAATATCTCGAGAATCAGCGACTAGAAAATGAGCCGAACCACTTGCATTTATTTCGAAGTAAACGCAGTTTTTGACAAAAACATAAAACTTTTTTCTTCAACTCCACAGCTGCATCGCCACCTCACTTATTCCTTAAAATGTAAGAATATGTTGAGTGTAGGCTCGTTGGGAGCTAATGACAGAATCAATCTTTAAAATACATATTTTTGCATTTAACCAACGAAGTCATTGGGAAATAAGACAAAATTCTTTATTTGCAGAACGCTGGTTGGACGACGTGGCACAACTGAATGGCCATCAAGATCTAAAGAGTTAAAGCTACTCCACTGTGGCTCGTAACCTAAACTTCACCTTGTGGATAATAGCAATCATTATTTTGAAAAATATGGGTACTAGAGGGTTTTCCAATAAGAGGTGTTATTTTGATATTCAAAGAAAAATGCCATTTAGCAATATAAATGATCGGATGTTTATTTCATTATCAAGAAGAAGAAGGAGAATAAGATCAGGCAAATGACCATCACGACCACGCTTACAGCACCATGTCCTATTAATGAAATTTTCTATAACCATATCGCAAAGTGGCTGCCCTATGTCCTTGATAGCCTCACGAATTCCATCTTTGAGGTCCTGAATTGACGCTGGGCTATTGGCGTAGACCTTTTCTTTCACGTGGCCCCAGAGGAAGTAGTCGCAAGGTGTTAAATCACAACATCTTGGTGGCCAATTGTGATTTGCTCTTCGAGAGATAACACGGTCCGACGTTGTTGCTGATCAGCCTTATTGCGGTCCGACAAGGTGCTTTACAATGACCCAGAAATGTTCGAGTTTTACGAACCGTCTCTGCCAACTTTTACCATTTCATAGTGAATTTTAATAATTTCAATGCGTTCTTGAAGCATTTTTTTTGATGGCGTAGTTTTTATCACATGGGCTGAAAAGTCTCGGGCCTAACATATAAATGGCGCTTGTTTTATTGCAGTAACCTTTTTTTCAGTTGATACCAACCTTCATAAAATAGCTGTCAAAATTTCATGACATTCGATTCATTAGGTGGTGAGTTATTGTGTTAAGAGTTTTTTCCATTTTCATTTTCATAACAATGGATCAAAAACAATTTCGTGTTTTGATTTTACACTGCTTCCTGATGGGAAAAAATACCGTTCAAGCAAAGCAATGGCTTGATAAGTGTTATGGGGACTCCGCTCCATCAGAAACAACAATCAAACGTTGGTTTGCTGACTTCAAACGTGGTCGTAGAGACACCGATGATGCATAACGCTGTGGACGTCCAAATGAGGTGGTAACACCAGAAAACATCAAGAAAATCCACAAATCGTTTTGAATGATCGGAAAGTGAAGTTGCGTGAGTTAGCTGACATCGTGAAGATATCGAAAGAACGTGTTGGCTTTATATTACATGAGCATTTGAATATGAGAAAGCTCTGTTCAAAGTGGGTGCCGCGTTTGCTCACTGTCGACCAAAAACAAGAACGTGTTCATGCTTCTGAGCAGTGTTTGGCCATGTTTGAACGTAACAAACCGGAATTTTTGCGTCGATATGTGACAATGGATGAAACATGGATCCATCACTTCACTCCGGAATCAAAACGATCTTCATCTGAGTGGACAGCAACTGGTGAACCTCGTCCAAAGCGCCCGAAAGCACAACAATCGGCTGGAAAGGTTATGGCCTCGGTATTTTGGGATGTGCATGGTGTAATATTCATCGACTATCTTGAGAAAGGAAATACCATCAACAGTGAATATTATATAGCGTTATTGGAGCGTTTGAAGGCCGAAATTGCAAAGAAACGACCGCATATGGCAAAGAAAAAAATTTTGTTTCATCAGGACAATGCACCGTGTCACAAGTCGATCAAAACAATGGCAAAAATACGTGAATTGAACTTCGAATTGCTTCTTCATCCACTGTATTCGCCAGATTAGGCTCCCAGCGACTACTGGCTGTTCACAGACCTGAAAAAAATGCTCGTCGGTAAGAAATTTCGAACGAATGAAGAGGTTATTGATGAAACTGAGGCCTATTTTGAGGCAAAAGATAAATCGTTCTACAAGAGTGGTATTGAAATGTTAGAGCGACGCTGGAATGATTGCGTTGCTCTTGATGGAGATTACGTTGATGAATAAAGCTAATTTGAACCAAAAAATTGTGTTTTCTTTGTTAGGCCCGGGACTTTTCAGCCCATGTGTTATTTGTCAAATGTCGAAAAATGACAGCTTCAAACGTGACATAGCGGTTTATTCAAAATAACACTTCTTATTGGAAAATCCTTCATTAATTAGGTGTAATACGCTTGGAAATAAAATTTTTTATTTAGTATACATTCCCGATAATAAAGCTTAGATATGGTATCATGTAAATGAATAATTTAATTCATTCGAGTGTAATAAACCAGATGTTACAATCTGCACGGTAAAGATGAATAGGGAATGCTGAATCCAGCCGAAGTGAACAAACCAATTTTTCAAAACTCGGTAGTCCAGTCAGATAGGGCGGTACGTTTCAGGTTTATCAGTACGTTCAGGCAGGGAAATTTGAATATTTTCGACAGTTTCTTGTTTGCCGCGTCGAGAACGGTAAACAGTTCATTTTAGTTGAACAAAAGCGATATCGGTATTTAGAGAATCATGTATTTTGTAGGTGGAAATTTATCGTTAGCAGGGAGCGATTTATAGGGCAATAAAAGAGAGTGCGGCAATGCAAGGGCTGCGTAACGATGATTCGAGCTAGGTGAGGCAACAGCAAGGCTGCTAGACTACGGCAGCCGCCAAGCCGAACAGACCGCCGCCGTCCCCATTGCTGGCTGCATAATTATGAAGCTGAGATGAAATCTGCGAACACTCTTCAGGATTACACTCTTGAGAATCGCTAATAAAAAGTGATTAATTCCTCCAATTAACTGGTTGAACCGCTGTGACATAATTTCTAACTCGGGCACTTTTTCCGGCACTAAAATAAAAACTTTGCGATGCTAGGATACGTTATCATGTTGGAAAACAGATGGTACAAATTTAAAACCGAATCCGTTGTTACCATTCAGTTGTTGGCTTCTTTCCCAACTTTGTTCGTAATTAGATTTCGAATTTAAATATTGATTTCTCTATTACACCTCGCGAATTTAATTTCAACTGGATATCCTGGAACTCTAGACTGTCCCCAGAGTTTTCTTTCTTACTCTACTCACTTAATTAATCTCTAGCTTTAAATCCGAACCGAACACAAAGGGCTGCCCGGTTTGTAAGAGTAGTTCATGAGAAAGTTGTCTCCCAAATACAATACTATATTGAACAGAAATCTGGAGTGCCCACTGGTAACTATGCCTGCAGAATCCTAGAGGAATTTAGCAGTAATCAGCTGACTGAGTACAAGTTCTAATAATTATCTATGAAATTCTGTTTGACCTTCCTGACTTTTTTATCGAATGTTCGTTCCTATAGCCCTGAGATTATTTTAATATCGTCAGTGGTAAGAGACCTATTTATAAGCGGCTTTCACACAATTTTGATAAAAAAAAAATTTTCTCAAATTTTCACCCTGAACATTAGTTCGAGAGCTAGATTGATTTTTGAAATTTTCCAGAAATTTTAGAATGTAGATTCGTTCGGCACTTCGATCAGTACGCTAACATCTCGTTTTGTTTTTTTTGGAATGTTTTCAAAAATTACAATTTACAAGGTTCTTCAATGAAAAGTTCTATCAGAGAACTTTTGATATGGAAAGAAATATTACCTAATACTATAATCGGTGTCTGTAAACAAATGTGATGGACTTTGGGGAATAATTTTTCGATGAACATAAGCAGGGGTAGTTCATATATTTTTTTTTCGAAATCGACCCCCCCTACCAAAATACAGCCGGAAAGGCGATGACGAGTTGACAGTTTGTACGGCTTCTTAAAAACACTGAGTCATAAAACTATACATAATATAAAGCACTAAGTAGATGTTACACACACAAATTTTTTAGATCTCATAACTTTATTATTAGGGGTTGCAAGATTTTCGTTCAAACATGTTTTTGTGGAATAGATTTTCGAAATATAAACTTTTCTTATGGTTTCCCATTCAATTATGGGGAGAAAAAGTCTCTCGCAAAATTTCAATATCTACAGTCGATACTTTCATCGAAAAATATTCAAACTTACTCTTATGAAACTGAAAATTGTAGAAAGAACCATAAAAATTTTTTTTTCTTTTATCAAAACCAATTTGGAGCATAAACAATATATTAAAGTATTCATTCCATGGAACAAACGATGGAATGGAATGAAAATTGATCATAACTGCTTAAAAGTTTTTATTTTTTTCCGAGAAAGGTATCTACTAAGAAGAGAGTTTTATTTTTCGAAAATCTATCCCACGAAACAAATGTTTGAAGAAAAATCATAAGCGGTTGTTATTTTCAACCTCTACTAATGAAGTTATGAGATCAAAAAATTGTGTAAGATCTACTAATGAATCATATTATGTACGGTTTTATGACTCAGTATTTTTAGGATACCTAAAAAAAACTATCAACTAATCATCGCCGTCCAAAGGCTGTATCTTGAAAGGGTGGTCGATTTCGAAAAAATTTATATGAACTACCCCTACTTATTTTCATCGAGGAATTATCTCCCTAAGTTTCTCGCATTTGTAATATATGGTGAGTTGAATAAATGAAACAAAAATTATGAAATAGTCTGAAGTACACAATATTCAAATAAATGTTCCATCATCAAGAACTTCACATCAACTAAAAAAAACATTATTGAAAATGTTAACTGAGGTACAGTAGGAACCTACGGTTAACTCGAATATTGAAACAATTTTCAAATACATGTATCAAGGTTATCTGTAAGTCCCATTTACTTTCATCTTGAAATTAATGATTTTTCCTTGTATTGTTCCGTCGGTATATCTAAGACAATGTGTTTATTCCGTAACAAATTCCATCAATCCATTTGTATAGCTCGAAAACACGAGAAAAATAAAGGAAAAAAACAAGGATACATTCGAGCGAATTCGCAGCAAACTCGTCTGTTTCTGGGGCCCAGGTCCCGTTTCTGTTCCAACTTGTTCAGTCAATTAATCGTAATCCATTACCAATGATTTATTTCGCCACATCCTGGAAATCCCAACTACCTAACTTTAAGTAATTAGTACTTGAGATATTGAGGTGGGCATGTATAGTGATCCTTTTTGTCATTCGGCCTTCTGGAATAATGCAATAGGGTTATGGTTATAAACCTTGTACAAATGTTCGAACCTTGCCACCGAGTAACAGCATGCGGCGGTGGTTAATCTCAAAGAAAATTTCATTAATTGGGAAACAACCAGACAAACTTTACTGTGGAATACAATACGTGAGAGTTTAATCCCTTAAAAACCCGTCCAGATCGAAACTTGCATTCATGAATATGGAAATCTCTTCACGATCTGGGAGTAAATACTAATATTGACTGAAATTTGACTCTTTAATGAAGTCGAAATCTTTTGTGTATAAAAGACAATGTTTTTAGATATTTGTATTTCATTTCGACGGAGCTGCGGTTTGAAATAAAAGAATTAGGTACATTATTTTTACGCTCTCAATTCCGAACGCTTCCATCTCTTTCAAACATTGAAAAAACATTCAACATGGCTGCTTTTTACAATTCATATTTATTCATTTCACATGTGTTAGGTTAGGTGTGTTCGGTGTGTAAGGTATTAAAAATATTCACAGACGATTCGTAATGGTTTCACAATGATTGTTGTGTATTGAGTGATTGATTGTGGATATTTTCTTTGGTGAACAATAGATTGTCGATTATCGATAAAGCAGGAACAGTTTCTTTTGCATGATGTGCTGCAAAAACATCGAATCGCGGAGAGACTGGGAATTCCCCACATTTATGCGAATCCCACATTTGTACGTAAAAGGAAACTAACAGCTTGTTCAGTCTATTAATCGTAATCCATTACCAATGATTTATTTTGCCACATCTTGGAAATCCAACTGCCTAACTTTAAGTAAATAGTATACTTGAGATATTGAGGTAGGCATGTATAGTGATCCTTTTTGTCATTCGGCCTTCTGGAATAATGCAATAGGGTTATGGTTATAAACCTTGTACAAATGTTCGAACCTTGCCACCGAGTAACAGCGTGCGGCGGTGGTTAATCTCAAAGAAAATTTCATTAATTGGGGAACAACCAGACAAACTTTACTGTGGAATACAATACGTGAGAGTTTAATCCCTTAAAAACCCGTCCAAATCGAAACTTGCATTCATGAATATGGAAATCTCTTCACGATCTGGGAGTAACTACTAATATTGACTGAAATTCGACTCTTTAATGAAGTCGAAATCTTTTGTGTATAAAAGACAATGTTTTTAGATATTTGTATTTCATTTCGACGGCCCGGCGTTATGAAAGAATTACATTATTTTCACTCTCTCAATTCCGAACGCTTTCATCTCTTTCAAACATTGAAAACATATTCAAAATAGCTGCTTTTTTACAATTTATATATTTTCATTTCACATGTGTTAGGTTGGGTAAGGTTGGGTATGTTGGGTGTGTAAGGTATTAAAAAATATTCACTGACGATTCGTTATGGTTTGCTGATGATTCTAATGTATTAAGTGACTGTTTGTGGATATTTTCTTTGACAAACAATAGATTGTCAATGATCAATAACACAGAAATAGTTTTTGTTGCATGATGTGCTGCAAAAGATCGAAACGTAAAGAGACTTGGGATTCTCCACGTTTATGCGAATCGTACATTTGTAAGTAAAAGGAAACATACAACGATAGCTGTTGACATGACAACTGAGCTTCAGTATCGTGAGGTACCTAACTTATATGAGAAAAGATTGGCATCGAACAACATAAATAACTTGTTTTTGAAACTTTTGTTCCAACTTGTTGAGTCAATTAATCGTAGTCTATTACCAATGATTCATTTAGCCACATCCTGGAAATCCCAACTAAGTATTTTTGAGTAATTAGGTCTTGAGATATTGAGGTAGGCAACTATAGTGATCCTTTTTGTCATTCGGTCTTCTGGAATAATGCAATAGGGTTATGGTTATAAACCTTGTACAAATGTTCGAACCTTGCCACCGAGTAACAGCGTGCGGCGGTGGTTAATCTCAAAGAAAATTTCATTAATTGGGGAACAACCAGACAAACTTTACTGTGGAATACAATACGTGAGAGTTTAATCCCTTAAAAACCCGTCCAGATCGAAACTTGCATTCATGAATATGGAAATCTCTTCACGATCTGGGAGTAAATACTAATATTGACTGAAATTTGACTCTTTAATGAAGTCGAAATCTTTCGTGTATAAAAGACAATGTTTTTAGTTATTTGTATTTTATTTCGACGGCGCGGTGGTTTGAAATGGAAGAATTACATTATTTTTACGCTCTCAATTCCGAACGCTTTCATCTCTTTCAAACGTTGAGAAAAATATTCAACATTTTTACAATTGCTACATACATTCCACATGTGTTAGGTTAGTAGATATGGGTTAGGTTAGGTCAGGTAAGGTAAGGTGTGTTCGGTGAGTAAGACATTGAAAAATCTTCACAGACGATTCTTAATGGTTTCAAAATGATTCTTTTGTGTTAAGTGACATTCCACATGTGTTAGGTTAGTAGATAGAGGGTAGGTTAGGTGAGGTAAGGTGTGTTCAGTGTGTAAGGCGTGGAAAAATGTTCACAAAAGATTCTTCTTTGATTAATTGAATGATAATAACCAAACCTAAAAAAATACAGGGATAAGAAAAATTGAGCTTTCCCAAAAATGAAACAAAATTATCGTATAGTTCTGAACCTTTATCGTCTTTTTATAGAAGCAAAGTAGCACACGAAAAAATATACCTCATATCATTTTTTCATTGAAAAGTCAAGGTTTTCCTGACTCAAATACAAGGTGAATCCTCAATTCATTCTTGTCTGCGTTACTGTTTATTTGAAACAAGAAAATTTGCCATAAATGGGAAACTTCATTTCGGTACAATGGAAATAAATCCGCATAACACGGCACATGAACAGATATAAGACAAAACGGCTGTAGTGATGGTGTATTCTGTTTCGATAGGATGATTCTTAAGTAAGCGAAACTAAAATTCAATCTTGAGAGGATGAGCGAAGACGGAACTGATATAATTATCAAGGAAATTGAATTCAGCCAAGGGAGCAAATTTCACATTTTGGCTTTGCCATAAACTAATACATACAGATCCTGTTCAAATGTGAACTTGCTTGTAATAAACAACTTTGATATGGTATAACAAGCTATTTGCTGTGAATGATGTTACCTACAATGAATATCGATCTTTCAAGAAGTTCACATCATAAATCATTCAAAATGATAATTCATTAACGGCTGACCTTTCTTATAATAATAATGACCTTTATGTTCCGAAAGTTATCTGATATTGTGTACAAGCTATAATCAATTGAAAGTTGATCATAATTAATACTACTTTTTTTTAAAAAATATGTTTTACTTCAAAAACTCGTTTGATAAGTGAGTGTATTTTCTTGATTGCCATGAACTGTTAGACTCATTCTTTTCATTTTATTCATTCTTTTACTCAACTCTTTTCTTCAAATCTTAATCCTAGCTTGAAAGCTTCGGAAGTTATTATTTTTATATACGCTTGACCTGAGTTCAGATTACATCAGATTAGAGGAGAAACGATAAGGCTGAAGATCTATTGTACAGGGTGACAAGAATTGGTGATCTCAAAACTAAAACTTTTTAATTTTATTTATAGAGAAAAATCAAAGGCACATTACGTTGGTCTTTTTTCAACAAACTCATCATGCCGTCAACCGCATTGCTCTATCGTCATTTGTTTTCGATTTATAAGCCAACATTGACATTTTGACAATTTCAATTCTGGTCAATATCTCCGTTCCTGTTGGTACCATAAACTTCACTAGGTACCCATCCAAGGTTGACCTGATTGTTTTGCCCCAGTTCATTGAGTGGCAGTTTGCATTCCCAGACTAGCCGTGTTTTCAGATTAGAATGAGTTTTTGTTGCTGTCAAGGACATTTACGTCTTTCAATATGGTCATAGTCAGATCAAATTATGTGAAATGTAATCTAAATATTGAATTTCAATCGATATGTTACTGAATTCTAAGGAGATGGTAGTTTTTTTTGAGATTCCATTATTTCAATAAGTACCATCAAGCACAAACGGCTTTTGGAGATCAAGAACTATTGGAATGATATTTTTGCATCATATAACTGAATTTCTAAATCAAATACTTCAAGAAAAGCCCTGAGCAAGAGCTTTTGATCGCTCAATCCTTGGTGGAGCAATAAAATATTAGGTAGGTACCTCAAATTTTATATGGAATTCTCGATTTATACCAAATATATAAAAGCAGAATCTCAGCAATTATATTCCAGAAATTGTTCAAAATATGAAATATGTGAAAATATAAATTAAAAAAAAATTTAATTCTATGCTTCTGATGATGCGATCCTCTTGAAATCTTGCATGAACATTCAGTATATCAGTCTCTATTCAAAAAATAAATTTCACTCGAATCGGATATCCTGTTATGGAAATTCGAAGATTTCACCTTTCAATATACCATTTGAATTTTCTTTGATTCTGTGGATACTATGGCCACAACATTTTTTCTTGAAAATTCAGTATATCAGTCTCTTTTTAGGAAATAAATTTCACTCGAATCGGATATCCTGTATTGGAAATATAAAGATTCTTCTTTTCAATATTCCAATTGAATTTTTTATGGTTCTGTTCACACTATGGCCATAAAATTTTGCATGAGGCGTATTATGAGCATCTTGCATACGGCAAGTCTCTAGGACAATCCCTTCGAAAGTTATTGTGCTAACGGCCCCACACACAGAATTAAATTTGACCACGAATTCGTCATCAGGGAGTCGAACCGTATCGTTTGATACCTACCATTTTCACCATAAAATTCGAAGGTTACAGACATTTGGACAAAAAGATATAGCATTCGTTTAAGGAGAACAAGAGCTCAAAAAGCATTTTGGTTTTTACGGTCAATCCACAGCTAGTCTTACATAATAGTTCAGTGACAATTTTTTTTTTGTATGGTCGAGTGACAGTAAAAATTATTCAAATATTTATTTTTCTCATATATCCTTAACACTTCCTATTCAGCGTTGATTTGAGTGTAAGAATGTGACGAATGAGGAGCATTATCATGGTATCAGGCTCAACATTTGAAAGCATTGATGAGCTTCATTTAATTGATGACTACTCACGATCAAACCAATGTCACGAATTTTTCGAAGTAATTTACCTAATAATCGATTGAAGGCGACCTAGGAAATATCAGAAGAGATAATTAATCGCACCCCAGTCTTTCAGTATAATTATATCAGGGTGCGATACCCTATATAGAATTTCACTTTGGTGTTCCTAACATTTTCTATTAGCATTCCAATACCACCCCAGTTTAATTTTAATTATTCACTTCGGAAAGAATACTGTTTCATTCGGTAAAGATTTAATTTTTTTTTGGTTAGATCTGAACGAATTAATAGTGACATAAAAAAATTAAGAAAATCCCTGAGTAGGTGCTTCTGAGTGCTCGTTCATTGGTGGAGTAATAATACACATATTACATCAGAATTCTGTTTGGGACTTAAAAAAGTATATGAATGCAAAAACTCAGCACGATCATACCTAATCATATTTTGCAAATTATTCAAAAAATGAAATATGTAAAAAATCAATAATTGAAATAAAAATTGAATTCCATGGTTCTGATGATGCGATCCGCTTGAAAGTTTGCATGAACATTCAGTATATCAAGCTTTATCCACAAAATTTCATTCGAATCGAAGATCTTGTTATGAAAATATAAAGATGCTTCTTTCCAATAATCCAATTGAATTTTCTATGGTTCTGTTAACAGCATGGCTACAAAATTTTGAGCATCTTACATGTTGCCGCAACATGTCATTTCGATTGGTTTCGTTTCGTCTGAGATATTGAGAAACAGAAATTTGGAATGGCCATATTTTATGGAACACCTTGTACGATCTGGATGGTAAACGAACTTAACCGCGGCATTTAGTAACCGAACTCTCCCTGAAAATCTTAAGTGTCTGGGACAATCCATTCCAAAAGTTATTGTGATGCTAACGGACTGCCGGACAGACGGCCCTACGGACGGAATTTGATCACGGATTCGCCATACGGGAGTCAAACCTTATCGTTTGAGACCATTTTCGGCTCGAAATTCGAAAATGACAGACATTTGGACAAGCAAAACGAGCGCACAAAAATAAACGAAACATCAGTTTATCGATTTTCGTATCTTCATAAAAGCGTAATCAAGTGGACTTGCCGAAATTCCAGAATAATACAAGCAGCTACTCAAAAATACATGATTATGTCTTCAATACTGGATTGTAGACTTTCCCAATAAAGTTCAGAAACAACATTCATTTGATTGGGCCAGTAGCGTATCGGAGAAATCTCAATCAATTTCCATCTTTTCCTTTCAATATTGACTTAAATGAGGGAATTTTCCCATACAATGATTCCATTGTCTGTATCAGCGTCTAATTCTTATAGAAAATTCATTCTTTCATTCCGATCGCAATTCAGCATCGACAGGGGTTTCAAATTGAATTGAATTCAACGTGACTAATGAGGAAATTAAAGTAGACCCTCGAATGGCCGAAATGTTAATTTTTTTCAATGTCGATGCCTATCCTTTCACCCTTTCTCCATTCACAGTTTAGTTCTTCTGTAAAGAAAGAATTATCTCGAAGGTGATGAAAGTCCATCTGATAATGAGAAATGCTTTGTGTCGTTTTAAACGATTATTCGTTATTTAAATTCTGATGGGATTTTCGTACTTTTTTCACGTTCTTTCTATGAGTATTCAGTACTGAATCAACTCAACGTTTTCGGCTTATAGGAGATATTTTTGTCTTTCGCCTGAGAACCATATTACTATAATAAACTTCATTCTACTTGTCTATATACAAACATTCAAATGAAAATGAAAAACTAGATGACATATATTTTAATAACAATTACGATTTTTTCTTCTGCGTGAGCTGTTTCCGATCAGTATGAAAAGGTAATACAGATTTTTCGACTGAATACTTTTCTCACAGGCTTTCCAAAATGAAAGCTAATTAAATTCTATTCGAATTGATTGAATTTCAATTAGTCAGACTGAAACATTCTTCGCCTATTTCCATCACTATTACCATCAAGTTATGGTTGCAAAAGAATCTAATTAACTGTGCAGTTGCAGTACTGAAATGTTCACCATGTTGACGAAATCTGTAGCAAAAAATTCAGGAATAGTTTCAATATATTTTTTAATTATTTCTGTTTCAGAGACTGGAAGAGAAAACCTATAAAGTTTTTTAGAAATGCAGAATCCTGCCAGCATATATTTCAATCAATATGTTGGAAGAGTTTTTTCAGGAATCTCTTCAGTATTCAATCCCGATCAGTTGAAGTATAAACCAATTAGTTTCGGTGATTATGTATGAAATATATGTGCGAAATAGACTCCCTAAAAGTTGAAGCAAGTGTGCTTTTTGAGCGGTCGTTCTACTTAAACGAGTGCTATATCGTTTTGCCCAAATTTCTGTAATTTTCAAATTTTGAGCCGAAAATGATTTCAAACTATTGAATTCTACTGCTACTACTACTTAGCACAATAACTTTCGAAGGGATGGTCCTAGAAACTTGAAATTTTCAGGGTATGTTCGGTTCGCAAATGGCTCGGTTAAGTTCGTTAACCAGCCGAATCGTACGGGTCTTCCATAAAATATGGCCATTCGGAAATTTTTGTTCCTCAATATCGCAGACAAAACCCATCGAAATGAAATGTTACGGCCATATGCAAGATGCTCATAATAAGCTTCACGCGAAATGCCCATAGTATGAACAGAACTATAGAAAATTGAATTGGAATATAGAAAAGAAGAATCTTTATATTTCCATAACTGGATATACGATTCAAGTTTGATTTCTCTTGTGAATGAAGACTCTTATATTGAATTTTCATGCAAAATTTTGTAGCCATAGTGTCAACAGAACCATAGAAAATTTCAATTGGAGTATTGAAAAAAGAATCTCTATATTTCCATAACAGAATAACCGATTCAAATGAAATTCATTTCGTGAATCAAAACTGATATACTGAATTTTCACGCAAAATTCTGAGAGGGTCGCATCATCAGAACGATAGAGTTAATTTTTGTTATTATTCATTTTTTACATTTAAAAATCCAATAAACAAAGCCATTTTATTTTTATTCAGTATGAATTTCTTGTATCAAAACGTTGGTGTTCGTCTTAAAATGAAGAAACCATTCAACGTTACCTCACAATATGTCATTCGATAATGCTTCCGATCACTCGCCGAGTACTCGTAAATATTTAAAGATTTCTGTAAACTACAGCTCCCTCAAAGAGGTCCAGAATTGCAATTTTCTTGTAAGCTTGTGAAAAGTTACAGATTGGTTTATAGATGAAAGTAAAATACCACCATTATTTAGAACACCGTGATATTCATATATCGATTTCCTCGTATTACTGTTCATAACATCATTATATCTATAATTCGGAAATACCCGAGAGTGTATACATAAAATGTGAATACAAATTTGGAATTCAATTTCGGATCATTTTAAGCAAGGGAAAAATACCTGATTGAATTTGTACGCAATTTTGTTTGGGACAATAATATTAGAGGGAGAAAAGTTCGCTTCTTCCGTAGATCCTAATCCTATTCCGAATTTTGAGCTAGGTTCATCTGTGTTTCGTCCTCCAATAATCCAGTAATTGCATTATTACTGACTTCAAGAGATTCATAAGGACTTCCAAGTTTTCCAAACGAACCCTGAATCCCGATAAGATGGCCGGATACCCCCTTGGCCTCCTTCTACCCCTATTGACGAGATGAAAGGAGTTTGAAACACTGGCTCTGAGTGATTCACTTAATCAGATTCTTCTGCAGCCATAGTTGCATGAAAACAGTGATTGGAATCGCGGAAGAAAGTTATAGTTTGCTTAATTGAAATTCAATCATTTCGAATTGAGTTAGCCTCAAGTTTTGAAACTGACTACGCAAAAACTGATTAGTTGATGAAATTTGGTGAATAGCTGCTCTACGACCAGATCCCTTAAATCTATATTACATTTACTGTGTTTAATCGCGTTGAATGGCTTCATCTTAACTGAATAATTCATCAGTGAGATTTAGTGCAGGAATGCAGGTTCTACTAGAATTTGAAGATATTTGAAATGTGAAAAATGAACTGAAAATACAACCTGAAATGGATATTTTATTTGAAGGAATTCAATTTTTTCAAGAAGAATATCCTCAGAATATTTAAGGAAGGCACAGGTAATGAGAGAATAAAGAATCAGTGAATCTGGTATTCTCTGAGCGACTACATCTCATCTGCGAACCTCCCTAGTGATGTAATGATCAAGAATGTAGTAAGCACTGAGTAAAACTCCAGGACATTGCTAAGTAAAAGAAAGGAATGGAAAACGGAATACACCGACTATAATCTCAAAGACAATACCGTAAATACAGATAGTTCCAAAACCTCTACAGGAGCTGACGCTGGGATATACGGACCAAGTACCAAGTGTGCACTGTCGCTAGGCTTCTGTATGAACGCGTTTCAAGCGGAAATCTTAGCTATTGAAAGATGTCTAGATATAAATCTAAAAAGAAACTATCAGAAGTGCGATATAGCCATACACTCAGATAATCAACCTTTAAAGCACTGAGCTCCTACGTCATCGACTCAAAGATGATCTGGGAGTGCGGTAATAAAGTCAATGAGGTAGGCAAGAAAAATTAGGTCTCTTTAGTCTGGGTTTCCGGCCTTTCGGGAATCAAAGGAAACGAGGAATCCAATACATTTGCCAAAGCGGGCGCACGAATGTCACTCTTTGGCCCAGAACCGTTCTGTATTATAGGTAAATGTGCCTATAAGAAGGAGTTTCTGGAGAAGGAGAAAGCCGAAAAGAAAAAACTTTGGCGGAATTTCCCAGGGATAGATAATTGCACTATGTTCCTTCGGAACTTTGAAACAGCAAGATCCAAAAGATATTTGGATCATGGTAAGAAACAATTACAACCCTCCTAACTGGCTTTCTTACAGGACACTGTCGCCTCAGGAAGCACCTGTTGAGGATGGGATTATCGGACACTGACTAATATAGGTTCTGTGGGGAGGAGGAAAAATCCCCCATTCATCTAGTCACGGAATGCTTTGCCATTGCGAGCCTGAGGAGAGAATGCCTTGGGCGAGAAACTTGTAATAGTAAGGAACTAGCCTCGTTGAAGCCTACACAGATATTGAATTTCATCAGATCTCTGGAATTGGTGTGGTCAGAACAGCTCTGTAAGGGGGCACAATAGACCTTGAGGTCGCAGAGAACTGTAATTTCTCTTTGAACAATAACTATATATTTTATAACCCCCTCAATAATCTACATCCACATGAGCGAACCGAACTGAAGTCGTATGGGAATCAATATACCAATTTTATTTTCTACATTTGAATTGAATATTTAATTGGACGATTTTAAGCCAAAGAACACTGTTGGCGAGTCCTACCTCTTCTCAAACAAATACAACTTGAAAAACACCCCGTATATTATTTCCAGTGTTCAATTCATTCCGGGGATCGAAATGAAACGTTCAACAACCTCGTTACAAGAGCGTGAAGGGCTGGAACGCGATACCCAGGTGCATTGGCGGTATTATCTGTGATTCTGAACTAAGATTTCCCGTTTGTATGCGCTTAGTTCCGTAAACCGGTGCTCAGTATTATAACAGAGTACGAAAACGTAGCACGGACCTTATCGTCGAATTTTTTGCGGCACAAATTTGTGACCGAAGCGTGCATGTACAGAATACGGCGAAATGGGAGGTTTTAAGAAAGAATGGAATATATCTACTTTTTGTTTTTCGTATGTTTTCACGCCGCGCTTGTTCCCTGGGGAACAGCGTGCTATCTTTGTGACAGAATGTCGATTATTTTTTTAATTCAATTCAGGATGAATTCATTTGCTTCAGCTCTTTTTGAAGTCATTGATTATGAGTTATTAATTTTATTAAGGACCAACCCTATATAAGGCATAAAATATATGACCTAATTAGCGGAGTTATTAACTGGTTGAGTCAATCGATCTTTTACGACTACTGAGAACATTCAGACATTTCAGAAAATCAAAATTACATCAGCAGGACTGTTGACAAACCCAGTACATCTCTTTTGAGTATTTTGCTATGATTCGTTTGTGCTACACATCTTCTCTGTGATAAACAGTGTAATTTCCTGTTATGTATGTGGATCATCCCACTTATACACTCACTGTCAGAATAACCGATCCTCTAAAAAATCGATGAAGTTTGTTTATTCATAAATATGTTATTTCTGATTCGAATGAATTCTTTTTCAGTTGTGGGTATGTTAATTCTTAACGAATCACAACTTTTAAATTCAGAAACTCTTCATACGTCATTTCATACAGGGTGAAACCATAATCTGATTTTTACCCTAACCTTAAAGCCACCCCTGGTATGTTCCAGTTGTTTCATCGTGTGATTTTTTATTCCGTCATCAAGACACATCTTCTCTGACAATTTAACTCTTCTTTCATAACAATAGCTCAATTTTTGTTAAAATACAGGGTTTTCAGTAAAACATTGAATTTCGCTGAGGCTACACCAGTACTTCAACAAATTCAACCTTATATTTCAACCTAATGAAAAAAACTGAAAACTAAGTCATAAACATAACGTGTTTTTCCGCCCAGACGCAGATAAGAGGTGCAATTCATTTCGGCATGTCCTCATTGGGTTTTGAATCATTTGAGCATCACTGAGATGCTGCAAATTTTCAGGAGTTCGTCGCGAGATCGAATTTTCCTCGCAAGAGCATCCAAACATGTCCAATTGGTTTCAAATCTGGTCTTCGACCAGGCCAGTTGAATTCTTGGATATCAACCTCTGCTGAATACTCATTGGCAATCATAGCCACATGCGGTTGATGCGGTCGGTCATTATAAAGCATTAGCACGAAATCGTCTCCAATGAACGGTGCATACGGAACAACATATCGCGCTTAAACTTCTTATGTTTTATGTTTTCACCCAGTTTTCAGTTTATTTTCATAAGGTTCGGATTTAAGGTCAAATCTGTGAAAGTACTTTCATAGCCATAGCGAAATTGTGGAGTTTAATGTTACAATGAAACCCTGTATCTTCAACAAAAATTGGACTATTGTTTTGAATGAAGAATTAAATTGTCAATAGAAGATGTGTCTAGATGATGAAAAAAGAAATCAAACAGTGAAACATCTGGAACACACCAGGAATGGTTCTAAAGTTAGGGTAAAAAAACAGTTTTTATTTCACCTTGTATAAAATGACGTACGCTCAGTTTTCCTGAAAGTCAAACTGGTGATTCGATAACTTTGGTATAGTTCATTTTCCGTTCTCAATAACTACAGACATATAATGTTATGCCGGCAATTATAAAATTGTGGGTATGATGTAACTGATTCTTTCAAACTTCATTCATCGTCTCAAATTCGAATTAACCAAAATGAAAACCGAATAAGCCGGATATTGTATTGTAAATTCGCTATCCAACAGAGCGGAAATTATTTTCGGAACTTGCAACATAAGATCATGTGAAATTTTGTTTCGTCGTCGAATGCTTTGTTCATTTCAGCCTGAGGAACTGCTCGGTTCAGTGGAGTCCATATCAGTGAAACCAATAATTTTTCACGTCGCCATCCCTTAGCTATGATATATAGAGTACAGATTTAGCAGGACGGTTAAAATACGAGATGAAATAAATCTTTCCTCCTGTTCGTTCGGCTCGAGAATATCCCGAATATTTAGGAGCTATTCACTTCAAATATA
The DNA here is from genome assembly GCA_013421045.1 of Propylea japonica. Taxonomy (NCBI): domain Eukaryota; kingdom Metazoa; phylum Arthropoda; class Insecta; order Coleoptera; family Coccinellidae; genus Propylea; species Propylea japonica. The sequence goes on along the minus strand of CM024245.1, from coordinate 1,803,046 downwards.
TTCGCGAAAAATGATTTATAATTAGAGTAGAAGAGGGGAAAAAGTGCAGGTGGGAAAAAAGAGCAGGCAGAAATCGTATTATTTCGATCAGAATACGTAATATACTGCTCTTCAAAAATTCTATGCCTGCTTTATGGCAGTTGGGGATACAGCCATGCTTTCATACCACTACTTGAAGTAGTTCAACTAGAACCGACCAATTCAGAATAGGCCAAACAGTAAAACAGCAATCAACAACGCTTATCGACCTTTATTCAGACGACTCAAAAATTTACCCATAGCCTGTATGTGTATGTATATCTTCGAAATACTAAAATTTGTTAAAACGAACTAGGATATACATATTTATAACGCACTGAGTTACGACGTATCGAAAATATAAAATCTTTTAACGGAGCTATAGAACAATGCTTGTTACCGAATGCTACCACTCTATTGAGGAATATTTTGATCGCTTTGGTTAGTTTTGCACTCATGGCATATCCTATACCTGCTTATATTCATTTCATTATAAATATGTGGTTCTGAGGATAAATAAATTATTATTATTACTTCCTCGTTCATTCAGTTTCGTAAACTCTAATTCGCTAGAATCATTATTTTTCAGATTTTTTCTGTGATGAAAAAAGAATCTATCCGGTCAACTCAGACACTATAACTACATTGAGTATTTGGAATGTCTAGCTTCATACAATTTGGTCAACATTTTCTCATTTGAATTGCTTTTAGACCAACCAGCTCTGAAGACTTGCATACCATGTACCTAATCATCTTTCTCCGTTTCTGAGCCACTGAACCTGCAAATTTCATCTGCTGAATTTCCCTGGTATAAATAATATGTGTATCGAAAGTGCCCTTTCAGTACAGTTATGGTTTCCCATTCAATTCTAGTGAAAGAAGGTCTCTTCCAAAGTTTCGACGATACAGTCGATATCCACTTTTCTCGGAAAAATAAACGCTTTCAAGCAGCTATGATCACTGTTCATTCTATTTCATCGTATGTTCCATAGAATTAATATTCAAAGATATTGTTTATGCTCAAAATTGGTTCTGTCAATTATGCGTTTTAATCTTAAAAAATTCTATTTGTGAAATTGATATAATACGGATATAATTTTTTTCCGGAAATTAGTAACCTTCAACCTTCTGAAAGATTTAAAGAACATCTTTATCTCCTGTCATAGACATACAATATCTTAGAATATTCATTCTATGGAACACTTGTACGATGAAATGGAATAAACAGTGATCATAACTGCTTGTAAGTTTTATTTTTTCGAGAAAAGTATCGACTGTATCGAAATTTTGCAAGAAACTTTTGTTCTCCAGAACTGAATGGAAAATCATAAGAGATATATATTTTTCAGACAATTTATCCCACGAAACCAATTTTGAAAGAAAAACCATAGGGGGTTGTTATTTCAACCTCTAATAATAAAGTTTTGAGATCTGAAAATTTGTAAGAGTAACATCTACTGAGTGCTTCATATTATTATGTATAGTTTTTATGACTCAGTGTTTTTGAGAAGCCGTAAAAAAATTAAAAACTGTCAACTGGTCATCGTCTTCGAAAAGCTGTATCTTGGAAGGAGGTTCGATTTCAAAAAAAAATTATATGAACTACCTCTGCTTGTTTTTATCGATGAATCATCTCTTAAAGTTTCTGGCATTTGTTTACAGACACCCTGTATAGAAATCCAATATCTCTGTCTGTAAATAGAGGGCTCACTACCCAAGCTTAAGAGATCCTTGGTTTGGGTCCATAAACGGGAAAATAATGAAAAATATAAATAATACTTTTGGGCAAAAATTGAAGTCTCAATTATTTTTCACCTTGAAATGTTTTCAATATTCGAGAAAAGCTGCAAAACAACCAGATGCGGTTAATCAAACCAGGGAAAGAAGTAATGTTCGAATCTAAGGTTCAAGGAACTGTCTACAGGCCCGTTATAAGGGATAATCAGATTTTATTATCATTTCGTCGTAAATTTAAATTCCAATTTCGGGAAACTACAAACCTATGGCAAAATATTTAGAAGAGTGATATTCCACCACGGAATCGATCCTAAAGGCAACATTCCATAACGTTTAAGTCTGAGACATTGCCAAATATTGATTAAATAGCTAGATCATAAGCAAATAAGCCGAAAAATTGAGTTATTATCAATCGGCTGTTAAAACGACTCCGCACCTCATGGTGTGAAACCATGTGTTCCGCTACATGATTTTCATACATAAATGTCAAATAGTCCATGAAATATGCAAACACCCTTTCAAGACCACAGTAAAGAAGGTTGTTCATAGCTGCCTTGTTCGTGAAAATAGGTGTCACTCCAGAGACACGTGGCATAAATTTTTCCTGTGAGTATTTTATTAAGACATACCAGCGTATGTTTTAAACTTGATGAGGAAAAGGAAGACGAATCACCATAATACCTGAATAGATGTTGAAGTTCATGAAAACAACGAAAACTTCAAGAATATAAGAGTTCCACCTTATTTTGTATGTCGGGATTGAACCACCCAAGTGTTGCAATCAGGCAATTCACAGTTCTTTCGTAAAGTTTGAAATTTTTGAGGTTACAAAATTTTGAATTGTAATATTATTTGGGCTATTTCCAGCATTATGTGTGTATGTAAACAAATGCGAGGGACTTTGGAAGATGATTCCTTGCTAAAAATAAGCAGGGGTAATTCATAACATTCTTTTTCGAATTCGACCCCCCTTCCAAGATACTGCCTTTGCAAGGCGATGACGAGTTGACAGTTTTTTATTTTTTATGGCTTCTTAAAACACCGAGTCATAAAACTATCCATAATATGATTCATTAAGTAGATGTTACTTACACAACTTTTTTTTGTGATCCCATAACTTTATTATTAGGGGTTGAAAATAACATTCCCTTATGATTTTCCTTCAAAAAATGTTTTCGTGGTATAGATTTTCGAAAAATGAAATTCTCTTATGATTTTCTATTCAATTCTGGAGAAAAAAGTCTCTTGCAAAATTTAGATACAGTCGATACTTTTCTCGGAAAAAATAAAAACTTACAAGCAGTTATGATCACTTTTTACTCCATTTAATCGTATGTTTCATAGAAGGTATATTTTAAGATATTGTTTATGCTCAAAATTGGTTTTGACAGAGGAAAAAAGATTTTCTATGATTCTTTCTCTACAATTTTCAGTTTGATAAGAGTAGGTTTTTATTTTTTTCGAGACAAGTATCGACTGTATCGAAATTTTGCAGGAAATTTTTTTCTCCAGAGTTGTATGGACAACCATAAGAGAATTTTATTTTTCGAAAATCTATTCCACGGAATCAATTTTGAACGAAAATCATAGGGGGTTGTTGTTTTGAACCCCTAATAATAAGATTATGAGATCTAAAAAATGTGTGAGTTTCATCTACTTAGTGCTTCATATTATCTATAGTTTGATGACTTAGTATTTTTAAGAAGGCGTAAAAATAATTAAAAATTGTCAACTCATCATCGCCTTCCAAAGGCTGTGTCTTGGAAGGGGGGTCGATTTCGAAAAAAATTATATGAACTACGCCTGCTTATTTTCATCAAAGAATCATCTCCCAAAGTCTTTCGCATTTATTTACAGACACCTTGTATATGGCTTCTTGTTTGTATTTAACGATTCGGACAGCATTTGCCAGCCGTGGTCAGAAAAATTCTTGAAACTTGCAACTTTCAGAAGCGCAACTTTTGTCATTTCTTGAAAATGTTAATCACGTTTGACAGTTCTAAGAAACCGATCATCGATGACTTTGTTTTTTGATTGAATTATATATCAAACAATTAATTGGATCTTATTAGAGGAGCTCAGATGTTTTGAGACCAAAGACAGTTAACTGATGAGATTATCGGTTATCGACATGCAAACTGCTTTCTTAAATCTTTTACGTTTTACGTCTTCTTCGAAATTATGTAAGCTTAACCCCATAAAATCTTATGGTCTTCATTCAAAGCTTTGACTCATCAGTATCTACATGTGGTGCTAAAATTTTATGTTCTTTAATTCGAACATACACTTTTTTTATTGATTGTTTGATGAACATATAACGATCAGTTGTTCATTGGTGCTCATAGACTGATAATCTTATATCTTGAATTCTATACAAAAGAGTCATAGGCCAACGTCTCTTTGGTGTTTGCTTGTATATAAGAATATTGTGCCTCTTCGATGGGCTTGCTTTATCTTAAGCTAAATCATGATCCTCTAGATATAACAGAAATATTCATTCTTAAAATTAGAAAATAGATTTCTGTAAAAGAGCGTTGACAACATCGCACAACAAAAAAGTCACGTAATTACCGACGTTAGGCCCAAGAAGCCGCGTCGAAGTTTAAAATGGGCATAAATTACCAAAATCATTATAACCATCACTATTATCAGACTCAAAACCTTTAAGCAACTAAACCAGCACCCACTGAAGAATGCAGAGCTGCTCTGGTGCTAAAAAGAACAAATCTCACAAATCGTCTACCCGCCGCGGCCTTATAAGCTTAACGTCGGGAGTTAAAGTTTGAAATTCAACAGAGACAGCAGTTACATCAAATCGACTTTGAAAACCAAACTGGTACCTGAAATTTTTCTCCTCTTTCTCAAACTTACACAGTTTAACTCAACCAGAAGAAAGTCATATTCATGGTGACGTATAGGGTGTACAACTGATATATTTGTAGTACAAAAATTTTAAGAATTTTTTCTGGACGGATTCCAACGTCAAGAATAATTTTCTTGAAGGGATTCAAAACTTTTGCTGTAGATTCATTGAAACTGGATATTCTTTCTTGTGTGAATCGGCTTATTGTAGTACCTTATCCATTGTGGCACATGCACGAATCTACTCTAATGATCATTTCCCTCAAAGTCATACAGTGAATGCGCAAAAATGTTTTTCGGTGATGCATACTATATAAATTAGAATGCCGGAAGGAAAGTTTTCAAAAAGAGCGAATAAATCACCTCGACATCTTCAATTGCGCCTATTTTCGTACGAAAAAGGATGCTGTCAGGGAGCGAAAATATGCTTACAGGCGAAGATGAGACGTAAACGAACATCATTATCAATTTATTCCGGAATGTTTGAATTTACGAGTGAAATTTCACTTCCGACGAATAATACTGAATGGAGTTTTACCCCCTGCGCAATCGGCTTACGCCTCATCATTTAGGATATCTTCGTATATGTGTACACCTCCAAAGCCACGTCAAGTATGAACTGATTGATACAGAATAGTCTGAATCCGTACTTTGACAGGGTATTGGCGGAGATATATTAACCGACACAGATGCGCGTTAGATGTTAAAATTGACAACTGTTGAGCCGTGAAAGGTGAAATCTTCAAATACTTTTTCTCGCTTGTTCTACAGAGTGTTTAGCGATTCTATCCTATAAAGACATCAAACAGAAATTTATTTGAAAAAATCGGTTTTGATGAATTTCTTTCGATTGGTCTTCTCGTTCAGTAGAATCTCCCCTCTCGCTGACTTTTCGTGGAGCTATGTAAACTCATCAGTTTGCGCCAATTCATTAGAAAAAGTTTTGAAATATTTGACTGATAGAATGAACTAAATAGCTGCCGTGGACACAGTTTATAGTTTAAAATGGGGTTACAGTTCACTGCGATCGCAAGGTCTATTGTGCCCCATTACAGATCTGTTCTGATCACAGCCTTCACAGCTCGCCTTCCAGTTCCAGAGATCTGATGATATCCAATATCTGTAAAGGCTTCAACGAGGCTTATCTCCTTAGGTGACTAGGTGAATGAGGGTTTTTTACTCCTCCCCACAGAACCTACAATCGTCAGTGTTCGATAATCCTATCCTCAACAGGTACTTTCTGAGTCGACAGTGTTCTAAAAGGAAGCCAGTGAGGAAGTGTAATTGTTTCTTACCAAGATCCAGATCTGGGTCTGCTAGGTCCCAAGGAACTTAGTGGAATGATCCATCTCTAGGAGATTCCGCCAGAGTTTTCCCCCTCCGCTTTCTCCTTCTCCAGAAAGTCCTTCTCATAGGTACATTTACCTATACCACAGAAGGGTTCTAGGCCAATGAGTGACATTCGTGCGCCCTCTTTGGCAAGTGTATAAGTCTCTTCGTTTCTTTGATTCCGGAATGGCCGGGAACCCAGGTTGAAAAGACGAAAGTAGCTCTTCTGGATGTTGTAAGTGTTTATCTGACGACAGCTGGCCAATGTTGACGAAGACGTTGAATACAAGATAATGATAAAATAATGGCTAGCTGATTTCTTGAAAGCTTAACCAACAACATCAATAATGCTTATGTGGATTCTTTCTAATTCCTGAAAACCCATTTATTTCAAAGAATTGGAAACAATCAACATAACCATAATTGATGTTGTAGGTTAAGCTTTCAAGCAATCAGCTAGCTATTAACGTCTAAAATCTGCAAACTAATGCAGAAGGCAAGAAAACAAAAACAAATTATCTGAAAAATATAAGTATTCTAGAATTCAGTCATTGATCTGTGCAAAACAAACGATGTGCCATCTAACTCGAATCACCCTGTATATGTTTGATTTCTCGTCAAGGTGGTAAAGTTCAATTGAAGGATGTGGACAATAACAGAGCGCAAAGGAAATGGTACGATGAATCCTCAAAATATTCACACCAACATTCGAATGAATAGGTCCCCCAAAAGCCGACAATTAAATTCAAAGCCTGCTTGAGAACGTCTTGTGTCTCCAGAAATGAACCACTTCCAATTGTTCCACGCTTGTTTCCCCCCAGAGGGCATAAATGTCAATTTATGGCATGATTTCCCAATCAAAGTCCTGTCCTGACTACGGCTGGAGAATGTTGGCCGAAACGTTAACAACAAGAATCAAAAGATGAAAATAGCCCAAATAATATTTCAATAATAGCTACTTAACTGCCATTTATTTAAAGTCATTGGAAGCAATCAACATTACCATTATTGTTGCAGAAACAATGTAATAAAAAGCGTTGCTAAAAGTTATAAATATTTGAAATTCAATTATTGCTTTGTGTAGTAAAAACGAACGATGTACCATCTAGCTTGAATCACCCTGTGAATGTTTGATATCCCGTCAAGGTGATAACGTTCAATTGGAGGATGTGGGACAATAACAGAGCATAAAGGAAATCGTACGATGAATCCTCAAAATAATTCACACCAACATTCGAATTAATAGGCCCCCAAAAGCCGACAATTAAATTCAAAGCCTGCTTGAGAACGTCTTGTGTCTCCAGAAATGAACCACTTCCAATTGTTCCACGCTCGTTTCCCCCCTAGAGGGCATAAATGTCAATTTATAACGCATGATTTCCAAATCAAGTCCTCTCCTGACTACGGCTGGCGAATTTGGCCGAAACGTTGAAAACAAGAATCAGAAATTATGAAATAGCCAAAATAAATTTCAATTATAGCTACCTGACTGCAATTCATGTAAAAGCCATTGTAAGCAATCAACATTACCATTATTGATGATGATATCTGCAAATTGGTGCAAAAGCAACGATTATAAAGTCGTTTTCTGAACGTGATGAATATTTTAAAATTCAATTTTTGCTTTGTGCGTAAAAACGAACGACGTACCATCTAGCTTGAAATCACCCTGAGCATGTTTGATATCCGTCAAGGTGATAACGTCAATTGAAGAAGTGGACAATAACAGAGCATAAGGAAATAGTACGATGAATCCTCAAAAAATTCACACCAACATTCGAATAATAGGTCCCCCCAAAAGCCGACAATTAAATTCAAAGCCTGCTTGAGAACGTCTTGTGTCTCAGAAATTACCACTTACAATTGTTCCTCGCTCGTTTCCCCCCAGAGGGCATAAATGGTTCAATTTATAACGTGATTTCCCAATCAAAGTCCTCTCCTCACTACGGTCTGGCAAATGTTGGCCGAAACGTTTGAAACAAAATCAAAATTATGGAAAAAGCCCAATAATGTTTCATAATAGCTACCTGACTGCCATTTATTTAAAGCCATTGGAAGCAATCAACATTACCATTATTGATGATGATATCTGCAAATTGGTGCAAAAGCAACGATTATAAAAGTCGTTTTCTGAACGTGATAAATATTTTAAAATTCAATTTTTGCTTTGTGCAGTAAAAACGAACGAAGTACCATCTAGCTTGATCGCCCTGAGCAATTTTGATATCCGTCAAGGTGATAACGTTCAATTCGAAGATGTGGACAATAACATAGCATAAAGGAAATCGTACGATTAATCCCCAAAATAATTTACACCAACATTCGAATTAATAGGTCCCCAAAAGCGGACAATTAAATCAAGCCTGCTTGAGAACGTCTTGTGTCTCAGAAATGAACCACTTCCAATTGTTCCTCTCTCGCTCGTTTCCCCCCACCAGAGGGCATAAATGTCAATTTATAGCATGATTTCCCATCAAAGTCCTCTCCTGACTACGGCTGGCGAATGTTGGCCGAACGTTTGAAACAAGAATCAGAAATTATGGAAATAGCCAAAATAACATTTCAATTATAGCTACCTGAACTGCAATTCATGTAACCATTGGAAGCAATCAACATTACCATTATTGATGATGATATCTGCAAATTGGTGCAAAAGCAACGATTATAAAAGTCGTTGGTCTGAACGTGATATATTTTAAATTCAATTTTTTGCTTTGGTGCAGTAAAAACGAACGACTTACCATCTAGCTTGAATCACCCTGAGCATGTTTGATATCCGTCAAGGTGATAACGTTCAATGGAAGATTGTGAAAAATAACAGAGCATAAGGAAATCGTACGATGAATCCTCAAAATAATTTACACCAACATTCGGATTAATAGGTCCCCAAACCGACAATTAAATTCAAAGCCTGCTTGAGAACGTCTTGTGTCTCCAGAAATGAACCACTTCCAATTGTTCCACGCTTGTTTCCCCCAGGGCATAAATGTCAATTTATAGCATGATTTCCCATCAAAGTCTCTCCTGACTACAGCTGGCGAATGTTGGCCGAAACGTTAAAAACAAGAATCAGAAATTATGAAAATAGCCAAATAATATTTCAATAATAGCTACCTGAATGCCATTTATTCAAAGCCACTGGAAGCAATCAACATTTACCATTATTGATGATGGTGGTATCAGCAGTCCCCGTGTGAAATCTGTAATCGGTTCAAAAGCAACGGTAATAAGAAGCGTTTTCTGAAAGGATAAATATTTTAAAATTAAATTTTTGCTTTTTGCAGCAAAACGAACGATGTACCATCTAGCTTGAATCACCCTGAACATGTTTGATATCCGTCAAGGTGATAACGTTCAATTGGAAGATGTGGACATAACAGAGCATAAAGGAAATCGTACGATGAATCCTCAAAATAATTTACAAAACATTCGAATTAATAGGTCCCCAAAGCCGACAATTAAATTCAAAGCCTGCTTGAGAACGTCTTGTGTCTCCAGAAATGAACCACTTCCATTGTTCCTCGCTCGTTTCCCCCCAGAGGCATAAATGTCAATTTATAACGTGATTTCCAAATCAAGTCCTCTCCTGACTACGGCTGCACAATTTTCTTCTATTTATGATTTCAATATCAGAAAGAGTGCGCCTTGCCGTCAGCCCCTACTATGACGTTAATGCGTGCCATTGAAGATCGGGTATTCCCGCAAGGGCTGGATTCAGCTCCAGCTAAGTGGAGATTTCAGCAGGAATTGTTGGCGGCATGACAGCAAAAGAAAGCTATATATTGTCCCTTCGGGTATATCGAATGAAGTTGAAATGATTTACTTATCGTACACTGTGCATTCTGGGAAACGATACCGTGCATTTCTCTTTGTATTTTGATCAATATAGTTTACACAATAACAAATTATTGCTTGCTGTGAAATTAGAATACCGAAGTTATTTCTTGAAGGTACAATGTGAGAAATCAGAATTACAAAAAGTGCAATCAAGTTTTACACCTGTTGGGACCTGAGCCTTTCTGGGGTCTTTAGTTTAGTTAGTTTAGTTGAAAAGGAGTTACAGTTCACTGCGATCTTACGTCTACTGTGCCCCCATACAGAGCTGTTCTGACCAAACCCTTCACAGCTTGTCTTCCTGTTCCTGAGATCTTATGAAATCTAATAACTGTGTAACTTCAACGAGGCTAGTTCCTCAACTCTTACAAGTTTCCCTCGCCGAATGCATTCTCTTCTGAAGCTCGCAATGCCAAGGCATTCCGTGACTAGATGAATCCTCCTTCCCACAGAACCTACACTCGTCAGTGTCTGATGATCCCATCCTCAACAGGTGCTTCCTGAGGCGACAATGTCCTGTAAGAAAGCCACTGAGGAGGTGTAATTGCTTCTCACCAAGATCCAGATATCTTTGGATCCCGCTGTCTCAAAGTTTCCGAAGGAACTCAGTGGAATGATCCATCCTGGGAGATTCCGCCAGAGCTTTTCCCTCTCGGCTTTCTCCTTCTTCAGAAACTCCTTCTTATAGTACATTTACATATACCACAGAAGGGTTCTGGGCCATGAGTGACATTCTTGCGCCCTTTTTGGCGAGTGTATTGGCCTCTTCGTTTTCTTTTTGAATCCCGATGGCCGGGAACCCAGATCAAAAAGACGTTATTTTTTCTTGCCTACCTCATTGAGTTTGTTCCGGCACTTCCTATAATTTTAGAGTCGATGACGTAGGAGCTCAGTGCTTAATAGCCCTTGACTATCTGAGTGTATGGCTTTATCACACTTCTGATAGTTTCTTTCTAGATTTATAACTTGACATCTTTCAATAGCTAAGATTTCCGCTTGAAAGACGCTCTTATATCCCAGCGCCTGCTCCTGTAGAGATTTTGGAACCATCTGTATACCGTTTTACGGTATTTTATTTGAGGTTATAGTCGTTGTATTCCCCGTTTCCAATCCTCTCTTCTACTTAGCAACGTCCTGAAGTTTTCTCAGTGATTACTTTCTTGATCAATGCATCACTTGGGAGGTTCGCAAATGAGATGTAGTTATTCAGAGAGGATCAAACTCTCTGATTCTTCTGAGGTCTTGGAAAAAATATAAAGTAGCGGTCAAGAATGGGAGTTGGAACCTATACCAAAAAGCACCTCAAGCTGTCATGATCTGAACTTTGGTGATGGTGGTACCAATATCATTTGTCCTGTAACCGTAATTCATCAGAATAAAGTTGCAGTCTCTGTGGATCAGAATCAAGGTAATAATGGGCCTCATCACTGAAAATGATTTTGGTCGTAAAATCACTGGTTGCTCAAAGATCCAATTGATGAATTATTTCGCTATTCATAGTCTATTGGCAGAAGTTATCTGCCTGATTTCGGTAGGCATAAAACTTTCGAATTCTTGTGCCCGATGGATTCATTTCCTCGGGATTAATGCGACGTACTTTCGTCCAATGATATGAAATATATACATATACATTCGGGTTTGAACATCCTAAAGACGTTGTCCGAATTCCCATTGCACATGCCTTTTATTGTTGCAGTCTTCATCATTTATTCTTCTTTCACTCATTTATTTTCTTATTACACTAATCCATGTCGTACTTGGTCTTCCCTTTTTTCTGTTTTCTGGAAGTATCTATCTAATTACTTTCTTTGGTAATCTATTCTCTCTCTGCCATTCTTTGCACATGTCCATACCATACCAGCTGCTTCCTATCTACAGGGTGTTTCCTAACATGCGGCAAAATTCAGGGATTGTTCCTTGGACTATTCTAAGAATATTTGTCCTTTGATGATTTTTGAAAACCCCTCTTTGTTTCGAAGATACAGGGAAAACAAAATTTTAGATAATAACATTTTATTATGGAAAATTACATGAAATTTAACTCAACCTGCAAGAACTGTTGAAAATGACCACCTCTAGCCAAAAAAAAACGAATTCAAATGAAAACCGTGTTTAATCTGTATTCCTTTACCATCTGAACTTATCAATTTTAAGTCAAAAACTGACCGTTTTTAGTAATTGGAATGTTGTTAAACAAATTCAAAATAAATTGTACTACTTAGTAACACAGTGCGGTACGCATTTTTATTTGAACTATTATTATTTTTAAAAATATGAAAAATGTTGTTCGCCCTGTATCTTCGAAACAAAGAGGTTTTTTCAAAAATCATCAAAGGACAAACATGCTTAAAATATTCCAAGAAACAACCCCCTGAATTTTGCCGCATGTTTAGGAAACACCTTGTATATATTCTGTGACTGTCTCTTTTATTTCCATAATTTCCCTTAGTATCAAATTCTGTAACCTCTTTCTTCTCAAAGTTCTTGATGCTCGTTGTATTGCATCCATTTCTGTAGCTTTTATATCGTCCTCCTCAGTTGTTTTTTTTCATCTTTAGATCCATATACTAGCGTACTTTTTATCAGTGTGTCATATATTCTTATCTTTCCTTTTTCCTATCTCTGTGCTCCATAGAATAACATTAGCGAATTTATCATTTCTTTTGTCTTATTTATTCGTGATTTAATTTCGGTGTCACCTGTTCCTTCTTTAATTGAAGTTGATACCCAAGTATTTGTAGCTTTCGCATTTCTTTATGGTTTCATTATTTTCTAGCTTCAAATCAGTGGTTTCGTCTACAACCAACAAGTATTGTGTCTTAGATATAATGGTATGATCGTGCTATTAAATTATATCATATGTTTTGGCTCTTTGTCGCGCGAAGGACTTCATCCAATATCTTTTAGCCAAACGCGTAGTTAGCCTCAAACAGAACTGCATATAGTTCCCGTTT
>CM024245.1:1732148-1790212 GCA_013421045.1 Propylea japonica | reverse complement strand
GATTCACAAAAAAAATTCACTCGAATCGGATATCTTGTTATGGAAATATAAAGATTCTTCTTTTCAATATTCCATTGAATATTCTATGGTTCTGTTCACACTATGATCACACAATTTTGCATAAGGCTTATTATAGCTCTGAATTTGGCCGCAAAATTTCATTTCAATTGGTTTCGTTTTTCTGAGATATTGAGGAACAAAAATTTCGAATGACCATGTTTTATGACACATAAAATATGGCCGTTCTATATGTTTGTTCTTCAATATCTCAGACAAAACGAAACCCATCGGAATGAAATGTTGCGGCCCATATGCAAGATGGTCTAATAAGCTTCATGCGAAATTGATGACCATAGTGTGAACAGAACCATAGAAAATTCAATTGGAATTTGAAAAGAAGAATCTTTATATTCCTGTTCATTTCAACTCTCAAGTTTACCAAAAATGATGCATTGTCCACGGATATTATCATCTCTATTGTGATATGATGTGATAGTGGCACTAAGTAATGGATAGTTTTAAAAGAACAGGCCTCAATATTTATACCTGGGGAACACCAATATTTGTTTTGCACTCATGATAATGAGTAGCATCAATACTTATATTGAATATTTTATTTGTAACAAACTCTGTCAAAGCCCAAATTTCATAACTACTTAGTTGAAAACTCAGTTGAAATGGTATCAGAAGGTAAAAGAATTGTCCATCAGCAAGTGAGCACTAAATCAATTGATTGTACGAATTTCAAAACAGCAGACCAGTTGAACTTCCGATTTTAAAGCTGCATTGACTATTTGTGATAGTAAGATTGAACTCATTGAAGTAGTTGATTTCATTGCTGATGAAAATTTCGAAAATATTGTTAGTAAAAATTATTTATAATAACAAGTATTTTCAATGTGTACGAAATTGATCATTAATGACCATTTAATGCTCAATCATACTATTCCATATGCAATCCTCATGGCAACCGTACACAAAGTATTCAGAAGCACTACGAGAAATGTCAAAACTCTACTGGAATACATAGAAATTTATTATGTTGAATGTAAGTCTCGTGCAAATGGGAATGTATTTCCAGTATTCAATCAAGTATCATCCACATTCATATGAGAATCGTCGGAAAACCTTGTAATCAACTCGGTTATCAATCGAGCGACTAATGGTATCGAACTATTAAATTATCTTGAACATTAGTCGCTGTATTTAATAACCTAGTTGATTAAATAACTATTAATGGTTTACTTAATACAGAAGGTATCGAATTTTCAAGACACCAACTGGAAAACACAAGCCGCATCAACTGACGTAACAAAATTCTTTTCATCGAAAGAACAGTTATTTCAATTTGGCAGTTTTAATGCGCACACATTCAGATGTCATAATAGTCTTCTACACACGTAAGTACTCCTTTTTTTAATTTTCCGCTAATAAACCTCGTCGCAGTCATGACTCCGAAGTCATTTCTTCAGTTTCGCAAAGAATGGACTCCACAATGAGTTCGAACTTTTATGGCTTCTCCTCCGAAGGGCCATTAAAAATCGCCAAAATGCGAACTACGTGTCCAAATTTGGGTTACGCAACACGGAACCGAACAAAACCCTTTGATGTTTATGATTCCCGAGAATGATATACGACTCTGAAAGAGGTTTACTGCCAAAAGTTTCAGCTGTGAAGCTTCTCGGTCTACTTTCGTTAATTTGGTTCAGCGTTTCTTAAACAGTGGGTTTTTGTCTTAATGGTGTTGCTAGGGGAATACTGAATGGTGAACAAAGATCAAATAAGCCACAATATAGACAGATAGATGTAAATAGATATTGTTTCTTAAGAGAAATTCATTCATTGCTCTTGTTTTCTCTTATCCAGATTTTGTATTCATTGAAGTATAGTTAAACTACACTTAGGTTTGAAGATTCTGAAACATTATCTCATTTAGAAGCGTTGATATTCAAAGATAATATGGAAGTGCAAAAAAATCTAGGAAGTTGGCAAGAACAATAAGGTATATTTAGTCTGGGTTTTTTGTCAATCAAGAATCAAAGAAAACTAAGAGGGTGACACACTCGCCAGAAAAAAGCATATACGTCACTTACTGGCCAGAAACCTTCTGTGGCATAAAGGGTGTTTCATCATAACTGGACAAACATATATTTTCGTGTAGAGGACATCGGAAGAATCATTTTTGCCTTATAGAATATATCCCGTTTTCGAAGCATAAGCGAGATACAGGGTGTCAAACGTCATTTTTGAGCAGATTCTTATGAGTGTGGTCAGTTATGTATAACACTTGGTGTAACAGTTTTTGGTCAAATCTCAGTATTTTTGGGTTCTCTATTCAGAAAAATTGACGAACTCCAAAAAAATTTACAAAATGGCGGAAGACCTGCAATGTTCCAAATTTTTTTTAGCGTTTGTCAAATTGACTTTTATTTTCTGAATGAACACAATTTTCTAAGAATTTCTGTGAAAAAATTTTTTCAAAAATCGAACACAAACTTTTTCACATGTCTACAGAGATGAAAAAATTTCACTCGAAATGGATGAAATTTTGTAAAATTGTACTTCTTGAATTATCAATCACGAATATGAAACAGAATTGTAAAATATCGAACGGTTTTGTTACTACAGTCATTCGAATGTTTCGTTCAGACCTCTGAAATAATGAAAAAAAATTTGTTTTCAGTTCAGTTGAAATAATTGAATTATTGACATGTTCAAAACATTCTAGACGAATGTATACAAAAAATCAGTGAAACTTAGTTGGGACTCGAACCGACCTAGGTATTAAATAGGGAAATGGCACTGTTCTAAGGATAATAATATTCGTTGCCAGGAAACGGTAGTTTGTAGTTCATAAAGTTTGACTACTGGCTAAATTATATTCACTGAAATTCAAATAAATGTCTAACTCTATGAACTACGAACTACCGTTGCCTGGCAACGAATATCAATATCCTTAGAACAGTGCCATTTCCCTATTTATACCTAGGTCGGTTCGAGTCCCAACTAAGTTTCACTGATTTTTTTTGTATACATTCGTCTAGGATGTTTGAACATGTCAATAATTTAATTAGTTCGACTCTAGAACTCAAAACAATTTTTTTTCATTATTTCAGAGGTCTGAACGAAACATTGGAATGTCTGTAGTAACGAAACCGTTCTATATTTTACAATTCTGTTTTCATATTCGTGATTCATAATTCAAGAAGTACAATCGTACAAAATTTCATCCATTTCGAGTGAAATTTTTTCATCGCTGTAGACATGTAAAAAAATTTGTGTTCGATTTTTGAAAAAATTTTTCACAGCAATTCTTAGAAGATTGTGTTCATTCAGAAAATAAAAGTCAATTTGACAAACGCTAAAAAAAATTTGGAACATTGCAGGTCTTCCGCCATTTTGTAAATTTTTTTTTTGGAGTTCGTCAATTTTCTGAATAGAGAACCCAAAAATACTGAGATTTGACTAAAACCGTTACACCAAGTGTTATACATAACTGACCACACTCATAAGAATCTTGCTCAAAAATGACGTTTGACACCCTGTATCTCGCTTATGCTTCGAAAACGGGATATATTCTATAAGACAAAAATGATTCTCCCGATGTCCTCTACACGAAAATATATGTTTGTCCAGTTTTATGATGAAACACCCTGTATAGGCAAATGCACCTATAAGAAAGAGTTTTTGGAGAAGGAAGAAACTCTCAGACACTAAAATTAATTGGGGCTCTGGAACTAGAAGTCAAGCTGTAGACAAAATAGTGTGAAATATTTTCGAATTCGAATTATCGTTTTTCAAATATAAACAAACGCGCAAAATCTCCTAACTTCACAGCAGGGCTCTGGAAATACTAACTGTTTTACTCATCTCTCACCTCATAGTGTTTTACTTCGTTCTATATTCAAATAGGACGACCTATATACAGAAAATTTTAAGAAGCGCTGAAGCACTTGACTTGTATTCAAGTCGTAAATGAACCAGGAAGTCGTTTTAGGGCCAACTTTATTGCCGTTTAAATAGGATTGATGGCAGATGTCCAAAAGTTGAATATGTTGTAAATTATACTGAACAACAATTGACGTGGCGACTGCCAGCACCTCCACCGAGGGTACCTAAGAGTGGGTCGGTTACTCAATTATATCTCATCTTACAGAGTTGAGTTTATCAACTCCGATTGTGAGTATCAAAACCGAGGATGTTTAGATGCATTTTTCTAATTTGATTCGGAATTACATATCATTTGGAATAAGAGGAACGAATTGGAGGAAATGAGTCATTTGCAGCTACGAATTTTATAATTTTTGTTTCCTGACTGTCAAAAATCATACAAATACAGAAGGACTTCCCTATAACGAAAGCGCTTAATCCGCAAAAAAAGTTCGTTACAAAGAAATTTCGTTATACAGAAAATTTGTTTCAAATAAATGAAAATTCATGCTTTTAAGAGTAACGCGGGCATAATATAAACAATGAAAGCGGAGAATGATATTAATTGATTTGAAATCAACCAATATTGGTTGATTTTCAATCGATTAATATTATTCTCCGCTTTCATTGTTTGAAAATTTGTTTCTATAGTCGGCAATGTCCTAGTCGACTTCACTGATAAATTTAAGTTTATCATTTAAACTTAAGCACTTCCTTTTAGACATTTCGGCACAACTTTCATACTAGCGTAATGGTTAGAATTTCAAAAGTGTTTCAGAAGGATCTCTCTGCCCGCCGTATTGATTTAGTTTGAGGTCGGGATTTATTACTTCCCCCCGGGAAAATTTCGGGAAAACCCCACACATATACCTTTATACCAATACCCATTCAAAGAGTGATGTTCTTTGAATATTTCATTATAGAGAGAATTAACCTCGTTTTAGAGGGTGTTTTTAACATGGAATTTTCATTCAAGGTCCATGTCTTTTACGAAATTCGTTATAAAGAGAAATTCGTTATACGGACGTTCGTTATAGGGAAGTTCCACTGTAGTTACATTTTCTGGTTCAAAATTTTGTTGAAAACCGATTATGTCAATATAAAAAAAAATTTCGAATGTATACAGGGTGAGTCTTTGACTTGTACATATATTTTAACCGTATATTCCTGGGGTCGAAAGAAACACTTTTTTCCTCTGCCATTTTTTCCGATTCGGCCTAAATAAGAAGATATAGCCCTTTTTTGTTTTCAGAATGAGCTATGCCGCCACTGGTGAACTAACCACTGAATTTTTGCAAGTACGAGATATAGCATTCAAACCTTTGAAATAAGCTATTGTATCAAAGAAACTAGTAGATATACCATTCGAAATTTTCAAATAAGCTGCTGTATTCAAGAAAGAAATATGAACTCACTTTTTCAATACCAGTTGTATATTTTCTATTGCAATGATTGATTCATCCAAAATTTTGCTAGTGATGAAAAGCAGAATAATCTCTTCTTGATGTATACTTCATTTTTGATTATATCGGATTAACTTTTAAACCACCTATTCTAGCTATAGCATTCATTTCCAATATCTCTTGAAATCTTCCGTGCAAGAGTTTCCGAAATCAAAACAACAACTCAACCATAACACGCATGACATTTCACGTTCATAAACCAGTTGGGGCGATTGAATTTCATTCAAGGGGTGTCCGCATATTTATGTTCTGTGGTCCGCATGGTGAAAGTCACAGACGTGACACTAGATTATTTGACATCGGTGTTCTGTGGTTAGTTTGTTTTTCAAAATCATACGACTTCATGAATAATAACTTATTAAGGTCACTTTAGTAGTAATAAATATGATGAATAAATGAGAAATGAACGTATTCTAACGTAATGTAAATTTGGATCAACGTATGTCAAAGCTCAACGAAACAAAATTGCAATAGGTAGTTCGAAAGTGGTGTGGAAATTTGCTTGAATAGATAAGGATTTACACTGAAGAAGTATAGAGGTGAGCTTATTCATTGTAACCCCATTTAGAAATCCGCTAGTTCTCTTACCATTCATCATTCCAGATAACAAATTCTCGAATTATTCTTGAAATTTGTCAGTGACCACCACAGAACATATAATAAACACCACATAGGGAAAATTGAATTCTGTGAATATTTTCGACAGAGTTGCATTCAGCCAAGTACCAATTTTTGGAATTCTAAGATTTTTTTTTCTTTCAACATCGAAGTACTCGGAATTTGTAATCGGGAAAGATTAATCATATTCATGAAAAATTATGTTTCAAAAATCATTTCATTTGAAGGAATCGTTTGCGAGATATTACTGAAATTGTATGCTTTTCATGGATTTTCAACAGCCTGTATCTTTTTAACCAGGCCGAATCGGAAAAAATAGTAAAGGAAAAAAGTGTTTCTTTTGACCTCAGGAATCTACGGTTAAAATATATGTACAAGTCAAAGACTCACCCTGTATAGAATGTTTTTTTTCCTTCAAGTTTTATCGTTGGGGAAATAATGTTCATCAAGATTTACTCACTTCTTAATCCTCGGTTAGGTTGATGTTCTTGAATGTCTTTTATCATTATCTCTACACAGAAAACAAATCAACCAGAAACAAAAAGATTATCGTTAAAAATGAGAATTCATGCTTACATTTCGGTGTTCAATATAAATAGAAGAAGAATATAAATTTGAAAAACGTGAGTGAATTTTCCTGTTCGGGATTTCTTTTTAGGGTATATTAATATCCGTGGAACTTGGAACGATTAATTATCACATAATATTTATTACATATGACACAAGGCCATTGCTTTTGCTTCTTGTTCGAAAAGAGTTCTGAACTCTGAAGTTCCAATGCAAGAAGCTTTTGTTCTTCGCTATTCATTTTCAATTATTGAAATTCGCCCTGAGCTTTATAATACATTAATGTTTGTGATCTATTCAATGATTTCCTATTTCTGCAGACTGATTTTTCTGTGAAAATCAGTTTAGAATAACTCCAGGAAGTTTCAAGTTGGTTTAAAGAAATCAATTTGAGAAATTACAATCTTTTTCTCATCTCATTTTCGGTGAGAATAAAGAATTTGCTCCTCTTACGTGCTGCGTATGAATCAACAAATAATTCGGATCCGAATTTTCATTTTTAGCAAATGATACAGGAGCATCCACCATTCTGCAGCAGTGTAAATCTCAACTTCTAGCTCAGGCTCTAATCCACACAATTGACTTCCATTTTTCATAAGCGCATGAGACAGATATTCCATTACACAAAAGCGTATCATCAGCAAATATTACTGAATTTTAAGTCACCAATAATATCGAGTAGATCATTGATGTATATAAATAAATTGAAGTACTCATTATGGATCCTTGAACATTATATTATTTACGAAGTGCCTTCCAGAGAAAATTTGAAATAATTGGCCCATACCAACATTTTGTCCCCAACAGTGAAAAAGTATCAAAACATACTCTTCTTAAACATCCAAATATTACAGTTGAAATAACAGAAAGCGCTGAAGACATTTGCAGTGATATATTACATAATTAGTTGTAAATTTCGAACGCTTGTCGACTTTTTCCAATGATGAAAAATGATACATTTGACACAAGAAATCCATGTATTCATACAAAGTATGGGTTTTCAGAAAAGAAATAGGTTATGATTCATTTCGAATCAGTCAACACAACATTTGAACAAGTGATGAACCAGTCCAGTTACTGTTAAAAATTTTGATAGTCAACTTTGGCAAATTTTTAATAATATTTCCTTTATTACAGAATATCTCATTTAATAAATGACGAAATAATATCTGCTCTGAAATTGTTTGAAAAAGCGCAGATAGATTGAGTGTCTAGGAAGTATGAGATGCAATAACATTGGATGAAATAAACAAATCATTGCATAATCGAAATGATTATTAAAAACCAAATCATCAAATTGTTATCAATGTTGTTTATAGAAAATGAAGAGATTTTATGAGGAGGGACTATTGTGGTTCCATTTTAACAATATCATATTACGCGTTATTGCAATGTTAGTTTTGTTATCTCGAAATATTCAGTTGTTTTGTTCAGAACTATATTTGATAATCTTATTGCGTCATTCATGAGTTACTTTGTATGTTTCTACCATTTTTCCTGATGTCATATCATAGTAAGTCAATTAGGGTAGTGTTATCTATATCTCATGACATGGAAAAATCAGCGCTAAGAAAATTATTAATTTTTTCACCTTCATATTAACATTCACTGTGAATGTTTGCCATTAACCGATGACAGTTGATTAAAAGCATTGAAGAATCGCATTTTGATTTCTTGTGATATAAAGTATTTGAAATAGCTCAAAAGTTTATTATGAATTTATAGATTTTTCTGTAGCACCTTCACAAATCAACCTTTTGGCCGATTGATATCTTACGATATCACTAATTTATTCCGAATGAACCGTGCCATGAAGAATAAGACAAATTTGTGTATGTATATGCTATCGAATAGACGACAAAATCAAGAAATTAAAAAAAATGATTATTAAAACAAATATCAATACAGAAAGCGTTTTGTATATCAAATTGAAACTCATTTAGTTTTCTGACACGAAACAAAGTGAATATTTTTCGTCGTTAATGCCTCAGTTTTCAGAGATACCTATAGAGATAAAAAATTAGTGGAATAAGTGGATTAGGATTTTCATTTTTTTAAAGGAAAATATTTATCGAAAAACAAATATACCAACATGAGGGTTGACAAATATTGAGTCCTGTATAATATGACTATCGACAAATTCTATTTACGAAGTTTCCTGTCTTTGGCTCAATATACAGAGTTTCGGTAAACAAATGCGAGGGACTTAAAGAGGTGACTCCACGATGAAAAAAAAAGGTTGTAGGTCATATACATTTTTTTCGAAATCGACCTCCCTTCCAAGATACAACTTCTGTAAGGCGATGACGAGTTGACAGTTTTAAATTTCTTTAGGAGCCCTGGAACTCACACATTTTTTTCTGATCGCATAACTTTATTATTAGCGGTTGAAAATAACAACCCCCATGATTTTCGTTCAGAAATTGTTTTCGTGGGATAAATTTTCGAAAAATAAATTCTCTAATGGTTTTCCATTCAATTCTGGAGAAATTAAGTATCCTGCAAAATTTCGATACAGTCGATACTTTTCTCGAAAAAAAAAACTTACAAGCCGCTATGATCACTGTTCAGTCCATTTCATCGTATAAGTGTTCCATAGAATCTACTTAGTACTTCATATTATGTATAGTTTTATAACTCAGTGTTTTAGAGAAGCCGTAAAAAAAAGGGCTGTATATTGGAAAGGGGGTCGATTTCGAAAAAAAATTATATAAACTACTCCTGCTAATTTTCATCCAGGAATCATCTCCTAGAGTCCCTCGCATCCTGTATAAGTACCACTTTTTTAGGGGATTTTTCACAAAATGCCTTAATTTCGCTGGAATTTCTGCATATTTTCAATGTTTTAAGCCGACAGTTTTTCATGAATGACTCACTGTTGGACTCACTAGGGTCAAAAATAATTCTGCCATTCCTGCCTGGATATTCGTTCATAAAAACTCCCGTAAATGGGACAAATCGGTTGAATATTTCTCGAATTATAATGACTTATTTATTATTCGAATATTTTCCAAAACACAAATCCGATCGGATCCAAATTTCATATTTAGCTGACTTCTTCAAGAGCAACTTGTTCAAGATTCTTCAATTAGTTATAAATCAGGTGTACAGAATTTTAAATATCTAACTGTAGAATAATTCTACATGGAAGAAAATACCATTCATCAGTAAACTTGTAACCAATTCAATTCCTCAAATTTGATTCAATTTGTCTGCAATAAATTGTAGTTCACGATTGCAAAGGTTATCTGAGAAAACACGAATACATTCTCCAATAATATTACTCCTGATAAAATCGCATTTGAGACTTGTGAAATATTTCGATTTTTGGAAATGAGGTGTATCTTTTTGAGATGAACCACTACGAACGTGAAGATCACGTAAACAACTTCATTCAAAATAAAAATTTGGGCAGGACTCTTATCACTGCATATGCAATAAGTTGATGTTTAGAGGTCATTCTCAGTACAATGTTTACATAATCACGATGAACTAACAAATATCGGTATTTTGGCAATATAATTTGTTCAGAAAAAAATTTGGTGAAATATTGGTACCTACACGAAAATTCTTCAAGTTGTACAGGGAGTTCCGACAAAGTTCAGGATGTATGTAATTGCTCGTATGAAATTAAGTTGGGTTTTTATTACAACAAAATTTTCTCAGATTACCAAGTTCCAAAATATCATCCTTCAAAGGTGGTAACTAAAATTCAGTATTATTTATTTTTCTAAAATTCTAGTGAAGCTATAATCTTGAAATTCTGCGATTTTCGTGTACTCGCAGAAACACCTTTTGAGCGCTCGTTCTACTTAAACGAGTGCTTTATCGTTTTGCCCAAATGTCTTTAATTTTCGAATTTTGAGCCCAAAATGGCAGACGATAGGGTTAGACTCCGTGATCACAAATTCATGGTCAAAATCAATTCTGTTCGTGACCATCCGTTAGCACAATAACTTTCGAAGGGATGTCCAAAAGACTTGAAATTTTCAGGATGAGTTTGTGTCCCAAATAGCTCGGTTAAATTGGTTAACCAGCCAAATCGTACAGGATGTGTTAACGGAACCACAGAAATTAAATTGGAATATTGAAAAGAAGAATCTTTATATTTTCATAACAGGATATCCGATACCAATGAAATTTCTTTTTTGAATGGAAACTGATATACTGAATTTTCATTCAAATTTCGTGGCCATAGTGTTAACAAAACCATAGAAATTCAATTGGAATATTGGAAGTAGCATCTTTATATTTCCATAACAGGATACCCGATTCGTGTGGAATTCATTTTGTGAATGGAGATCGATATACTGAATGTTCATTCAAAAGTCCGTGGTCATAGTGTTAACAAAACCATGGAAAATTCAATTGGAATATTGAAAATTAGAATCCCTATATTTCCATAACAGGATAACCGATTCGAGTGAAATTTTTTTTGTGAATCAAAACTGATATAGGTATTGAATGTTCATGCAAAATTTCAAGAGGATCGCATCATCAGAACCATAGAAATTAATTTTTGTTATTATTCATTTTTAATATATTTAATTTTTTGAAAAATATAATTCCGATTGTGCTGAGATTCTGCATTTTTAATATATATTTGGTATCAATCTCAAATCCCGTATAAAATTCTGAGGTAGTCTTATTGCTCCACCGAAGAACGAGCGCTCAAAAGCTCCTGCTCAGTGTTTTAAATTAAGTTTTTATGAATATTGAATGTTCTGTATTTTTTATCGATTCAAAAGAAAAAATCTCATTTTGAGTTCGATTCAAGATTTTCAATGAATGCCCTTTTAAAATACTTGAAGACTATTATCTTCTTGAGACTCTTATGGGACTTGTGCAGCACTCTGTATAAAACAAAACTCAAGTAATTCTCGACCTTCATTACGTATGTAGATACATATATGAAAATTGGTCTAGAGATTTGTATTCTGTGAGTTGTCCACCGTATTTGGGTCGATATATTTCGCAACGAAAATTCGGCATTTATCCATATTGCCAAATCTTATACAACCGCATGAGCTATGTTGCCATTGGTTGAAAGATGGATAGAATAACCCATCATCGTTAATGAATTTTTCGACATAAGAATTTTTATATAATGTTTTATGGATATTCTGAAAATCATTGATTGATCATTGTAGATTAATGAAAAAATTGTTGATACGGATGAAATCTGTTGTTCAACTTTTTTGTTGTTATCCGGAATATACAGGATCTTTGGTAATTCAGCGTGATTCTTCAATTGAGTGATACGCGTAGTGGAAATTCTGGAAAACAAGTGGTATACTTTGAATAAGTCTCATCTGTGACGGTTTTTCAACTCTTCAGAAATAGTTTCAATTGGTAATGCCTAAATGAATTATGTTATAATAAGGTAGGTACTCAACTGTGAATAATTTATTGATATTTTTTTTTCATTCTGAGGTGAGTATTAAAAAAATGAAAAAATAAAATGGTGAAGTGGGATGCTTTTGTGATTTTTTGTTCATATTGGAAAGAGGATCATTTGAATTTGAGAACTATTGGTCTTTTGAAAAAAATAATCATCTTTTTACCAATTGAAGCAGCGCGTTTCAAAATAAAATCTTTTCTGTGACGGAAAAAAAATTTTACATTTCATATCTCTTGACATGTCACAAAATATAACTTTTCACGAAATTACTTTTTCCCCAGTCAAAAAGTGGGTATCTATGTATCCGGGAAAAATGTAGGTACTCACTTTTTTCCCTTGCGAAAAAAAGTAATTTCGTGAGAAGTTATTCCTTTCACTATTAAATGGTCGTTATTCCTGTCACAGAAAAAAATAGTGTATCATACACGGGAAAGATAATATTAGATTTTAGCTCTCAGTTTTTTGTCTCCCTCCGCTTCGCGTCGGGAGCTAAAATCTAATACTTTTTTTCCTTGTATGTATAAAAATAACTATTTTTTCGAAAAAACAAAAAACTGTTATTGAAATAACCATTTTCACCCCTAGTTGAATATGCGCAGTTTATTTTAATTTTGTGTATTTGAGGCTATTCAAAAACTTGCTCTAACTTCAAATTCTTAATTTTAGACTGCTTTCTAATTTATTGTATCCGTAGAAAACTAAGCAATAAAATAACAACAAATTTGTTTGTTTAAAATTAGACCTTCTGTTAGTAATGCATACATTTGAGTTCAAATTTATATGTAATTTTTTCGTTTTACAGTTGGCCGAAAACAAATTTTAAAATTTCACTGCAGCAAATCTGTAAATGAAAATTGATAAAAATATTTCAGAAAAACATGTCTGATGATATTGTTCTTAGTAGAATCTCCAAAAATCACAGGCCCAAATTATAGGGAACATAATAGTTAATAATAGAGGCAAAATTGATGAAAGTATTACATTTCGATAAGTATTCTATTATCAAGAACTTCACGTAAACAATATAATATTTTGAATAGTCATAATTTTGCCATGGAGATTATGTTTCCAATATGTTAAAATTTGGACTTTTTCTCATCTGGCAGCATAATTCCTTCAAAATTTCAAAAAGCGGTGTCTTCACTCGTAAGTTCAAACGCCGTGCCATGATGAAGTACGTTTTTAATGAGAATGACTATTCACAACTAATGAAATAACTAATAATGCATACATCACACTCAACTGCCAATTCTGATCGTTTGAACTCTCTAGCTCAAACCTGATTTTTTTCTCGTAATCACAAAAAATGTACTCATACTCATTGAGTATCAAATGTACACACTGAATTAGTAAGACTTTTTCATCATCACTGCATGCTTCAATTTAAATGACTTCATACAGTAAAAACACTAAAATTCAAGTCCCACCAAATTGGATTATCAAAAATTATCCTCAATTCAACAGATTGTTCAAAATACCAAATAGCAGTGCAAGAACTCAATGGCAAATAAAAATTGCAGAACTTCCCAGATGAATTTGAGAAAAATCTGGAAAACTTTATTCTTGAAATTCAACGAATTGCAAATTTAAATATTCCATATCCGTAATTTCCATTCATTCCAAGGGAAACTACAGCCACTAAAGTAGCTACATTCTAGGAAGAGCAAGAAACAACCAATAAGCGTATCGCATATTACGAGCCTAAAAAACAAAAAAACGCAATTCAATCTCGAAAACTCGTCGATGATTCTGAAGAAACATTCCCAGGATAAGCAGACGGAGCTCTTCGTCAGCGAATGCGTCACTGAGGCCCATTTATCAGTGTCCTGTAAAATTCTTGTAAATAGGCGATACCATACTTCGCATGACCTTGACTAGGTCGCTGATTTCTCATTCGTTCACATTCATAATATTCTTTCGATTCCTGATGTGTCACGATATTTTCCACTCGATGAGGCATAAATCTATTGGTGGAATTAATTCTGAACAGTCCACGTGTTTGTCCTTCCAAAATACGAAACGAACTCTGTATGCTGGACAGGTGTTTTTAGATGTAATTCAATTTTGTTAGGAACCGAAATAAATTATTTCGAAGTTATCCACCCTTGAACTCAAAATAATATCCAGAAATGTTGAACACGGCTGATGAAAAGATGGGTTATTCAGACAGTTTTTGTCGTTGAGACTGTAATAGGGAAAAGTCGGGGAATCCCGGACAGCGGGGTAATACCGGCCAAGCGATTTTTCGTATATTTTCAACCACAGAACTTGAATGTTTATTGTAGGTTGCATATTAGAAGCCAATGATAACATTTATATAAGTATGTTTGGAAAATTAAATGTAGAGCTCTGCCGTTTTGTGAGTGTGTGTGCTACTGATTATACGGACATCTTCAGCTGTATGTATATTAATGTTTTTATTCTTTTAACTTTGAGTTTTGTGCAAATTTCATAATGTTGATGTTTCTTTCGAAATCGTCACTACTATTTTTCGTCTTACCTCAACGAAAAATTTTCGACAAACGAAACAAAAATGGCTTACATTTGGGGTAATACCGGCCAGCCTAAGGACGGGAATTCCGGGTAGCCGGTAATACCCCACTTTCGAAAAATGCAATAAATTAGAGCATTAAAATGAAATGATAGGACTGTAGTAGTTTTTATAGATTACACGCAATTGTACAAGAAAAACAACAAAAGCGCGTTGGACCAAGGAAGAGTCAGAAGCTGCACTAAATGATGGCACAAATGGGTTATCTAAGAGACAGGCAGCTACAAAATTTACATTGCTTTTTTCACAGAAATAATGTCTGTTCCATTATTTTCTGATGAAAAGTAATAATTCTCTGATTCTGATGATGCGATCCTCTTGAAATTTTGCATGAACATTCAGTATATCAGTTTTCATGCACAGAATGAGTTTCAGGTGAATCAGATATTCTGTTATGGAAATATAAGATTCTTCTTTTCAATATTCCAATTGAAGTTTCTATGGTTATGTTAACACTATGGCCACAAAATTTTGAATGGACATTCAGTATATCGATCTCCATTCACAAAATAAATTTCACTCGAATCGGATATCCTGTTATGGAAATATAAAGGTGCTTCTTTCAATATTCCAATTGAAATTTCTATGGTTCTGTTAACACTATGGCAACAAAATTTTGCATGAGGCTTGTTATCAGCATCTTGCATTTGGCCGTACCATTTCATTTCGATTGGTTCCGTTCTTTCTGAGATATTGAGGAACAAAAATTTTGAATGGCGATTTTTTTATGGAACAACTTGTACGATTTGGCTGGTTAACCCTGAACTCATTCTGAAAATTCCAAGTCTCTAGGAAAGTCTCTTCGAAAGTTATTGTTCTAACGGACGGCCCCACGGACAGAATTGAATTTGACCATGAATTCGTCATCAGGGAGTCCAATCCTAGCGTTTGAGTCCATTTTCGGCTCAAAATTCGAAAGTTATAGACACTTGGGCAAAACGATATAGCACTCGTGTTGAACAAGCGCTCAAAAAGTATAAGACAAAACAACATTACTTTCTCTAGAATGGACCTCAGGATTGAAAGTTACGAAACAGCATATAAGTGTTTCAAAAAGTGTTGAATGATAATGAATTCAATCTCAATATTTGAAACAACAATGCTAGCATATTTCATGAAGAAGAGTCAAATATTGAAGTCGTCAGATTGCTTCTTTCAAAAAATTTTTCCTGCTTTATTACATTACATTGATTATTTTCTATAACGCGTGAAATTGGAGTGGGTATAATTTTTGAATTGAATACTAATTACCTCACTCAATGAAATTTTTTTCGATATACAGGTACAGGGGTTAGTTTATCCTAAAGCTTGACCAAAACTGGGAATTTCAGAGAAAATTCATACAATCGAAAAAAATTAAATGTTTCCACGAGATATAAAAAACAAATAATTATTCAAAGTATTGATACTGTTTTCGAATTTTTCAGATCCATCATACAATGCAGAAAATATGTTGAATTCTTGGAACATTCCACAGAAATTTTCCCTCCAAAATACGGAGAATTGTGTACACAAAATGAACTTGACACTGATTAATTAAGATTTGGATTCTACGTAATAAGGTTGTATTCGTAAATAATTTTAATTGATATTTTTTATCAAGACTGCATATATTCCCTAACATTTTTCTGAAGATTATCATCTTTTTTAACCAGAAGTCAAGGTCATAATGCAAGGAAAAGATTAGGACTGCCATTCAAAACATTTTATCAATTCCTTTCTTAGATGAATTTGCAATTTTCGCTTGCACAAACATTGAAAATTGTGCAATGTTTCAAATGAAATTTCACAGCAACGTACGTAAATTTTATCAGTTCGCTTTGAACCGAAAATATCATACATGCCCCTGTGTAAAAATATTGATTCGTGATAAAAAATTGATATCAAAAGATCGTGATCATATAACGACGATTTAAAATGCATAATTTTGAAATTGTTGTTTTATTTCTTAATTCCTTATTTTAAACATACGTATTGTTTTAATTCCCAATCCTATCGATTACGAAGGTGTAGTAGTGCCACAACGATAAAATGAAATTTTGTCAATTGACAGATTTAATAATATGTTAATTGACATTTTCAATCTGTCAATGGACACTTTTAAATCAGCGTTAACTCAACGGATCCCTTACATGTCAACCAGTCAATTCCTGACGTGCGAAAACGGTAATCGAAATAGAGAAATCTAATTGAAATATTGAAAAGTTGACAGATTGAATAGTATCCATTGACATACTGAAAAGTATCCATTGACAGATTGAAAAGTGTCATTTCATTCTGACGATTGACAGAATATAATAACACCAGAGTATATTTTATGTTCTGTGGAGTTACCCCTACAAATTTCTGAATCAAATTGGAAATTCCTCACGATGCAAGCTCAAAATATACAAATTCAAAACCCATGTGTTATTAGCGTACATAACGATTCTTTCAGTCCGAAAATGTTAAGTGTAGGTGTGAACGTCTGAAGACAACAAAGTATGACCACAAACTGTGTCATCATGACAAATGAAGGTTAAATTTTTCGGATCTGGTTTTTATTTCGGCAATTATAAGATTTACACTAGAAGATATGTCTTTTTCAACCTTGACTATACGATCGGCGTTCGTTAAATCGAAGTTACACAACGTAACCTACTTAGCTAACGCACTTTTCGGCATGTCAAGTCACTCCTACCATAGAATATCTGCATCAAGATGAGAATCGTTTTTGGTCAGGCAGCAGAGACACCGTATTTATACAACCGAATTTTTTGAAATGTCTATGAATAATTACTGATATCTTCACAATTCCTAGAATTACGAAAGCTCGAAAGCAGTTGGCATTGAGAAAATTTCCCTTACGTTACGCATTGGTTTTTTTTCTTATAATTTATTGCTTTATCGAAAATGTATCAGTTTGATTGATATTTTGAAATTCCTTTTGAAGTGAGACACGGTACCTGTATTATGACTGTCAACAGCATCGAGATATAATAGAAAAGAGACGCACTGGGTGGGGCTTAGTCGAGCACCAATATGGCGGAAAGTTCAGGGTTGAAGTTGCCAGTTTTTCTTTTCACAAATTTCACCCAAAAAATACGTTGGGTCTTCAAGAAACCTGTTCAAATAAGGCCAATTGAATATCAAATAAACAATTTTTCTTCAGGCGATAATATACACATATACAAAGATATGAGATTACCAATACAGACTTGCAAAAATTTCGAATACGGATTAGTTTTCATCTCTGCCTGTGATATATTTTCCTCTAATTTTCTTCTCATCTTTCTCTTCCCTGCTTGGCTTACAGCACACGATACCATTTCATTGTATATTATTTAGCAAAAAAAATCACAATTTAACTAGAAAAAAGCGCAAATATCACTATTTTTACAAAAAATTCACCGATTGTCAAATTTGATGTTAGGTGGTAGTAATAAGTGGGATCTGATACCACGTTTACTTCAATAATGGCAACTCTATACTATCTTATCTGTATTGTCAACAGTTTGAAACATAAATTTGCAGAAGAACCTGTTCTTATGTGTCAGTCGAATCATACAGTTTTGAAAAGAAATACAGTAGAGACTCGATAATCCGGAGAACGATAATCCGGATATTTACTAGTCCGGATTGAAGTCGAGATTGTATTATGTCCTTATAATCCGGATTGCAAGACTCCATAATCCGAATTTCCGATCGTTGCATACGTGGTTTACGGTTCTAACTTGTCGTAACTCAATTTCTATGACGACTATCGGGCGTTCTTTTGGTATATAATAGTGCACAATGGTATAAGACAAAAAAAGTCAGACGAGAATAATTAACTAGTGAAATGGAATGTTTCTACCTCCAAACCATACAGCTTTGATACAGCATATGGATCATAATGATATTAAATTAACAAAACTGAAATACCGAAAAGGCCTTTTAGCACATATTTTTTCGATTCTCGAAGACGGGGATAATGTTACCAAATGCATTTAGAGCATAGATCAATTCGATGGAGTCTGTTTATTCCATAACTCATGGAAATTACTGATATTCAGCTTCAGAAAGATATACAGGAGAAAGCAATTGTTCAGCATTCTTTTTCCCTTACAGTAGAAAACGTAAAATATCTAATTATTCCAAATAATATACATAATTTCGATAATAAAGCCTATATTTATTTCAACCGTTTTTTTAAATTGCATCTTTACTAAATTGTAAGACGCGGTATTCCGGATTTCTCATTAATCCGGATCATCCCTTGCATTAATTGATCCGGATTATCGAGTCTCTACTGTATTCAGTTTGTTATTTTTTATTCTTCCAAGAATTTAACTCTTTCTAGTCGGCAATCACCTCTTAAACCGATTCTTGAGTCGTCAGAAAAAAGGACATTGCGCTATTTTGGTAAAAGCAAGTCTTGTGGATGTTCTGATCATTGCTGACAGGAAGCTGTATATCCAGTTGATAGCCGAGCTACTCTTAAATATCTTCTTGCACTCAGATCAGAGGAATACAACCGTTTCCTTATGGTACTGATTGGGACTACCCACCTAGGTATAGATCCTCAAAAAATGACTTCGAAGGGCTGTTACAGAAACCGTTCTATTTCTTTGAGTATTTGCGATATATTGGTCCTCCTCAGCAGATGTTACCCTGGGTCCACCAGGCACCGGTCTTCAGGTACCTCTGTCGGTTTTCAGGAAAATAACCACTATGCGCCTTACTGAAGTCCGTGGAATATTCAAACGTTGCGTGATCTGATAGTTCCAGAAGCTTCTAAGGGGTGTTTGTTTAGAGGTATATAGACTACAGGCCCGTGTTGAAAAAATTATGGGTCATTTGAACCACCAGGTGACCTATCTGAAACGATATAAGAGCATAAAATAATAAGATTCAACACTATGCCGTCACTTTTAAGCTGTCCAACTGAGCGCAGGTGAGAATTCGAAAGTACAGGTAGAGTGGGTACATTTTGGTCACATATTTTAGTACGGCATTCTTACCATCGATTGATCCGTGAAAAATAATAAGAAAACGCGTAGCGCCGTAAAAAAATGTGGAGTAACAAAGTCAAATTTTTTTTTCGACAATTACCTAAGTAAATTTGGTCATTTGATTTTGTACGGCATATGTGTCATACTATTTCAATACTGCTTCTAATCCATTATTCCGCAACGCCGTACAAAAATCATGCGACAAAGGGAAAAAATCTAAGGTTGCAATCCCCGCTCTTTCAGTAAGTCCAGGGGGTGATTTGACACAACATGAAATGAATTTATTTTGAAAGTATTTTATGCAAAGATGTTATTTTTTCATATGCCGTACATTTTCGTTGGTCCAAAGGGGGAAAAAAAGAAAAAATCCTTTTATTTGTCCTAATTTTCATAGTCTTTTCGTGATTCTAGGTTCCTAGTTAGAAACTATGTTGAATATGGGTTTGTATACTATCCATTATACCAAAATATAGACATGTTGTCATTGATAATTCCAAAATACAACATATTTTTGAGAAGTACTCATGACACTGAAGTTTGCAGTACAAAATCATGCGACAAGGGGGTCTGCTAACTTCAGTGTCATGAATACCTAAAAAATATGTTGTATTTGGAATTATCAATGACAACATGTCTATATTTTGGATTAGTATACAAACCCCTATTCAACATAGTTTCTAACTAGGAACCTAGAATCACGAAAAGACTATGAAAAATTAGGACAAATAAATTTTTTTTTTTTTCTTTTTTTCCTCTTTGGACCAACGAAAATGTACGGCATATGAAAAAATATCATCTTTGCATAAAATACTTTCAAAATAAATTCATTTCATGTTGTGTCAAATCACCCCCTGGACTACGGAAAGAGAGGGGATTGCAACCCTAGATTTTTTCCCCTTGTCGCATGATTTTTGTACGGCTTTGCGGAATAATGGATTAGAAGTAGTATTGAAATAGTATGACATAGATGCCGTACAAAATCAAATGACCAAATTCACCTAGGTAATTGTCGGAAAATAAAAAAAAATTTGACTTTGTGGCTTATTATTTTTCACGGATCAATCGATGGTAAGAATGCCGTACAAAAATATGTGACCAAAATGTACCCACTCTACCTGTACTTTCGAATCCACCTGCACTCAGTTGGACAGCTTAGAAGTGACGGCATAGTTCTGAATCTCATTATTTTATGCTCTTATATCGTTTTAGATAGGTCACCTGGTGGTTCAAATGACCCATAATTTTTTCAACACGGGCCTGTAGTCTAATAGAACTTTAAATTGCAATAAAAAAACACAATGTATTAC
Organism: Propylea japonica; assembly: GCA_013421045.1. Lineage (NCBI taxonomy): Eukaryota > Metazoa > Arthropoda > Insecta > Coleoptera > Coccinellidae > Propylea > Propylea japonica. The sequence continues at coordinate 1,769,402 of CM024245.1, read as the reverse complement.
TCGACTGACATAAATATTATTTATCCGAAAGATAATCTTGTGTCATTACGTTTTGAATATGCTTTCTGGCTTACAACCGCCACGACTGGCTCAGATGTAGTCCAGTCTGGAAGTCCAATTTTCGATGACTTTTTCCAACATTTGTGGCCGTATATCGGCAATAACACGGCGAATGTTGTCTTCCAAATGGTCGAGCGTTTGTGGCTTATCCGCTAGACCATGGGTCTCCAAAACTACGGCCCGCGGGCCAAATCTGTCCGCCAGTTTCGAAAATCCGGCCCACGAAAGCTCATTAGCATATCAACTTTTGCACGAGTCCCAAAGCTACTGAATCAAACGGTTAAATATTTTGTCCCTTCGCATTTGCTGGAGTAGGGGAAGTGTGCCCATGTTGGCACCCTTAACGAATTATTTACATATTTCATCAAAGAAATATTTTTCTATGTCATCGAATGGACAGATTTACTGCTACTCCTATGAAGTATGCATTCTTATACATAGTTTCAATATAAATTTTTAAAAATTTGAATTATAGCACTTTTTAAAATTTGGCCACGGGTGCCATCATAAGATCACGTATGTCCTTTGATGGCATATAACATAAAATGAAATGATATTATTATTTGAAATGTTTTATTGATGAAAATAGCAGTCCTATTTCATGAAAATGAAAATATAAGTGTAAAGAAACTGAATTAACATTCTTTGGCATCGTCAAAATCTAAAAATATAATTTTTATACGCACAATTCACATACGAATATGATTTGCTTTAGCACACTCGGCATGGCACCAGTTGGCGCATTTCTGGCAACGAAACCAATTCTCCCTTGGTCGAGACATGGACAACAGCTTATAATAATGAAAACAAGCGCCATCTGAATCATCGTCATAATGTCTTTCTTCATTTTCCTTATTTTTCTTCTACGAACTTAATCTGTCTTTTGACCTTTCTAGCTAGCTTTTCTCTCTCTTTCTTTGTCTTCTCCTCTTCTTCCAACTTCTTTTCTTTTATGTCAGGGGTTGTACTGAAGATTCCAACTTTTCTTCGTTTTCTTTCTCTGTTCACTGTTGATTCTGCAACGGCAGTTGGCAGTGGTGAGAGTTTTTGTATGATTTTCAATGATCTCGATACTTCACTTGAAACCATTTTCATTATTTTCGGATACCTCTAATATTTCTTGCGAAGTACCGGGTTTTGGAGGAATCGTCTCTTGATCTTGATTCTTTTTCCTATGATGGCACCCTATGCTATCATAGGAACACTCTGGCTATGCCATCATACGCATAAGTAACATATATTTTTTAACAAAGCGAAAAAGATACTAAAAAGACGAAAAAACCTGAAACTTTTACACTTAAAGCATTGTTATAAAGTGATGAAAGGAAAGTATAATCATTTTTTACACAGATTTTTTGAATATCCAAATAAAACGAAAAAGAATGAAATAATTATCATACATCAACACTTACCGAAATGCTTAAACTCTCATAACAGTCACAAATTGCCATGTATTCAAGGTGTAATTACGTATATCAAGCGTAAATGCCATTTGGCGTACAAAATCAGTAAATATAAGTTTGTTCAGTTGATGTTAACAGACTTCTTTGAAGTGTGCCATCATAAGCAGGATGCCATCATAGGCATACTTCCCCTACACATTGTGGCCTTAGGCTAAAAGTTTGGAGAAATCTGCGCTAGACCAATGAGAGGTGTTAAATCCCAAGATCTTGGAGGCTAATTCACAGGTCCAAACGTGAAATTAAGCTGTCACCAAACGTGTCTTTCAATAAATCGATTGTGGCACGAGCTGTGTGACTTGTTGCACACGTCTGTTGGAACCACAGCTCCTGGACATCATGGGTTGTTCAATTCAGGAATGAAAAAAGTTAGTATCATGGCTCTATACCGATCACCATTTACTGTAACGTTCCGGCCATAATTGTTTCTGAAGAAGTACGGACCAATGATTCCACCAGCCCATAAATCGTACCAAACAGTAAGTTTTTCTGGATGTAACGGTGTTTGGACATACACTTGAGGATTAGCTTCACTCCAAATGCGACAGTTTTGTTTGTTGACGTAGCCATTCAACCAGAAGTGCGCTTCTTCGCTAAACAAAATTCGCTTAGAAAAATCGGGAACAACAGCAATCTTGTTTTGGGCCCATTCGACGAATCTACGCCTTGCTTGATGATCGTTTGGCTTCAATTCTTGCACGATTCTGATTTGTAAGCACGTAAACCAAGATCCTTCGCAAAATCTTCCATAAAGTGTATGGACACAGATCAATTTCGGGTCTTCCTCAATGCTGCGCTCTACAGTAACAATAGCTTCTTTTGTACGCACCGTAACGCGTCTCTGGGGATGCAAGTTATCAATAAGAGTAAACGTGGTGCGAGAATGGTCCATGGTTACTTGAATTAACTGCTCTGATAGACGATTTTGTCGACGATGAAATGGACGTAGTGCGCGATCCGTATTTCCCACAGAATCATTATTTTCGAAATAAAATTGCACTATTTGCAAGCGTTGTTTAGGCGTGAGTCTATTCATGATGAATTGCCAAACCAAACTGAGAATAAATCACTTGATAGCTGTTAAACCCGTCGCCATCTTGAACAGAAATGCCAACTTAAAGTTCTATACCTCGAAAAAAAACATCCTTTAGATGTAGGACTTCTTTTCTTGTCCAGTCAATCTGAGAAATTTGGTAGGTATCCCGGAATATTCTCAATATTACAAATATTTCTAACCCATTGTTTTCATTTTAGTGATAAGATAGTGGATATTCACACACACACAAAATTATCGTGTTACATCCAACAAGTTGAGAGTTGATAGGGTGAACCAGGAGTTTTGATTATGTGTGTATATGTGAATAAATATTTTTCCTGGTGAAATCATCATTCTCGAAAAAATTCTGGAATTGTTTGCACATATATAAGAATAACGGGTGTTTTTTTTGAGTTATAGAACTTGTTGGCATTACTGTTCAAGATGGCGACCGATTTAACTGCTGGCGAGTGATTTATTTTCAGTTTGGTTTGGCAATTCATCATGAGTAAACTCACGCCTGAGCAACGCTTGCAAATAGGGCAATTTTATTTCGAAAATAATGGTTATGTGCGATATACTTATCGCGCATTACGTCCATTTTATCGTCGAAAAAATCGTCCATCAGAGCAGTGAATTCGATTAACCATGGAACGTTTCGCACCACGTTTACTCTTATTGATAACTCGCATCTCGAGAGACCTCGTACGATGCGTACAGAAGAAGCTATGTTACTGTAGAGCGTATAGCATTGAGGAAGACCTGAATGAGTCCATCCGCCATCGAGCACAGCTTACAAAATCCAAATCGTGCAAGAATTGAAGCCAAACGATCATCAAGCAAGGCGTAGATTCGTCGAATTGGCCCAAAACGAGATTGCCGTTGTTTCCGATTTTTACAACGAATTTTTTTTAGCGATGAAGCGCACTTCTGGTTGAATGGCTACGTCAACAAACAAAACTGCCGCATTTGGGGTGGAGCTAATCCTCAAATCTATGTCGAAACACCGTTATATCCTGAAAAAGTCACTGTTTGGTGAGCTTTATGGACTGGTAGAATCATTGCTTCTTCAAAAACGATGATGGCCAGAACGTTACAGTCAATGGTGATCGGTATAGAGCCATGATTACTAACTCTTTCATTCCTGAATTGAACAACCATGATGTCCAGGAGCTGTGGTTCCAACAAGACGGCGCAACATGTCACACAGCTCATGCCACAATCGATTTATTGAAAGACACGTTTGGTGACCGCCTAGTTTCACGTTTTTGGACCTGTGAATTGGCCTTCTAGATCTTGTGATTCAACACCGCTAGACTACTTTCTGTGGGGCTATGTAAAGTCATTGGTTTATGCGGATAAGCAACAAACGCTTGACCATTTGGAAGACAACATTCGTCGTGTTATTACATCCAAGCCAGCCGTGGCGGCCATATACCAGAAATCATATTTAAAATGTAATGCCACAAGATTATCTTCGGATAAATAAAATTCATGTCAATCAAATAATTCATCGTTGTTTTATTGCAATTTAAAGTTGTATACTTAAAAAAAACACCCTTTATATTCAATCAACCTTCCCAAATACATCAGGAATTTCTGTTCCGGTCAGAGTATAAACAGATGCATCATCGAAAACTGCACACATTCAAAAAGGCAACACATCATCCGATGATTTCATCAAAAGAACCATAACAAAACACGTGAGGTTGACCATGAGCAAGTGCTACCCCTGACCCATTGATCTGATTACATGGTATAGTCCATACACCCATTATCCATTATGGTTTATTATGGAGCTCGTCGAATACCGATTCTACGAAGCCACAAAAGTTATTTCATATTCGGAGAAGAGCCGTTGACCGGCCTACCAAAATGTGTGGAGCCAGGCACATGATCAATATTCGGCTGAATTGCCACTGCAATTGTTTGGGTGATCATTAAAATCATCACTTGAAATTGTCGATGAATTTCTCTTCAAAACGGGATCTGGTAATGAAATGTTCACGTTAATTTCACTTGAAATTTGACCAGTAATTATATGGTATTCATGAAGGAAAGGGAGGTACTCTTCAAGTATCGACCTAGAGGAATTTCCCTTAAGTTTTATTCTTGGAATTACACACCTGTTCTTGGTATTGAGGCATTCTTTCATCGCATTATGTAGAAAGTAGCGTAATTTCAAAATAACATCCTGGTTCGTAGAAAAAACTGTTTTCGTGAAGAAAAAATGATCTCCTTTCGAGCTTATTCTGAGAAGTAATTCACCAATATTTTGAAATATCACGATGCAACACTTTGTATCTTTTTGGATACCAGCCCTGCCTAGAAATTAATTTTTTATATTTGAATATATAGTTCATATAATACTGGGTGTGACATAGTGATACATTCTGATAGTCAAGCAGCTATTTAAGCACTAAAATCCTATGTCACAATTCCAAAGCTAATATGGTTCTTTTTTCTCGTTCATGTGGCCTCCTGGTTACTCAGAAATCAATGAAAACGAAGAGGCTGACATACTAGCCAGAAAGGAAGCACAAACGCCACTGACTGGTCCAGAAGTTTTTAGGGAAGGTAGAAACTGGAAGAGAAGTGCTTTGGAGGAATCTTCCAGGAATGGATATTTGCAGAAATTTTCTTCGGAACTTCAAAAAGTATTTGGATCTCAGTTGGAGTAATTTATGCCTCTTCAGAGGCCTTCTTACAGGACATTGGCGCCTTAGGAAGCATATGATGAGAATTGGCCTAACAGAAACTGACGAGTGTAGATTCTGTTCTTACAAAATACCTCGCCATTACGAGCCAGTGTAAAGACTACCTTGGACGGGAGAATTATAGGAAAAACCCGAATTTAACCACCTTGAAGTCCTCTCAGATACTGGATTTTTCATTGATGCTCTGAAACTGGAGTTCGAGCTCTGCACAAAAGACTTTAAAGTTGCAGTGGAATGTAACCCCTTTAACAATCTAAATTTCACCTAGTGTTGAAAAATTTAGGAGGATGATTATAGTCCTCAAAATCAGTATTAAATTTTATAAAAACGCAAATAAGCCGTTTTGGTGATATAAGCGGTTTTCGGTTTATAAAGTAAATACTAGTGTAACCAAATGATTTTTTTGTACAAATTTCGAAAAAACTTGACTTTTCTTCATCACTTTGGATGCGTAAATGATTACTTTTTTCACCGTTAAAAAAGTCTTCTTTTTTAACGGTGAAAAAAGTGAAAACCGTTAAAAAAAAGTCTTTTTTAACGGTGAAAATAAGTAAAGACTATACGTAGAATGTAGAAATATTACATTAGAAGCATTGTCTCAGTTATTTATATTTAAGACGATGTAAATTCACATTCACAGTTGTACAAAAAATGTTGTTTGTATTTCGAGTGAATTTTTGGCCTCGACCAAAATAACACTCTCATATGCCATGAAAAAAACACTCCTTTTACGCACTTAATACGAAAATAACTATTTTGTACAACTGTCAAAAAAACTTGACTTTCTTCATCACTATGGATGCGTAAAGGGTTACTTTTTTCACCGTTAAAAAAGTCACTTCCGTAGTAACGACACAGAAAGATCACTGGATGCATAGAAATGTTCTATTTAAAGCATCATCCTTAATAATTATATTTCAGACGATGTAAATTCACATTCACAGTTGTACGAAAAATGTTGTTTGTATTTCGTGAGTATAAAATTTGTGTTTTTATGGCAAGTTTGAGCCTCGACCTGCGGTCCTGGCCAAAAATTGACACTGTGCCATAAAAAAAACACTCCTTTTACGCACTTAATACAGAAATAACTATTTTTTCATTTTTCGGATAACTTGTTTAGGTACTGAACTAACAATCAATTTTTTTTCAGTCAGTCAAACAAAATTCCAGCTCTCATCAAACATTTGGCTTTCATAACTTATTACATTTACATTTAGTCCGTTCACGAAAGGTTGAGCCGTCGGTTGGCCATGGAAATTTGGCATATTCCACTGTGTATGTTAAAATTTAGGTTATGTTGTTTATTTTCTTGTCAGATTAATACGCAATGTTGTCAATTCTCTGATAACTCGCAAGCTCATCGGATGAGGCCGGTACATTCGGCAACGTTGACTTTATTCGACGTTATGACAGCAAGTACTACCAACTTCTGATAAATGAACAAACGCCTGCTATGCGCTCAAACTTTCGTGAACGGACCGTACGTACTTTCATCGAGTATTTTGCAACCGATTCAAGTTATTAACTTTCTTTCACATTGTTTTTAAGAAAAAAATATTATTCCCAAATTTGAAATATCCCCTTCTAATGAAATATACTAGAAGTCAAATAAATAAATCGAATATCTTCTGTAATTTATAATTTATCGTATTTGAATGCGCATGAAGCTAATGTCTTGAAAAGCAAAAATTGGTTCATTTGCGAAACCATGTTGAAATGAAACTTTTTACTCGAGGTCTAGTATCCCCCAAAATATTGAAACTTAGATTTTCAAGACCCGATATATTCTCTTCTAGGAGGTATAATCCTTCACAGTCTGAGTTATTCGAAGCATTTTCCAGTATGAAAACTAAAGTAGGTACCTAACCAATAAATATTTTTTTTGGGATTCGCTTTAAACATATTTTTGCTTCAGCAATTATAAAATTTATTTCATAAAAAAATGTACTTGAAACATAACATATAAAATGCGGCAAAATTAAGAAAAAAACATGTTTTAATTTTTCTTAAAATGTAAAATATCGCAAGAAAAAACAGCTTCATAAGAGTAATTTCTTCATGACAGTTCTTATACATGGGTACATTCTGATCTACATTTCCCTTTCGCTTCGTGAGTTCGTGGTCTTTCAGGGACACTCTGTACGTGTTTTCGGATATTCGCCCAAGTACTAACACAAGAGTAGTGGTAGCAGACAGAACAGACCACCTCGTGTTGTCCGGATTTCGGGTTCAAGATCAAAGATGGTCGTTGAAATCGAACAAAAATATCACTTTCTTGCTGCGTCGACAGTTCATGGAAAATGGGATAAATCAATGAATAATTCAACAGCAACACCTATCAAGGTTTTCCACTCAATTCGAGATATTTAAATCAGTGAACTGAAGTGAACTCTCCATGTCATTACAAATAGATAAATGATAAATCAATATCTACTACTTATAATAATGTTTTTATTCCGTAATATTTTTGCCTTTCAGAAATGTACCCCACCTTGTGTTGCGCAATTTTGCATTCGTTATTTTTATTGGTATGTCGGAAAAGTACAGCCTGATTCGTCAAGATATCTCTATTTTCATCGGAATGTGATATATTTCATGCAAAAACAAAAACGTAACAGATAAAAATTCATAGTACCTATATTATAAAATATTCACTTGAATCAAATCAGTCGTCTTGTGATATTTCACTCTTCATGAAAAAATGGTAATGAAGCAAAGAATTGCAATATCCTGAAACTAGTAGTTTCGCTCTCATTCGTGAATCTAACTTTTCTGCTAAAATCTTAAGCCTTCCATGAAATTTCAGTTTTGAAGACGTTTATCAGGGTTTTCCACACATCCCCCATGAATATTGAAAACCTAAAGAAAAGTTACGCAACGTGGTGCACCTATTTTCATTTGTTTGTTTTTTTTTTACTAATATTATTTACTACTATTTTTCTTATTATATTATTCCTCCTAAATATTTGGACTACAGTTTTTCAAGTTTTGAACCTGATTTATCGATCTTGAATCATTACTGCCATGAAAAAACACTCATTTTACGCACCTTAATACAAAAATAATTAGGTATTTTTTTTCATTCTTTGGATATCTTGTTTAGGTACTGAACTAACAATCAACATTTTTTTCAGTTGGTACATCAAACAGAATCCCCCACTCCATCAAACATTTGGTTTTCATAGTCCGGTCTATTTAGACATTCGAAGTTACATAAAGTCCCAAAAAGCTGAATTTCTGTGAAGTTGTTCAAAACATAATTATAAAACAATTCTAAAAGTTCCTCATCATTCCCTGTGAGGAAAAAATGAGTTTTTCGCGATTTCAGCAAAACGGTAAATTTTATCATAAAAGTACCTCAGACAAAATTGTAATCATAAATTATCTATAAAAAATGTATGAATCCTTTTTTCTAACGAGCCACCGTTTCTGAGATATTACGATTCAAAAAGTTATAACTAAGCGCTAAGTACACTACCTCATAGTGGCGTGGAAACGTGTGCATTTTTATAGATAATTTTATGATCTACAATTTTTGTCTGAGGTACTTTTATGATAAAACTTACCGTTTTGCTGAAAATCGCGAAAAACTCATTTTTTGACATTTGACCTCGAATAAAATTTTTTCCTCACAGGGGATTGATGAGGAACTTTTAGACATTGTTTATAATTATGTTTTCCACTACTTATAATAGTGTTTTTATTCCGTAATATTTTTTGCCTTTCAGAAATGTACCCACCTCGTGTTGTGCAATTTTGCATTCGTTATTTTTATTGGTATGTCGGAAATAGTACAGCCTGATTCGTCAAGATATCTCTATTTTCATCGGAATGTGATATATTTCATGCAAAAACAAAAACGTAACAGATAAAAATTCATAGTACCTATAATTATAAAACATTCACTTTCATCAAATCAGTCGTCTTGTGATATTTGGCTCTTCATTGAAAAAAAATGGTAATGAAGCAACATATTCGAATATCCTGAAACTAGCAGTGTCGCTCCTATTCATGAATCTAACTTTTCTGTTAAAATCTTAAGCCTTCCATGAAAATTTCAATTTTGAAGACGCCTATCAAGGTTTTCCACACAATTCGAGATATTTAAATCACTGAACTGAAGTGAACTCTCCATGTCATTACAAATAGATAAATGATTAATTAATATCCAATACTAATATAATAGTGATTTCATTCCGTGATATTTTTTGCCTTTCAAAAATGTACTCACCTTGAGTTGTGCAATTTTGCATTCGTTATTTTTATTGGTATGTCGGAAATAGTACAGCCTGATTCGTCAAGATATATCTATTTAAATATTTGTTATTCTTGTGAGAATTCCATATTTTCGAATAAATTTTCATCGAGAGTTGATATTTTTCATGCAAAAACAAAAACGTAACAATAAAAATTGTATAGAACCTATAATTATAAAACATTCACTTCCATCAAATCAGTCGTCTTGTGATATTTTGCTCTTCATGAAAAAAAATGGTAATGAAGCTACGGATTCGAATATCCTGAAACTATTAGTTTCTTATTCATGAATCTAACTTTTCTGTTAAAATCTTAAGCCTTCCATGAAAATTTCAGTTTAGAAGACGTTTTATCAAGGTTTTCCACACAATTCGAGATATTTAAATCAGTGAACTGAAGTGAACTCTCCATGTCATTACAAATAGATAAATGATAAATTAATATTCACAACTTATAATAGTGTTTTTATTCCGTAATATTTTTTGCCTTTCAGAAATGTACCCACCTTGTGTTGCGCAATTTTGCATTCGTTATTTTTATTGGTGTGTCGGAAATAGTACAGCCTGATTCGTCAAGATACATATATCTATTTAAATATTTGTTATTCTTGTGAGAATTCCATATTTTCGAATGAATTTTCATCGAGAGTTGATATTTTTCATGCAAAAACAAAAACGTAACAATAAAAATTGTATAGAACCTGAAATATAAAACATTCACTTTCATCAAATCAGTCGTCTTGTGATATTTTGCTCTTGATGAAAAAAAATGGTAATGAAGCTACGGATTCGAATATCCTGAAACTACTTGTTTCTTATTCATGAATCTAACTTTTCTGTTAAAATATTAAGCCTTCCATGAAAATTTCAAATTTGAAGATGTTTATCAAGGTTTTCCACACAATTCGAGATATTTAAATCAGTGAACTCTCCATGTCATTACAAATAGATAAATGATAAATTAATATCCACTACTTATAATAGTGTTTTTATTCTGTAATATTTTTTGCCTTTCAGAAATGTACCCACCTTGTGTTTCGCAATTTTGCATTCGTTATTTTTATTGGTATGTCGGAAATAGTACAGCCTGATTCGTCAAGATATATCTATTTAAATATTTGTTACTCTTGTGAGAATTCCATATTTTCGAATAAATTCTCATCGAGATGTGATATTTTTCATGCAAAAACAAAAAACGTAACAATGAAAATTTTATAGTACCTATAATTATAAAACATTCACTTTCATCAAATCGGTAGTCTTGTGATATTTTGCTCTTCATTGAAAAAAATGGTAATGAAGCAACAGATTCGAATACCCTGAAACTAGCAGTGTCGCTCCTATTCATGAATCTAACTTTTCTGTTAAAATCTCAAGCCTTCCATGAAAATTTCAGTTTTGAAGACGTTTATCAAGGTTTTCCACACAATTCGAGATATTTAAATCAGTGAACTAAAGTGAACTCACCATGTCATTACAAATAGATAAATGATAAATAATATCCACTACTTATAATAGTGATTTCATTCCGTGATATTTTTTGCCTTTCAAAAATGTACTCACCTTGAGTTGTGCAATTTTGCATTCGTTATTTTATTGGTATGTCGGAAATAGTAACAGCCTGATTCGTCAAGATATCTCTATTTAAACATTTGTTACTCTTGTGAGAATTCCATATTTTCGAATAAATTCTCATCGAGAGGTGATATTTTCATGCAAAAACAAAAAACGTAACAATGAAAATTTTATAGTACCTATAATTATAAAACATTCACTTTCATCAAATCAGTCGTCTTGTGATATTTTGCTCTTCATTGAAAAAAATGGTAATGGAGCAACAGATTCGAATATCCCGAAACTAGCAGTGTCGCTCCTATTCATGAATCTAACTTTTCTGTTAAAATCTTAAGCCTTCCATGAAAATTTCAATTTTGAAGACGCCTATCAAGGTTTTTCACTCAATTCGTGATATTTAAATCAGTGAACTAAAGTGAACTCACCATGTCATTACAAATAGATAAATGATAAATTAATATCATACTTATAATAGTGATTTCATTCCGTGATATTTTTTGCCTTTCAAAAATGTACTCACCTTGAGTTGTGCAATTTTGCATTCGTTATTTTTATTGGTATGTCGGAAAAAGTACAGCCTGATTCGTCAAGATATCACCATCTGATATTAGTTACTTTTGTGAGGATTTGAAATTTTAATAGTTCCGATATTCTTCATGAAAGTGTTACAAATAAATATTTTATAGTATTATTATAAAACATTCACTAGCATAAAATCAGTCTTGTCATGAAAATCACATTTAACTCTCCATAAAAGAAAAATTCAAGAAAAGTACTGAGCAGGAGCTTTTGAGCGCAGGTTCCTTAGTGAAGCAAGTTTTTCACAGGTATATTAGATTGTTTTTTCGATATTACGATAGACTTCTGTATCGCCACAAATTTGCGCACTGCTTTGAATTGGTATTGAAAATTTAACTGCAAAATCTCAGCTCGATGGAATTGAGAAATTCTGAATAATTCGAAAAAATGTATAAATTAGAATTAAATCCTATGGTTCTGATGATGCTATCCTGTTGAAATTTTGCAAGAACGCCTAGTATATCAATCTTCATCCACAAAATAAATTTCAATTGATACGAAAATTTTGTTGTGAAAATATAAGGATTTTTTTTCAACATTCCGAATGAGTTTTCTAATTTCTACAAAATTTCATATGAGGCGTCTCATGAGTATCTTGCATGTGGGAGCAAAATTCAATTTGGATCATTTCTAATCTGCCTGAAATATTGAGGAACAAAATTCAATATGGCCATATTTCATAGAACACCCTGTACGATTCTGCTTGTTAACCAATTTAACTGCGGCATTTAGGAATCGAAGCTACTCTCAAAAGTCTTAAACATTGATTGGGAGCTGGTGCATATCGTGATGGAGAATCCATTATTTGTGTTTCTAGAATTCCGATAGTTTGAGCAATTTTATCATTACTTTCCTGTAATATTCCTTATTAATAATATGATCTGTTGTCAAGAACCGTAAATATCTACGTCAAGAACTCATGATGCACGATGCACCACGCCATTGTAAATGAAGAAGAAGGTGAGCAAAACCTTCACATTAATCAATTTCAAGCGGATAATCGGTTATCATTTTGGTTAACCAATTGCATTCAAGCGGTTTTGGTTATTTTTGGTTCAAAGTAACGACGTCATGAATTAGCCCATCGACGTTTCATGATTTGAACCGCAAATGACCAGACTCAAGAGCTGGATTAAATTTCTGGTTATTAGAAAAGTAGGGTTGTACAAGGCAAATTTCAAAAGCTGTTGACTGACGAAGCATATTGAAGAAGATGTATATAGATATTCGTTAGCTTAGCCATTAACGATGTATATTCAGAAAACTATTTCAACAATTTCAATATCGGCTTAGTTTCATTCATGTATTAAACTTATCTATTGAAATCTCTAAGTTAGGTTCGGAAATTATCGCATCCGAAAGCTTCTGACTTGTTAATATTATTTAAATAGAATTGTCAGAAGTTCCGAAGATTGCTGATATTGTTTGAGTAAAAACATTCTTCTTACTTGGATAATGGGAAAAGCTTTGTCATACAATTAATAGCTCTAGAATGTTTTAAAAATTATAAATTTGTATTTAGTTCCAAAAAAGTTTTATTAATAGCAAACTTTACTGTGACGTCTGAGATTTAGCCAAATACCACAGCGATATCAATACATGTGAATTCGAATCTATTGAATAGTGTCCTCCTGTATAACATTCGGTAATATTTTCTCTTCGAATCATTTCTGTCAGAACAAAAAAACTGTTTCTTGTCAAGCGGAAATTCTGAAAAAATATGTTCATCGTTACATTGAATCCACGTTTCGAACACTAATATTTTGGGATGCACGGAGTTGAACTTGAAGCATAATAATTTATTAGTCCGTTCACGAAAGGTGAGCACATAGTAGGCGTTTCTTATTTATCTGAAGTTGGCACTATTTGCTGACATAACGTAAAATAAACTCAACGTTGCCGAATGTACCGGCGTCGTTCTACGAACTTGCGAGTTATCAGAGAACTCTATGCAATATTGACAACATTGCGTATCAATCTGACAAGAAAATAAATAACATAACCTAAAATGTTAATATACACAGTGGAATATGCCAAATTTCCAAGGCCAACCGACGGCTCAACCTTTCGTGATGGACTATAAATTTACAAATCGAAATTTGTCTTTATCGCATAAACATACAATATATGTAAATATAACCTATATTGACAATTGAGAAATGACCGGAAACCACATTCAAGCGACGAGAGCCGAGTGCCGGTTATTCGTTCTAGGCAAAAAAGGGAATAACTAAGGGCTGAACCATTGATCAACGCAGTTATTAGTGGTTATACGCTTGGAATGAATATTATCGGTTAGCAGATATTGCAACTAAATATTTTCTAGGTTAAACATTAAAATCCGTCGGCCTGGTATTTGGTTCGGATGAATAAAAAATTGGTGAATGTTATTTAGGTCTTTTGTATGTTCAACATACTCAGATGTTTTTATTTACAACATGAGTATAGTGGTATTCATCTTTATCGTCATCATACGACTTCTGAGGATAAAATTGCAATACAAAACTATTTCCTTAATCCGTCTCTGCTTGTCAGTCCAGAAAACCTTGACATTTTTCTATTTCCTAATCAACGAACCTTGAAGAATGCAATTCCCACCAGAATCAAGGTGAACATAGAAAAAAGTACTATCAGAAATCACTGTCCCAGACATCTTAAATTCATAATGATGTGTGAAGACCATTTTGGGACCACTAATGGCTATGCATATAATTTTATGCAAAAAAATTCAGCTAATACATACAAAAAACCTCATGAATATGGTGATTGTGCATTTTTCGGATGCGAATGCAGGTTTGAATATGGCAAGATATAGCGGTGAACATTTTAGGTTTGTATTAGAAGACTTGAAGATTCTGCATCATCATAAATGACATCAGGATTTAATTCGATGATATTTATATAAAGAAAAATGATACGCATATAGAATAGTTTATTCTTCTGCAAGGCTTTAGAGTGGCTGGGTACCAAAGGACATCTACATTAATGCAGACAATGGAGAGATTGAGATAACAATTGAGAAGAAAGAAAAGAAGAAACTCTTGACGTGAACTAAATGCTTTCGTTAGCCTGCTCATTGGGGAATCAATGTTCATTCTCTCCATTCATCAATTGAACATACCCCGAAAATTTGAAGTTTTCAAGTCTTTCATTTTGGAAGTTATCGTGTCAGACGTCTAAGCTAAACAGAATTCTTTTTGACTTCATATTCTTCATCAAAGTTTAACCGAGTTCTGGAAATTACTCAAAAAAGTGAATGTGTAAAACTTGACAATTAAAAAACATTAAATTATATGATTCTGATGATGCGATCATCTTGCAGGAATATTCAGTATTTCAATCATCATTCACAAAATAAATTTCACTCGAATTCAGATAACTTGTTATGGAAATATAAAGATTCTTACTTTCAATATTCCCATTGAATTTTCTACGATTACATATGTTTTAAACTATGGCCACAAAATTTTGAGGAGGCTATTTTGAGAATCTTACATGTGGCCGCAAAATTTCATTTCACTTGGTTTTGTCTAGTCTGAGATATTGAGAAACAAAAACTTTGAATGGCCATATTCTATGGAACAGCCTGTACGATTTGGCTGCTTAACGAACTTAACCGCGGCATTTCGTACCGAACTCACCATGAAAATCTCAAGTCTCTATGACATTCCCTTCGTAAGTTATCGTGCTAACGGCCGGAATTGAATTTCAACACTGATTCGTCATCAGGGAGTCGAACCCTGTCGTTTGAGACCATTTTCTAATCACAATTCGAAAATTACAGACATTCAGGCAAAACAATATTGCACAACACAAGCAAAAAAAAGAAATGAAACTAAATAGATTTTAAGCTTCGAATATAAGTAGATGAAATTGTAGAAAAGAAGTAAAGATTAATCATTTTGACATAATTTTGTCACACATTTTTTATCATTATTCCGAAATTGAATTCGATATTTAGGATGAAATACCACTTTTTAAAAATCTACGGGAGATGATTACTTTTCAATAGGATCCTGTAGCAGTCTTAGAAGAACAGGAGATTCGAAAAGTCATCACTTGGAATGCTGGACCATGTTTAAAAAACCCTTATGGCCCAAGAGCCTGAATTTTGTATCTGATATTGAAGGTATTTATTCGAATACTTTTAAGTTTCATTTTGTAAAATGGCGAGACAGGGTTTTTTCTACTGAGTTTTTTCCCTGTGCTCTGGTATCATACGCCAAAATGTATGGTACCTGTTTTTGCACCAACCTCAGCTAGGGCCTTTTTTGTTTCATGTATTGTATTTTGTTCGTCTCAATTCAAGAGAAACATATATATTGGAAGAAATAAGCTTTCCAATTCCAAATTAGTTGGAACAGTGTTAATTGCCTTGAGGCCTTCAGAGCAGTACCCTACCATAGACAAAAATAGTTTGTGCCCAGAAGGGGAAGAAAAAAAGCCTTCCCTATATCCTTTTATCTATATGACAGACTCCTTCTGGCCTCATATGGGGGTACCCCCCAGAAAATTCAATGTCGCCTATGCTACACTAGCAATAAAATAATACAATTATTTCAAACAATTACGAGGATTACGAAGATTATAGCAACAATTAATTTGAACCAAATTCTAGAAAACTTTCAATCTGTCCCCGTACTACGATCAAAACAACCTCCAATTTTCGTCACGTGTTCGTACTATCCGACCAATGATCCATTAAGCCATAAGACAGGCGAAATTTACTACAAACCTGTTTTTCTAGCGAAAAAAACAAATTCTCAAACGTTGAAATGAAGAATTCTCTAGTCTAGGACAAGTTCCATTATTATGACCGTGTTTTGTGAATCTCTCCCCAAAATTTACCTTGACCTGGCCTACTCGTACTGAGGAACCATTCAGACTAGACGAGCACAAAACATAATTATGCAAAATCTCTTCGGGTGTGTAGAGAAACATAAATTTACACCACTATTTCCAGGTGTCGGAGATGTCACACCTATTATTTTCGAATTTAAATGGCGAAATTCTGTGAATTTGATTCGAATTTTTTTTTATCGTCCCCCGTTTGAATGAGAATGACTATCTCGAAAAAATAGCGACTCTAGTAACACATGGGAAGTTTGATGAGTATAAGAACCAGTAGAAATGTTAGTGACTGGAGCCGAAAATGGTCTCAAACGATAGAGTTCGACTCGTGGTTAAATTCAATTGTCCGTTGGGTCATCTCCTTAAATACGAAACTTTCGAAGAGATTGTCCTAACGACTTGAGATTTTCAGGATAAGTTCGGTCCCAAATGCCGCGGTTGAGTTCGTAAAACCAGACGGCATTCAAAATTTTGTTCCTCTAAATCTCAGACAAAACGAAACCAATCGAAATGATTGCGACCAACATGCAAGACGCTCATAATAAGTCTCATGCAAAATTTGGTGACCATAGTATAAACAAACCATAGAAAATTCAATTAGAATATTGAAAAGAAGAAACTTCATATTTTCACAAAAAAATATCCGATTCGAGTGAAATTTATTTTGTGAATGAGATTTACTGAATGTTTATGCAATTTGAAGAGATTCGCATCATCTGAACTATAGAATTTAATTTTTTCAATAAATGATACTTCACATTTTCCATTTGTTGAATAATTTCCAGAATATAATTCCGATCGTGCTGAGATTTTGCATTCATATACTTAGCATGAATCTCAATTCCTATACAAAATTTTGAGGTAATAGCAATCTTACTCCTCCAATGAACGAGCGCTCAAAAGCACTTGCTCAGGGCTTTTCTTGAATGTTTAATGATGTTTCTTCAAATCAATGGCCAATTCGTTCATTATACAATGTCCATTCCATCATTATGTTTTCGATGCTTACGAACTGTGACTTCAAACGTGACAATATTTCTACCTAATGCAATATATAGCGTGCCAAAAAGTAACTCGTCAATAATTTTTGTACGAAAAGTTTTGAGGAAATTCTCGAACTCGTCGATTTTAATTTCAAAGCAATAATAATAATAATGAAAAATTTTTTAATTTGATATTTGTCAACCTCTTCGCCCAACACCCCCCTCTACTTCATTTTTTCAAAGGGAATATTCTATGGATTGTGATTCATCAAGTGATATACCTATTCAGTGACGTGGCTAAGTAGAATTGGTTGTGCCGGTTTTTAAATTAAATGGCCAATATCGAAACGAAATATCGTTTTTTTAATAATTTTCGTTACAGACCATTTTCGGCTCAAAATTCGAAAATAACAGACATTTGGGCCAAACGATATATCACTCGTTCAAGTAGAACGAGCACTCAAGAAATAACGTAACTCGTTGATAATCATTGTACGAAGAATTTATTGAGAAATTTATTTGCACCCTTCTTGAACAAAGAATCATCCAGGCTAAATCCTCGCACCCCTTGATTTCTATTTCAAAACAATTTGTTCAATGCTTTTTGATATTTCTCATCCCCTGACACAGCACTCCTCTACTCAAATTTTCAAATCGTAATAAATAGAATATGATACACCAAATGAAAGATTATTTGATCACTTATTTAGCGTTGTGGCTAAAAGAAGCAGCATTGGTGGGAAATAATTTACAATTTGTGATTCTAGAGTACCAGGTTTTAAAATGATGTTGTGTCACAAGCAAACAGAACAGAAAAAATCGTGCACAATATATCAATTCATACCGAAAACTATAAGGAGTTAATGTTGTTACATCAATGTGGACCAGGATGTTCATTCATTAATCGAATTTCTTAGAAGCCAGTCCTTGAAAAAATAAATCAACAACATATTGTTTGTTGATTTATATCCATACGCTTACCTTGACCGGTCTACTCATTCTTGTGAAAAAGCATGAATATGCAAAATTTCACTGTCCAAATGGCGTATCTCTAGAATAAAATAATCAATAATGGGGGCTGTTTTTTTCTGTTGAAGATAATTGTGTTGAAACTCGAAAAATTTTGCTCAATTAGGTACCTACTTGATGGATAATCAAAAATTGCTAGAACTAGGATAAAGTGGAGAAATAAAGATGAATCACAAAAAGAAAGTGAAGAGGAACTTTTATCAAATGAAATGAACTTTGATCAAATGGCCGACAAACTAGGGCTCACTAAATTTATATTTCATTTATTCACTATCTAACGTTCTAAGATCATATAAAAATGTGGCTTCAATAGATCCAATAAATTTTAATCTTAGAAAATATCCATTATATATCAATTGTCAATAGAAGTAATAGAAATTTTAAAGAGAATGCATATACTATATATGTAGTATTCTCACTAGTAACGAAAAAGTAAGAAAATATTTCTAATGAATGAAATGTCTCATTAGTATATATCTATGCAATTTATTATACGGTATACACAGGGTTCCCAATAAAGATTGGCCATCCCTGATAGTTTCTCATAATACGACGTGCCAAAAAAAGTAACGTAAACTCATCAATAATTTTTGTACGAAGAATATTAAGGGAAATCCTCGAACTCGTCGATTTTTGATTTCGAAAGCAATTTTTTCCTGCTTTTTTGAATTTGATATTTCTCACCACATAAACTAAATTATTTTTTCAAAGGGGAATATATGGGTTGTGATACATAATAATTTCACACTTCCTACGCCACGCAACCTCTACTTTTTTCAAATGAGGATATATGGGTTGTGATAGGTACATTAAATGAAAGGTGATTTTAATTACCTATTCAGCTATGTTGATAAACGTAGAATTGGCTGTGCCGTTTTCTTATTAAAAATTTAGAAATAATTCACAATTTATGATTGGAGAGTACTGCAATCAGGTCATTTTTTACTAAGGGAAATTTACGAATCCATGTTCGAATTTGATATCTCTTACTCCCTACGCCCCATACTTTTTTTTCAAATAGAAATATATGTATTGTGACATTTCAATTGAAATGAGAAGATAATCAAATTATCTTTCATTTGATTTATCAAAATCTCATTTGAAAGTAGGTGAGATTTTTCAAATTGAAGAAAAAATAGGCAGACCTGCTTTCGAAATTACAAATCCATAGATTCGTGGATATTCCCCATTAATTGTTTGTAAAAGAATGATGGTGTAAATATAGTATTCTTTAATCACAAATTGTGATTATTACCTGATATTTGATGAAAAAACGGCACAACCAATTTCAGTTTCAGCATATCGCTGAATAGGTAATCAAATTACCTTTCAAATTCAAAAAAGCATGGGATGAACTGCTTTTGAAATTAAATTATCGACGGGTGATAGGATTTTCCTCAATAATTCTTCGTACAAGAAAAATTAACCGGTTACCTACGTTACTTTTGGCAAGCTTTTATAAAAACTAACCATATTTATATAATTCAATAATTTTGATAGGAGACACATTATATTATTCTACAGTAGGTGTAGGTACCACAAGAATTTGAAAAGGGAACAAAAAGTGAAATGATACCCATATTAAACGGGTTCAAATTGCTTAATATACAGAGTGTTTCCTAAACATGCGGCAAAAATTCAGGGGATTGTTCCTTGGACTATTCTAAGAATATTTTGTCCCTTGATGATTTTTGAAAAACCTCTTTTTTTTCGAAGATACAGGGGAAACAAAATTTTTAGATAATAACATTTTATTATGAAAAATTACATTAAAATTTAACTTAACCTACAAAAACTGTTGAAAATGACCACCTCTAGCCAAAAAACGAATTCAAATGAAAACCGTGTTTAATCTGTATTCCTTTACCATCTGAACTTATCAATTTTAAGTCAAAAAATTGGCCGTTTTTTAGTAATTGGAATTTTGTTAAACAAATTTAAAAATAAATTGTACCTACTTAGTAAAAAACAGTGCGGTACGCTTTTTATTTAAACTATTATTAATTTTAAAAATATGAAAAATGTTGTATCTTCGAAACAAAGAGGTTTTTCAAAAATCATCAAAGGACAAAACATGCTTAAAATAGTCCAAGGAACAACCCCCTGAATTTTTGCCGCATGTTCAGGAAACACCTGTTATAACATTTTATGTAAATGTTGTTATCTATGATGTTATGAAAAAACTAGAGGTTGTTCATTTTCTTTGGGACAGCCTGTAATAGATGCTTTATTCAGGTTTTTTACGTTTTTTCAATAGAGTGCGATAGAGAACCTGTAAGAATATAGGTTTATCTAGGTTCAATTTGAATGCGACTACTGCAGACCATTTAAATGGCCAAAACTATAACTGAATAGCGCTAGGAAGATATGTTTCAATGCGCTTGTGCGTGAATAACTGCTGCAATGGTATTGTGAATTTGGTCCAAGTAAACAAAAGAAATTGGATATTTAATAAGAATTCCGGGTTTCGAGAAAGAAAACATGGTAAATTTCTTGCATGGCAAATTAACTTCTGCTTTAAGTTCTTTGAATCAAATAATTTTTGATGCATGTAATTTAAGAAATCAACATTGAGGTTAGTGAGTTGTGATTGACCGGCAGGCATAAATCAATAAATTTTAACATTTGGAACAGAGCGCGCCATCTAAGTTGGGTAGCTAGTAATTCTTAAATTCAGTGAACTGAGATATTAGTTTTCATTCACTTCAATCCTTTTGAAGTGAATTTGAAAGTCCTGAAAACTATTAAATTATTTTCATCCATGAATTCAACTTTTTCAGTATATTATTGAACAATACACCTAAAATTTCAAGTTTCGAAGTTATCGTGTTTAGGGTCGATCGTAGGTTGGAATTAACCACTTTGAAGAGTTCGAAACTTGAAATTTTATGGTTTTTACAGAAAAGATCCATACATAAATGAATAGAAAGAAACCGAAAGCCCTCAGGATATTCGAATATGACTTATCGTTTACTTTGTATGAACAAGCGTACGAACGTATTTGACCTATATGGTGTTGTTTGCAGTAGAAATTGATTTGGGCTGATATAAACAACATCAACGTGTCGTCGAATATTTTCTCAGATATCTAATTCGTATAAATCAAACTGTCTCCTGTCAGATTTTGGCAGATTTGTAAATATATTCCTTGTACTTAGAATCTGCTCTTTTTAAAACATATAAAGCATAAAAAACACATGATTCTTCTAACGAACAAACTGGATCATATTGAATTTTTCGAGAGAAGTTTGCTTCGAATTTTCATATCTATATTTCACAAATTTGCAGAAGTCTTTGTATCCGACTTGACTTTGACTTGGGATTGAAAATATTAAAATATATATAGAAATCCGAAACTTCAGACTCTCCGGCAAAACTATGTTACGCTGTTCTCTCAGGCCAATACCTTAACAAATAATAATTTCTTTCCTCTTTCAGACTCAACCTCATCACATATCGATCGAAAATTTTTCCGATGAAGAACTCGTATCCTATCCACTCGTCATACTCAAAGGATCTATCAACTCGCAATGCAAAGAAATAACGAAAATAAAATATCTGTGCAACATATTGATAACTATAAATCCTACAATTGTCGAAGTGACCAGTTCAAATTTATTCTCCATTTGAACGAGGGTGTGAACATATTACCATAAAATATTGCTGTGAGGAAACCCACTTGAAATTGAACTATTGTACCGAGAGCAACGGAATATACAGTGTGTCCGTTTATACATAATATGTAGAGATCATGATGGTAAATTTCAAGCGCCAGAAACGCAAGATAATAGTAAAGAAAGCGCATGTAGGAGAATAACGTTGATTGCCAAAATGCTTCAATGTGTGACAGCAGAAAAATTATACGAAAAAACACTGACCAGGAAGACGTTTGTTCTAGAAGAAGAGTGCCAAATTTTTTACAGTAAATTATCCTATTTAGATGCTATCAAAATGGACGAGAAAGAACTGTGGGAAAACATAGGGAGAGAAATAATGAAATCTGATCTGGGAAGCACAAAAAGGAAATATCTAGGATTTCTGTCTTGTACCAGGTAACATAGTCCACATATCGACAAAATTCTTGGACCTCCCTCATAAATTGTGAAAAAAAATCTTTATGTAAACAGTCCTCATAGGAGGTAGAAAGTTCAAACAAAAGTACTCTAAATGATAGCAAATACTCTGTCAGAATCCGTCGATTGAATTTTATTGCAGATATCAATTCCTAAAAACTACCCTCTGATGTTTTTAAGTTGCACCTTTATATTCATTTCTACTTTCATATAATTCTACAGTAAGAAAAAAATATGATAGAACTATTTTTCATTATTTCACTTCACTTATTCAACTTTCAAAATAATTGTTATAAATTGTGGCATATCCACTTGTTATTTCGAAACCTTATTTAATTGATTGTTTTGATTATAAGTTGTTTTATTATATTTCAGGGTGACTTTTGTGTTGATATTTAATTGTCTGTATTAAATATCTTGGGGCACCAGAAACCATAAATAGCAAAATGGCGAATGCGTCACGATTTATAGGTATACTCCGTTCACGAAAGGTCAACGTTACCAAATGTGCCCGGCCTGGTCCGACGAGCTTGCGAGTTATCAGAGAACTCTATGCAATATTGATAACATTGGGTAAAAACAACATAACCTAAATTTTTAATTGAATTCTGTGTTCTCGTCCATGTTCAATATGAAAAATGAAGTTATAAGAAATCTTAATTATTTGTCCACTTTCCTACGATCAGAGCTGTGCCGAGCACTGAAGAAAAGTGCTTCGAGCACAAAGCACTAAGCCCTATTGAAAAGTGCTCGGGAATCTCGAGCACTAAGCCCTTATTTTTTGAAGAATGCTCGCGATTACTAAGCACTTTTGGAAAGTAATTCGTTTACACGAGCACCGAGCACTAAGCACTTTTCAAAATCAAACTTATATTTTCCATTCAAATATCTCTTAGTTTGGAATTTGATTTTTTTTCATTTTATGTTATCGTGTTTTGAACTGGACATAATTGAAATTGACAATAGGTTTTTTTTAGCGAGTCGTTTAATAGATATTTTAATCAACTAGGTTATTTGAGAGAGCGACTAATGGTCAAGATATTTTAAAGCGTTCGCTCCGCTCACGCATTAATAGTTCGAGACCATTAATCGCTAGATTAATTGATTAATAACTGGGTTTATTACAAGATTTTTCCGACGACATCAATATGAATTTGTATAAAAATTCTTGATTGAAATAAACTCTTATTTCGCACAAGACATACATTTGACATAAATATAAATTTCTATATTTCTATGTTTCTGTTGATTTGAGACATTACTCTATCGCTTCTGAATGCTTTATTCTTAATTTTTTTTGTGTTTCCCTGTAATTGGGAGTATATCCTGTAGGAAAAAACTACTTATTATTATTATTATTATATGTTCGTTTGTTCATGGAAATAGCACACTGGAACGGCATCAATTAAACATCAAAATTGGTCATTAATATTAATTTTTGTACAAATTAAAATCACCTTTTGGGTCGATGAAATAATTATTTTTGATAAATTCCGGATATACAGACAGGTTACCATGACGACATACAAAAAAAAGTTCTAGAGAAAGAGTGACGTCTTGTCAACAAATTAGATTGAAAATGTTTCTTCTGGGTTTTCTGAGCTCCATATGGCATTCATTCAGTTAACAACTGTAACTAGAATATTCGCCAATAAATTACTTGAAATCATGATAAAAGATACCTGAATCGTATGCTGAAAAAAGTCGCATTGCTCCATAGAGCTCTCCTGAAAATATTCCGCCATAACATCATAACAATCTGTTTTTCTTGTCGACATAATGAAAACGTAAAAACCACAAAGTCCATAACATACAGCGAGATTGTTTCCTTAACATCAGTGTTTTGTAATGCAAGAAAATATGAACAAATTTTTATCTATAGAAATGAGACGAAAAAAAATATTTTAGTTCTTTGTCTATTTGAAGCACGCGAAAGTCTGCCATTTCCATGTACCAACAAGTACATGAAGGGCTTAGTGCTTGGTAATTCCTGAAAGTGCTTGGGAGCACTTTGGTGCTCGGGAGCACTTTTTCGAATTACTAAGCACTAAGCCCTTTCGAAACATTCGCGAAGCACCAAGCACTAAGCACTGGTTCAATCAAGTGCTCGCGAGCATAGTGCTTACGAGCACGAAAGTGCTTCGAGTGCTTTCACGAGCACTAAGCACAAGGCTTCGGCACAGCTTTGCCTACGATACCTTCATTTTTTCAAATTTTCAATATACACAGTGGAGTATGTCACATTTCCATGGCCAACCGACAGCTGAACCTTTCGTGAACGGACTATAGGTGTCGTTTCAAACAAACGAGTGCTATATCGTTTTGTCCAAATATCTGTAAATTTTCTAATTTGGAGCCGAAAATGGTCTTATACGATAGGGTCAAATATTATTTATTTAACATGAATCTTAAATCCTATACAAAAATTTTAAGGTAATAGCATCATTGAATGAGCGATCAGAAGCACCTGCTCAGGGCTTTTCTTGAATTTTTTAGGGTTGATTTCATGTAAAATAAAAAAAACAGTTTTAACATATTTTTGTTCTGCTGGAAAATCGTTCGAAGGAAAAAAATCAAGGTTGTAATATAATTCATACCTCGTGACTTACAATAATTGTGTCCCATTTCGAAATACATAAAGTGGCCCAAGAATTTCGGCGAGGTGTACCTGTATACGTAAGTGAGTATCATATTTCATCATAAACAAAATTCTAGGTATTGTTCTGAAAAGTTCAATGATTCCCTGTCAACCCACCGAGATCTCATAAATATAACAGAAGCTTATGTAGCATTAGGTGGAGGAGGACTCGCCCTATTTGGATCAGCCAGTTTTTACACGTGGCCTGAGAATTTAGAGGACATAATTAAGAAGTTTGAAGATCAATCCCCTGTAGATAAAACGAAATTTTTGGACGACAGCTGCTATAGGTAAGAAAACCTACTCTACTACGTATATACAGGGTACTCCAATATCCCGATTCTCAGATAAGGTAGAGAGATCAAAGAAAGGATTTTGAATGCAGCAAAAACCGAATTTGAATGGGGAGAAATTTGTTTTCAATTACAACCCCTGAAAAAACTACTTCCGGTTTTTTTTCTATTGCAACTTCATATTTTTGTCCCTTCAAACGATCCCTCAGTGAAAAAAATATGTTTTAAGTAATTCTTCATCATGAATCCGTGAAAATAATAGATAAATAAATTGTGGCGCATTCGCCATTTTGCGATTCGCAAGATCGTCAATACTGACAATTGATAAGACATCGCCACAAAAGATACCATGAAACATAATGAATATGGTGCTAAAATACACTGCGCAAAAAAATTAAAGCACATTATGGAAATCTCAAATTTATTCTACAACTGAAGGTGTTCTCAATGATAATTATTTTATCAGAATTATGCATGCATATGTTATCCACTTTCAACGTTTTTCTTTTCAATGCAGATGTTTTTCCCAGCAGGAATAAAAAAAGATGGGATTATCAGATTTTGAATGTATTGGCTCCATTCTGAAATCAGTTGTTCTCGATCAATTCTAGTGATCAATGGTTTTTCTTTCGTTTGATTTTTCTTCACTCGATCGCTATGCAACGCGAAACAAGCAATTTGACCCAAGACGAATGTGCCCAAGCGGTAGTTTTGCGAGAAGAGGGTGGACATACACAAAAATTGCAGAATGATTTGGAGTTTCCAATACAAGTGTGTCCAGAATGTTGCAGCGATTCAGAAGGACAGGTATGAATGTCCGAAAACCAGGACAGGGTAGACCACGAATAACAACTGACATTCAAGAACGTCTCTTGAGAGTTTCTTCGTTGAGACAACGGTGTGCAACCGCTCGCCTCCTTCAAAATCAGCTTGATCAAACTCATGGAAATTAGCACTCAGACAATAAGAAATCGCCTCAGAGAATATGATTTAAGGCCTCGTATTGCGGCAAGAGGCCCAGCTCTTACCCCAGCCCATCGAAGGGCGCGTTTGGATTTTGCGAGAGAGCATATCCATTGGGAAGAGGCTGATTGGAAAAAGTTCTCTTCATAGATGAGTCTGATTCTGC
Source organism: Propylea japonica (assembly GCA_013421045.1). Taxonomy (NCBI): domain Eukaryota; kingdom Metazoa; phylum Arthropoda; class Insecta; order Coleoptera; family Coccinellidae; genus Propylea; species Propylea japonica. The sequence continues at coordinate 1,742,723 of CM024245.1, read as the reverse complement.
CTCTACCATCGCATCGACGTTCCCTTGTATACAAACGTCCACATAAAAGATATGCTCAGTGCAATTCCTGAATACTTCTGGTTTCGAGGAGGATCGATTATGGTATGGGGTGGAATATCTTTGACTGCTCGCACAGACCTAGTGGTCGTTGATAATGGAGCCCCATACATTGGTGAAAATTTCATTTTTATGGACGATAATGCCAGACCCTATCGTGCGCGCGTCGTTCAGGAGTACCTTGAAGAGGTTGAAGTCTCTCGAATGGAATGGCCAGCAAGAAGTCCAGATCTCAATCTGATTGAGCAGGTTTGGGACAACCTCAGTAGAAGGCTGAGAAGTTCAGAAAATCATCCAGCTACTCTTAATGACTCCAACTCAGAGAAATCTGGGAATATTAGATCAGAAAATTTTAAGATCACTCATTTTGAGTATGAACCGTCGTTGCCGAGCTGTAATTAATGCAGGAGGTGAAGATACCAAGTATTAAATCACTTATCAGCATTCCAGTATTTTGAAAATTGTTTATTTCTCTTCTGTCACATAAGATTCGGTAAAAATCCTGAATTTTTCTTTCCATTTAATGTGTCTTGTTCCGTTCAAAACCTTTCCGAGAGAACATAAAAAATAAGTTATAATGTCAATGTAAATAAAATCGGATATGCCACAATTTTGATTATTCTTTTTAAAGATTTAATCTACGTAAAATGAAACACATTTTCTTAACATATCATCTTCTTCAACCAACTGGGTAATCGTTAATTGTAAAAATATAATGGTGCAAAGTGACAAAATATCCGAGGGTATTTTTTGAGGAGGGTAATCAGAAACAAAATTTAAACTATGGATTAGAAAGAATTTTTGCTCAAAGACAGCCACAAATGGTTAAGATATGTTGAACGCATGAGCTGAGCGAATTTTTTAATTATTAAGTTATTTTATTATGTTTCAACGGTTCAAGGTGTCTTTTGTGCTGATGTTTTGTATTGAATGTCTTCGCAATCGCAAAATGGCGAATGCGCCATAATATTTTTTTATTGCATATTATCATTAATTTCAAGGGTGGAATGATGAAATGATGAAGAACTCTTTAGAATAATTTTCTCCTGAGGAATCGTTTAAGTAATGCGAGAGCACGCTGCTCCAAGAGTAATAAACAAACAAAAACAAAGAAAGTGTGCTTAAAATCCAATGGTTTATATTATTAAATATTTACAGGGGAACTTTGGGTGCCTGTTTCTCAACAAGTCTCGGTTCCGTTCTTCATGAACTCTGCCACACCTTCGACTTGGGCCATTCACAATCTGGAATCATGGCGAGAGGCTTCGATAATATTTACAAAGTTTTCACTCCGCACACCGACGATGACCAAAATATCGACGAATTTCCATAAAACTATAGAAATCAGGGAGAATTTCGAGCCAAAACTACTGTCAGAAAGACTGAAAGACGTGCCAAAGGAATTTCAAGTTACTGGATCTACTAAACTGAAGAGACGCAGATGATACTTTCTGGACGAAAAGTTGTGCTACAATCCTCAGTTATCACAGGTGCGAATTAATTAAAATAAATAATATTGAAATAAAGAATATATTTGTTCGAAGATGAAGTCAGGTCTGAAGTGTGAAGTCGTTGATGCTTGTCGATTAATACTTTTCTCTATTTTTCTATTTGAACAATTAGCCTCATTCTTTCCCATTAAGGATTCAACATCTCATGTTCTTCTTCATAATGTGAAAATGCTGGTAAAATTTGAATATCCTGGAAACTGTTTGTCTCTTTCTGTCATGTATGAATTTCCCAGGACAGCTACTCCGAAGTTATCTTATTACCTCTTTCTGTCCTTCATTATTTATAACGAGCAGACTCCCATTCGAATGTTTTTCTAGCAGAAATACTTGCAATCGAAAGATGCAAAGGTAGACACCTTGAATGAAATTACCAAGGTTTGATCCATTCCGATAGTCAAACTGCTATTAAAGCACTAAACTCTTATGTCATCCACTCAAAGTTAATATGAGAGTACCGGACAGTCTCAATGAAGTGCGCAAGAACAACAACGTCTAGCAAATGTACGTGTAAGAAAGAGTTATCAGAGAAGGAAAAAAATTAAGAAAATCCTAAGCAAGAGCTTTTGAGCGCTTGTTCTTTGTAGAGCAATTAGATATTACCTCAAAATTTTATATGGGATTCAGTATCTCAACACAATCGGAATTATATTCTGAAAATATTTAAAAAAATGAAATATGTGAAAATAAATAATTACAAGAATTAAATTCTATGGTTTTGATGATGTGATCCCCTTGAAATTTTGCATGAACATTCAGTACCTATAGTAGTTTCCATTCTCAAAATAAATCAATCGGATATTCTGTTATGGAAATATAAATATTCTTCTTTCAATATTCCATTTTTTATGGTTCTGTGAACACTAGGGCCACAAAATTGCATGAAGATTCAGTGTATCAATCTTTATTCACAGAAAAAATTTCACTCGAATCGGAAATCCTTGTTATGAAATATAAAGATTTCCTTTCAATTCCATTGAATTTTCTATGGTTTGGTTGAAACTATGGCCACGAAAATTTGGATGAACATTCAGAATATCGATCTCCATTCACAAAATAAATTTCACTCGAATCGAATATCTTATGGAAAAATGAAGTTTCTTCTTTCTATTTTTTCAATTGAATTTTCTATTGTTCTCTTCACACTAGGGCCACAAAATTTTGCATGAGTCTTTTATCAGTATCTTGCATTTGGCCGTAACATTTCATTCCGATTAGTTTCGTATATTGAGGAATAAAAATTTTGAATGGCCATAATCTATCGAACAACCTGTACGATTTGGCCGGTTAACGAACTCAACCGAGCCATTTGGGACCCGAACACATCCTGAAATTTCAAGTCTCTCTAGGACCTCCTTCGGAAGTTATTGTGCTAACGGACGGTCCCAAGGACAGAATTGAATTTGACCACGAATTCCTCATAAGGCAGTCTCTATCCTTTGAGACCATTTTCAGCTCAAAATTCGAAAATTACAGACAATAGCATTAGTTTAAGTAGAACTAGCGCTCAAAAACTGAAAGAAAAGCACTCTGGAGAAATTTTCCAGTAATGGATTATCCAAAAGTTCCTTCGCAACTTTAAAGCTGCAAAATCCTCAAAGTATTCTCATCTCGGTAAGAATAACTTAAGAATTGGCTTTTTAACAGGACATTGTCGTCCTGGAAAGCATATTGACTCAACAGAAACTGACGAGTGTAGAACTAGAGATAACAGTTTGGTATCGCTTTACCAAGTTTTATGATCCGAAGTGAACAAAAAAAACTGTTCAAAAATCTTTTTTGTTATAAATTTTAAATTCTTCTGGTTCATTATTTAGAAGCTCAAATACAAAAATTCAATACTCATTATTTGGAGTAGTTCATTATAAGCAACGTTCACTATTCGCGAGTCTACTGTATTATGATTGTCTCTTTTCCAGGTGGTTCAACAACTTCTCAGAGATTCAACTATATCCTCAAATACGATAACATCTCTAAAGTTTTCTTATCTACAGCTGGTTTACGTGTCGTAGAACTGAGGAGGTGCAACGACGAAATGGTTTTGATGGATTGGGTTTTCAATGGGAAAATTCTCAAATATTCATTTCCTATACCAGTAGATGTGAGAGAACAGGAAGATATTTCCGAGTCGATCATTTCGCTGAAGACAACATTGGAAATATTTTGAAATTAAAATATTGATTGTCTAGTGCTTGACAGCAATTTATTATCAAAATTGTTAACTGAATTTCCAGAACTTCCATAATTCTTTTCAAATTGAATAGAAATTAGCGTAGGCAGAGCGAAAAGTTGCTGTGTTTCAGAATTATTTTTGAGAAAAACTGAAGTACTGAGGAGAATGCTGATATGTACCTCCTCATGCGCTTCTGTTCCTCTGTACCAGGTTGCCTCATTGTAAAGGTAAGAGGTGAATTCTTTATACGACGATAAAAATATTCTCGAAAATAGAAGGACTGCATGTAATAGGTACACTTGATGAGGATATTTCAAAATTTTCTGCTTTATTTATACTCCGTTCATGAATATAAAAAAGAGGAAACTGTGGATTTTAGGAAGTGAATGAAATGGTCAAGTGTAATCATGAGTGTTACCTCAGCGTTTGCAAGCTTGTTCAATTTGCAGCGCAAAATTGAAAAAAATAAAGTATAAGATAGATAGAATATAAAAAGGAAAAATATAACTGCAGACATTTCTGAAATTATTTATGACTATTCATAAATATTGAATTTATTCGTGTTTTAATTGGATTATTGAAATCCAAATAATAGGAAAAATTAAAACAAACGGTTGGCAACGTTAACAATGAGGTTAAAGAAAAAAATTTAATGTCAACACTACAGATTGGCGATAGTATTCCTTATGCTAAGACAGCACAAGTATTATAAAAAAAATCTACTGTTAACCATTCTTCTGTATAATACAGACCCTGATTAAGTAAATCGGCAAAAATCAAAATAATCCCCTTAACTTGGATCCCCTCCGTAATTTTATGGAATTGTTGAATAAAATGTGAAAATATGAATACATTTTTTTATGTCAGTCAAATACCAATGAACCAAGAATATAATGTACTGAAAAGAACCGAGAGATTTCTGAAAAATTTATATATTATTTCATTGCGCAATTTTATAACTATTCAGAATAAGGATAAATTCGGGATCTTTATCCTCATATGATTTTATGATTTTATTTAGTTCCTATGTACTATGGTTCTCTGACGCATTGTTTCCGAGATAAGGGGTGTTGAAAGGACCCCGCACCTTTTGTATGGGAATTGGCTCCCGGTGGATTTGGCTGAAAATTTGTAAGATGTTCTACTAATCCTTCTGATCAAATGTCTCTACAGTCACGAAGCTGAAAAATGCATAACTCTAGGAATTTTTAGCGATTTTTTGTATCCATTATAGCTTACGTATTACCGTTCATACAGAAATGTTTGAGAATATTTCGTGATTATTGAAAGCGATTCTGTCAATTCGAAATATTTTCAAACATTCTGTGTGAACGGTAATACGTAAGCCATAATGGATACAAAAAATCGCTAAAAACTCCTAGAAGTATGCATTTTTCTGCTTCGTGACTGTAGAGACATTTCATCAGAAGGATTAGTAGAACATCATATCAATTTTCAGCCAAATCCACTGGGAGCCAATTCCCGTACAAAATGTGCGGGGTCCTTTGTAGAAAAAATTGTTTTTTTCGAAAAATGTTTTTGACACCCCACACGTTTTTTTCTTCGCATGTTGATAGATATTGAGTACACATCGAAACCATTTTTTTCAATTCAAATTATTTTCAATTTTCACTAGTGGCGTCTGTACAGACTTCTGCCCCAATAAATTTAGTGAAAATAATGGGTACGCCTATGCTTTCCTTCGAATTCAAAATTATTTTCTTAATCACCACAATTCAAGTGAAAAGTTATCTTGAATTTCTTACCTGCGACAATTACTTTCTGAGGAAAAAATAAAATGCTATTCATATACCTAAAGAAGTTGTGAAAAGGAATAGCAATCTCTACCAGATCATTCCTCATTATCTATAGCTCAAAATAAACGAAAGGGTGAAAACTTAGTGAAGAAATCGACAAAATTTCTAGATAATAATAACATTTTCATGATATGTTCTCCTGAAAAGTAGCCTGAATTTGTGTATTAGAAAAAATTTTTATATTCGACAATATACTGCAGAGACGAGTGCAGAGAGCATAAGTTAAGTTTCGTTTTCCAAATGACTCAATTCTTCAAATTGAACGATTTTTTCATATATTTTCCATCCAATCGGAAGTAATTCATTATTACATAATCCTTCCTTTCAATTGGCCTCTACCTGTTTTAAATAGATCTATCAGTAAGAAGGACCAAATAAACTATAAAATGTTTTCGATCGTACGTCGTTAAAGATCGCGAATCTATCACTGCATTTAATTGCGAATTATTGACTGTGTGTAGGAATAATCAATAACGCACCGGATTAGGTCATTTTTTTTATAAATATGAGTGCCATCGAACCGTTGGTTTCTGTGGATTTCGAAGTATTCGGCAAAGTTCCAGGTAGGTGTGTTCTTGACATTTTCCTCATGTTTTGTTTGTCAGGTGCATGCGAAAAATTTTTACAGCACGTGTTGAGTTCTTATTCCCAGCATCGCAATGAGCGCTCTCATTAGATTTATATTCGAAGACGCTAATTCGCTAAAAGCATTCTAGGGTAATTCACTCGCGAGATGAAAAATCGCAGATTACAAAAGAGCGAATCAAAGCATTAGTTTTTGAAACATACTTTTTGGCGCTCGTTCTACTTATTCGAGTGCTATATCGCTACATTTCTTCGAGTTTTCTGGGATAATTCCATCGCGAAATAAAAACCTGCAAGTTAACAAAAAAGGGATCAAAGCAAAGTTTTGAACACAAAATGATTAGATTTTTCGTCGTCTTCAAATTCAAAATTTTTTTTTGAACACGAAATTAATAAATAATGATCCATGTTTTCGTAGAGTAAAGAGTGGGTATAACACATACGAAATTGATCAATAATGAACGATTTAATGCAAATTCTTCTTATTCGTGTGGAAAAGTAATGTCACAACTCAACTTTAACTTCATAGCAAAGAAATTTATATTTTGCCGAATGAATCTCTTATGCAAAATAAAAATGTACCTATGTCAATTAGGCATTTATACTCAATGCATAATGATGTCGACAGAAAAAAATCATGAAACTAGCTTAATAAATAACCATTATTATTATACTCAAATCTCACTTTCGAATGGTAAGACACTGCATTTTCTCGAATTAAAAATTATTTTTGAAATTTCCATTGATTTTTGAACAATTTCTTTATCTACATTGAAATGCCTTCGGGGAATGGGTTTCGATAAAAAAAATGCAAAAGTTTTCACTTCACGGACAAAGTGTCATGGTGTGATTTTTGTATTGAAATCGTGTATTGCGATATGAGACAGATTTACTTTTTTCTATTCGTTTCAAAATCAAATTGAATTCTCAATTAACTTCACCGTCGACCTCAAAATAAAAATTGGGTTTAACGTATACGAAATATAAGAATATAATCAATCAAAAATTAATTCATACTCAATCCATAATGCGGTCGACGAAAAAATCGTTCATTAATCTAGCTACTAATGGTAATTGAGTACCTCTTGTAATTCAGAGTGGTATATCTGCACTGATCAGAGTCTAAAGCTCGAAATAGATGCATAATCACTTTAAATATGTCTTTATAGAAATAAAACCGCTCTACTACATTTTTGCTACTACGTAATAGGAACCTCACAATTTAGGTATTTTCGCCTGTACTTTTTATTTTCAGGTGTTTTTTTCACTAAATATCTGAAGGAAATGAGTGAACAGTTGGGACTCAATGGATGGTGTAAGAATACCAAACAAGGGACAATATGTGGAAAAATTCAAGGACCAAAACCAGAATAGATCACATGTAAATTAATTTCTTGTTCAATTATTATTGATGAAATCGTTTCATGTAGTTTTCGGATTTCTTTAATTTTCAATTCGACGACCTTACATTTATCTTTACCAAATCATTAATGGAATGCTTTACATTTGTGATCAATGTAATTTCAGTTCATAACTTAGACAAAGGTCTTAAGGTTCATAACATTGAAAATAACATTTGAAGTGAAGTAGGGAAAGCATCGGTACAGTTTTTAAGAATCCGTGTTGTTAATCCATCATTCCCTGGGGCTGTATATTATCCAGCTTCAGTTCAGATAGATACTTTTTGATAGTGATTGGTCCCAGGCTTACATAACCCTGAGGAATACCCGATGTTAGATTCCATTTCACGAAGGAGTCTTCCACTCTCATGTGAAACCTTTGATTGGGTAAATAAATTAATGCTTTTAGCCATGTATTAAAAGTATCCCTCTAGGCTAGGTATTTCAATATATTTGTGCTACTTGATCAAGTGCCCTTAAATACTCATGTAAATTGCGTCTATATGAGATCGATATACTAAGAAGAGGTTTAAACGCGTAACATCGCCATGAATATAAAAATAATTAAAGCAGAGAATATTATTAATCGATTTGAATCATCCAATATTGACCCGTCTCCGTTGGCTGTGGGGACATGGCGTGTGCCTACAAGTTCACACGAAGCTGGAGGCCCGGGTTCGAATCCTGGTGCGGGTATGGATGTTGTGAAATGTCTAGCAAACACAAACCCAAATTGAAAGCTTGTCTGAATGGCCTAAGTTGCCGTGGACATATAAAGGAATAAAAAAAAAATTCATCCAATATTAAACTCATACTTCGGAGCTAATCCCGTCCTCGTTCAAGGCAAAATGCAATGAAGTGGTTTCAAACAGAGCACCTATGGATGGCCATTTCGTCCTTACTAGGACTCATGAGCACAGGATAGCTCTGAATGATACAAGGTATTTCTTGGAACGTAAGGCGAAATGGCACCTTGAACGAAAGTAGCGAGATGTTTACCATTTGTCGCATTGACGTGACCCTGTGCGCTCCGCGTCGTGGACTGAGGACGTAACTAGTCACCTGACGTTACCCCGAGCACTCCTCGTTGTTTTGCGACATGCAAACGCTTCGGTCAATGCGACAAGTGGTAAACATCTCGCTACTTTGTTCAAGGTTCATGCTATGGAAGAAGGTTTTCGTATGGAACAAGAGATGGCGCTTTCGGTTTATTTATACCTGAAAGAAGGTGCCATTTCGCTTCTAGTTCCAAGAAATACCTTGTATCAATCATAGCTATATTGTGCTGATGAGTCCTAATAAGGGCGAATGGCCATCCATAGGTGTTCTGTTTGATACCACTTCCATGCATTTCGCCTTGAACGTGGACGAGATTAGCTCGCAAGTATGAGTTTAATATTGGTTGATATCAATTGTAATATCATTCTCTGCTTTCATTATTTTTGAGATCGATATACGAATATACGAAACACTGCAATTTGAGGTTGAAAGTTGCAGAGGAGGCAGGTGTTGACAATTGGGAATCAATTATTCGTTCTTCATACTGAACTGAATGTAGAGCATTTCTGGGTGGAAAAATTGATGAATAAATTTCCAATTACAATTGTTTCAAAACTTTTCACTGCCAGTACAGGCAGTGCATTGGCACTTTGGGAATACGCGCGACACACTTCATCTGGTACAGGGTCTGTTCACATTCTAACATATTTCTTTTTATATTAGGGTTGTGTGGCTCACGAGCATAGGATCACCTGGTAGTGTGATTGAACGTTGCAACCTCACAAACTGGCAAACACTTGCAAAACCTGAGATAAAAGGATTTTCCATAAGATTTTAATATTTGTTGTATATACTTTAGGTCAATCATAAAGGGAATAACAGTTTTCAATAGTTCATAGATCTTTACACATATATTTTGAAAATGTGAATTATCTTATAGGAATCATCTTATACACCCCATTTTGTATTCTTTTATTGTAAGGATTAGAAATAAAAATGTCAATATTTTAAGGTATTTGATTGCGAAAATGTCCATTTGAAATGAATGAATACAGAATACTCATGGTGGTAAAGGTCCTTTATCCACTCCATTAAACTAATTCTATGTGTAATGGTAGTCATAACATGTCTATGAACCGAAAAGCGTGTGTATAATAACACCCGCACATAACACCAGCAAAAATTACTTGGTTTGATTAGTAGAGACTCTGATTTGATTCCCGACCACAGGTACAGAGGTTTGACGGTTGGACGAAATGTTGTCAACGCTTTTGACAACTGTTCAAATTTTTTAAATGCAGATTAATTCGAATTTTACTGAAGAAGTCGTGGATAAAGTATAGTATTCAATTCGCGGTAATGCTCAAAACACACTTGATGAATTACACCCACGCCTGACGGCTCGTGGTGCAAAATTCATCTGCGTGTGTTTTGACCTGCATTACCGCTCATTGAATAATATACTATTACCTCCATGAGAATACTAATGAGTTGATAGATTATTTCCAAACTTGACTCCATATTTTTTGCTCAGAAATTTAGTAAATTGAGTAACCTTATCCAAAAAGTTTTTCTCAGTTCATTAAACTTCATCTTTCTAAAACAGTTTCGGCTTAAATGAAACCCACATGTGAAGTTAAACATATAATATGATGAAAATAAGTACAAAAATGTCATTAAACTTCAGAGCCAATTCTTAGTTCTAATGAGTAAAACTACGTTTTATCATAAAAAGTACATATGAATTAAAAAAAGTGTTATTCGAATATATATAGGAATGCCCTAAATAACTGGAATCTACATTACTAATTTACTTGAAAGGCACTAAATTGATCAACTAGTTTCATATGCTTGATGATAATCATAGTTCAAGTTGATCTAAGTCTACAGTATAAATCATATATACAGATTTTGAGTATTCATAAAATTATCAATGATTTACTCTTCAAATATAATATTGAAATGATTATTCAAATCATGAACTGAACACATTTGCAGTTTTGCAATTAGAGTATAAAAAATAGATGCCATAAAAA
>CM024245.1:1686173-1732048 GCA_013421045.1 Propylea japonica | reverse complement strand
ATTAATCCTTGATAATGTGGGATTGTTTGTGGGTGTAGTTTATAACGGATAAACCGCAATGAAGCTCTTGAATAGAGACCGGTTTCTCTATTTTACCAGGATTCAATAATTTTTCTGGGAGAATTGTTCCGGCGTCCTGAGGATGCTTACAAATGAAGCGAACGTCGGCCTACCCTGGTTACTGCGGATTGAATGACGATGATACCAGTATAAAATGTTTCATAGCGCCATATACATCTGATGAATAATTGTCCAATATTGCAATTTCAGGATGGCTTGCTTAAGGACTATACATGGAGTTACAGAGGCGTTTTGAATTGATTGGTTAATTTTAAATCGATTTAACAGAGTTTCAATCATTTCGTTTTTCTGTACCTTCTTTCTGCTTCGATTTTTCGTTTCAGATTCAAAAATCGGAAGGCATCTTGAGAGGGTTCGATTGGACAGAATAAAGAAGATCCTTCAATATTCGTATAGTTTTCAAATGTTATTTTTGTTGGAACGGCGAGACGGGTTTTTTCTACTGGGTTTTTTTTTCCTGAGCTCTGATATGTACCCCGTTTTGCACTAGCCTCAGTTAGTGATTTTTTTTTTGTTTATGTATTGTATAATGTTAGCTCTATACTAACGAATGCTTTTCAATGCATATAATCAAGGACTATTTAGGACTGTAGCGTAATATCGTTCGCCAAGGATCGAACGTACCGTCGAATTTTGAGCCTTTATAAATGCCTGGTGACCGTGAGCGTTCCCAGATTAATCCTTGATAATGTGGGATTTTGTGGGTGTAGTTTATAACGGATAAACCGCAATGAAGCTCTTGAATAGAGACCGACTCTCTACTTACCAGGATTCAATATGGTAGAATTGTTCCAGTGACCTGAGGAAGGTTTCGAATGAAGCGAAACGTTGCCGTACCATGATTACTGCGAATTCGATACTGGTATACAAATGTTTGACAGCGTCATCGATAACTGGAATTTTCAGTTAATTATTGCATGGAACTTTATTTAACACCACTCTTTGTACTGTCACCTTATAGTTTTACTTACTGGAAGTCACTGTAATTAAGTTCCTCGATATTCTGAACCTACGCATCCTATAGATTTCATTCAGTATTGACTGCATAATTCATAGAAATTGTCAAATTGCATAATTTCAAGAAAATAATATTGAAACATGGAGTTCTACAATTTTTTAAACAAAATGCTGTCCTACTGAATGTTCATGCAGCTTCAAGAGGATCGCATCATCAGAACGATATAGAATGAACTTTTTTTCATTATTAATTTTACATACTTAATTATTTGAATAATTTCCAGAATATAATTACAATCGTGTTGAGATTTGCATTCATATACTTAGCATGAACCTCAAGTACTATACAAAATAGGTGATAGCATTTTTTTTATTACTCCAAAGCTCAAAGCATCTGGCTCAGGGCTTTTCTTAAATTTTCATATTTAGTTTTCAGAATATAAAGAGTCTCGCATGCATGCCTGTTAAAAAATTCCGATATTTGAAATAAAATTGTAAACGTCTAGTCAAGTGTTCTATTTCTTTACAATAGAAGATTTATATTTGATATCATGAAAACTTCTAGATGAATATTTCCGCTTTATTTTTCCAGTGAGCACATTTGGCATAATGTGGAAATAAGAGACGACACCCCTCCTATAAATTGAGGTTTTTTGTACCCCACAGTAGCAGATAAGTCAGTTGGCATGAAAATAGGCAGAAATAATGGTATTGGTAGTTTGCCAGTGATAATTATCAGCGTAGCGCCTCTCTAACTGCATTAATGTCGCAACGAATTCTGCTGAAAAATCGAATATGCACTCACATAGTCACTATTCCTTATCTTTCTATTGGAAGAATCTTCCGATCAGACGAGACTTCTTTTATTGAAAAACAGTCGGGTTAAAATAAGAATATAGTAACCAGAGAATTGTAGGCACTGCATATAACTATGTAATACCAATTTATATACATATTTCCCATGAATTTTCGGAAATGATTCGATATTGACGGATAATTCTTTATTTAAATCTATGGTAGATTAATACTCAGTATTATAGCTATTTTTTTCGACGCCCTGTAAAACAGTTATAGTTTTAAAGGGGTTACAGTTCACTGCGACTTCAAGGTCTATTGTGCCCCCTTACACAGCTGTTATGTCCACACCCTTTACAGCTCGCCTTCCAGTTCCAGAGATTTGATGAAATCTAATCTTCACAGGCTAGGCCATCACTCTTACAAGTTTCTCGCCTAAGGCATTCTCTCCATAGGCTCGCAATGCCAAAGCATTCCGTGACTAGGTGAATGGGGGTATCTTTCTCCTCACAACAGAACCTACACTTGCCACTGTCCGATAATCCCATCCTCAACAGTGCTTCCTGAGGCGACAGTGTCCTGTAAAATAGCCGGTGAGGGAGGTGAAATTGTTTTTACCAAGATCCAGATATATTTGGTTCTCGCTGTATTTCTTATCGACAGTAACATTTTTGTACTATTGGCAGATTTACTGTGTTTTTTAGGCAAAGTTAAAAAACTAATCCATTATTTTAAATCATAAAAAAGCTCCAAAATTCCACTTCAGAACAATCCGAATTGCATAACGAAACTTGAAACGTAGGCAACCAATCCGTATATTTCATGATGTTATTACCTTGAAAGGATGAGAGCTCTTCAGTACGAACAGAGCCCTAATGAAGATGTTCTGAAAGTTCAGAAATCTGTAATCAGCCGTGAAGAAATGAAATGGAAAAGTTACGAATTCGACTTCGTTTCACTTCATCCTTCACTCGAAAGAAATCCACCAAACTCCCGAAACAATAATGGAGATATTAGCACTACTGCCAACTTTATTCTTACCTTTCCTACCGTTCTTAAGAGCTTCCTATTTCATTTATTATGTGGCAATATTGGTGGATAATTCGATTGCTTTAGGGTTTTTCTATGACTCTCATATTGTTCTCAGGGATACACTAATGACTATATTTATGTACTGTGGTAATGGTATTTTCCAAGATATTTCGGGTACCTATATCAATCTTCATTCCCAAAATAATTCACTCCAATCGAATAACTTGTTATGGAATATAAAGATTCTTCTTCTCAATAATTCAATTGAATTTTCTATTGTTCTGTTGCACTATGGCCACAAAATTTTGCATTAGGTTATAATGAGCATATTGCCGCAAAATTTCATTTCGATTGGTTTCGATTATCTGCGATATTAAGGAAAATTTTGAATGACCATATTTTATGGAATACCCTGTACGATTGGCTTAACTGTGGCATTCAAGAACCGAACTCGTTCTGAAAGTCTCAAGTTTCTAGGACTATCCCTTCGAAATATATCGTGCTAACGGACGGGTGGCCCCACGGACAGAATTGAAATTTACCCCGAATTCGTCATCAAGGAAAATTACAGACATTTGGACAAACGATATTGCACTCATTCAAGTAGAACGAACGCTCAAAAATAGTGCAAACTCATGTTAAAATGACGGATATAATCATACAAGATATCGCTCACTCCGAAAAAGTTTTTATTAACTGGTTTATTGAAACGACAGGCTGAAATTGCGGCAATCTTAACTCAATATCTTCGCCACCAATTAACAAACATGAGCAAGATTATAATCTTATTACCAATAACTGCTATACGTTGAACCAAGGGGAATATATCACATAATTTTATTTCCCCATTTGGTAGTGACGGAACAGTTTCGCGGAGATGGCTTAGTTTACTCTCTCCTATTTTTCTCTACGCCGAAACACGGAGGCAGACGTTCATGCATTTGAAATATCTTGTTGAACTTCATAACATGAGACGGAAACAGAATGTGAAGTTAAAAATTTCGATTCTATGCGAGTCTTCCATGTCTGATAATTCGTTCTGATAGTTCGATAACAAAGTGAATGGGTTTCATATCTAGAGAAATAATAAGAGAGCCAGAATTTGCATGCCAGAGGTAGACTGATGTATTTCAATCCATACTTTAACAGAAAATAGGTCCTGATTGAAGACACTCATTATCAGGACCTATTTATCAACTCACTGCATCCCAAAATATTATGTTTGAAACGGGGATTCAATGTAATGATGAACATACAGGGTGTTCTGATTTGTTTCCGACAATTGGTGATAGTTCACATCATTTCAAGCAAAAAGTTCCTATGAACATGGGTCCAAATGCTTCGTTTCCGAGAACAGGGTGTAAAAGTTGAAAAAATAATTCGCGTTTTCTTTAATATGTTTTGACTGCTTCGAAATCCTTTCATGAAATTCATAAACAGGTTTTTTTTGGGACGATAAATTCAAATTTGTGGTCGATTAGTTGTACTTTCAAGAGGGGCGCCACAGCAATCATTTCAACTTTAGACTAAGATAGGGGATATAGTCTAAGATTTCAACCAATGTAAACCGTTGCAACTTCTTTGTGCTACCCTGTATCTTAGTCTAAGCCCTATACACCGTTTTGGACTTGAAAAATCGATTCTCTTATCCTTTTTACTCAAAAAAGATACATTATCGAAGTCGCTAGGAGCAATCGTTTTAGAGAAAAATGCATTTAAGCCAAAGGTCCCAAACTTCTCCGAAAATTATTCCCATTCAAATATTTAATTTAAACTCATTTTGAAAATTTCTAAGGCGAAATGCATGCGGATTTTCTATTGCTTACTGATATGTAGGAGTGGTATGCTATGTAATTGTTGTTTTTAAGAGTTCTGAATGATTTTTCTAGGCCAAGATGGCGTACAGGGTAGCACAAAAAATGCAACGGTTGAAAGGGGACGAAATGATTTCTAGTGGCGCCCTCTAGAAAATACAACAAATCAACCACAAATTTGAATTTCCCACCTTAAAAAACCCTATGTACCCAAACTTTCATGCAATTATTTGGAATCAGTCGAATAATATAAAAGAAAACGCGAATTATGTTTTCAACTTAACACCCTGTATCTCGGAAACGAAGCATTTCCAGACCCATGTTCATAGGAACTTTTTGCTTAAAATGATGTGATCTATCACCCATTTCAGTTTGTCAGAAGAAATCAAAACACCCTGTATGTTTTTCAGAATGTTCCGCTTGACAAAAATTTTTTTCTTCTGACAGAAATGATTCGAAGAGAAATATTACCGAAAATATACAGGAGGACACTATCCAATAGATGTAAATGCACATGTATTGATATTTGGCTACATCTCACACATCACAGTAAAATTTGCTATGAATAAAATTTTTGTTGGGAACTTAAACACAAATTTATAATTTTTCTAACAGTCATCAAGAGCTATTATTGTAACACAAAGCTTTTCCTTATCTGAGTAAAGAAAGAATGTTTTGTTATACTCAAACAATATCAGCAATCTTTAAGAAATTCGGACAAATCTATTTTGAATAATATTAACAAGTCAAAAGCTTTTGGATGCGTTAATTTCGAACTTTATTTAGAGATTTCAATAGAGAAGTTTAATTTCCTAAATAAATGAAACTAAGCCGATAATTGAAATTGTTGAAATAGTTTTTTCAATATAAATCGTAACGTGGCTAAGCTCACGAATACCTTCATATCTTCTTCAAGTATGCTTCGTCAGTCACAACTTTTGAATTTGCCGCGTAAAACCATACTTTTCTAATAATCAGAAGTTTAACCTTAGACAAAGAGTCTAAAGACGAATTTTGGCGAGCTGTGGTTACATGTAACTATCTAACTATGGTTGCATGATTTGACAGAAAATTTCAAATACGTTATACGTTAAGAGTTTAAACCCACCTTCTTGAGTTTGGTCATTTGCGGTTCAAATCAATGACGTCAAAGGCTAATTCATGACGTCATGAAATTGATTATTGTGAGTGACTTTCCTCCTAACACCCGTCGATTTTTAATTTCAGAGCAATTTATCCTATGCTTTTTGAGAACTCGTTCAACTTATTATTATTATTTTCTGAATGAAAGCGATAAAGCAATTTGGCAATGCGAGTGACACTGTACCTAATAACCAAGACAAAGATTTAATAACTGAGCCCCCAATAAAGTTCCTCGATTTAATCTTCCAAGGAAATTCAGACAGTTCTTAATCGTATAAGAACCAGTCATGGCCGTTGTAATAGCATGCTTTTTGAGTGGAATTCAGTTGAGAGTCTAGTTGCGAATGCGGAGAAGCAGAGGAGACTTACAAGATCTGATGAATAATTGTCCAATATTCAAATTTCAGCGTAGTTCAAGAGCTATAATGAAGTTACAGAGTAGTTTTGAATTGGGTTGTTAATTTTAAATCGATTCAATAGTTTCAATCATTTATTTTTCTGTTCCTTTTTTCTGCTTCGATTTTTTCGTTTCAGATTCAGAATTCCGAAGGCATCTTAGAGAGGGTTATCTGTTGAACTAAATAAAGAAGAAATCCTTCAATATTCCAATAGCTTTCAAGTGTTATTTTTGTTGAAACGGCGAGACAGTCTTTTTCCTTTTTATATTGAAGATAAACTGCAATGTTTTTCGAAAGAAAATACAAATTTACAAACAATATATTAACAATTAAATGATCAAAAGACATTCACAAACATAATAACATGACTTATATAATATAAATTACTCCATTGTTCATTTATGTCAAATCACTAGTTCCATCCATGAGTATTCCCAAATAGGCAAGATGTAAAATACTATCAAAACTGTATAGAAAAAGTAAAATTTCACTATAAATTATCACGCTTATATTTATGAGTACAATGTTTACAAGGTTTAACATTCAAACAAGCTTCTAACGCATTTGAAACTATAACCCTTGATTTGACTTGGAGATATGAAAAAACACCTAAAGACAACAAAACAACAGAAACTCTTGCTTCCAAACCATGTAAAAATGATGACACTAAAAATGTAGCCATTATTGCTGGAAATTGTCCATATTTTATTGTTGGAAGATATATAGCTGAAATTAAAGAACATTTCTCTACAGGACTAGTCTTCAAGATCTAGGTACATTAGGTAGATAAGATTTTAGATTAGATTTTTTTAATTAATCATTTTTTTCCAATTCTCCCTGTTAAAAAATATAGGTATTTGTTTAGTCATTTGTTTCAACAGACAATGGCAATATGGAATTTTTTTCAGATCAGAATGTGTTAAAATAATTTTCATCATTTTACGTATATTCAACCCTTAAAAATATGTAATAATAATATTGTGACATTATCCACTTATTATTATTATTATTTTGTCAACTTCTTTAATTAATTGTTTTTAATTATTAAAATGTTTCATTATCTATGTTTCAAGGTTTTTTTTGTTGTCTATATTGAATATCTTGGGACGCCAAAAATTTCACCATAAATCGCAAAATGGTGAATGCGCCAGAATTTATAGCTACTGTTTTAAGGGTTCAATTCACGTTAAATAATGAAAAATTGTTTTAAATCACTTTTCTTCTACTGAGGAATCGTTTAAAGTAAAAAACTTAAGGGTGCAATTTGAAAAAATATCTGGTGGTAGTTTTTTTAAGGGTGGTAACCAGGAACAAAATTTTAACACCGGGTTTTATCAATACTTACACTTCTTCAAAAATAAATGCATAGGTTGGTTCCACTTAGTAACAACAGTCGACAAAGATGATGGAAACTCTACAGCCAACGGGTCCACGATTCTATAAGACCAAATTTTATTTTCAGGGTTTGAATTTCTGAACCCGGCACTAACCATACTCATTTCAGCAAGATAACTGACGAAATAGTGGCTTACCTGAATGATAAAGCGTCCCTATAGGCCAATAGCCATCTGAAACCAGCAAGATACAGAGTGTTATGGAATTACCCGACAAGATTTTACCTATTGGATGAATCTGATATAAGTAAGCTGCCCCAACAGTTGGAGATCGTTAGGAAAATTAAAGATACTATGGATGATTTAATAATTCCAAAGATCCAATATATATCCTGAAAAATGCTTGTTTTAAATGAACTAAGAGTGCATGTCAGGAATTTTTACCTTTTTTTTGGTATCCAAATGAAGACCTAAATAATCTTGATATGTTATCCCTGGCCCGAATAGAATATTAGAACCACACAAGGTATATCAAAATACTGTAACTTCCTGGATATTCTCCTTTCTCTACAGTTTCATCTATGAGAGAAAGTATTTTCATGACAAAATCATCAAAATGCCTCGAATACGAATGAAAACTTCTTTTTCTAGGAATAAGTGTTCACTAAAAGATTGGGATCAGGTTGAACATTGATGAACCAAGTAGACAAACATTCCACCACAAAAATTAAACATATTTCAAAAAGCGTGCATTATTATGGATAAATAGATGATAATACTACCTCACCTAAGAATTAAGCTTGCTATGAAAGCTACTTTTACTACTGGCCCCAGATCTTTCGAAAATGTTTTGTGAACATAATGAATTCCAACAATCATCAAATAGGAAAATAAAAAGAAGGTAACAAGAATACATTTTCCTCTGTACTTTCCACTTCTGTTATAAGGTAAAGTCCTATCAACCCAGAGAAATATGATAGATGGACTCAGGTAATTTAACTGAAAAAGAATGTAGAAGTTATTTTTTAATGTTATTCACAATATGAAAGCAAATACCCGAAGAGTTCAAGATACCGAAACAAAAGTTTGTCCACATCAGCCTCCACATAAGTGGTAGGATGCTCTGGATTGAGAGCAAGAAGCAATTGTTCCAAACATCGATAAAATATTCCTCTCTAATATCATCATAATCTTCAAAATCCTCGGAATCATCGTAGAAACTAAACAAAAACAATTGTATGAACTTTTCGCAACAAAGCAATAAATAATCTCATACTCATCGTCCGCATCGTAATAGTTATAGTCTTCTAAAGAATACATAACTGCATGATTACAGTAAATTTGGAAAAGTTTGATATTAATTTAAATTATTAATTTGAATTTAGAACAAACAAAACTTGCGTCAAAATTTTGAGGTTAATTTTTTTTTGTTGAACCCAACCATAGAATTTTTTTATGACAGGAGAGGTCAAGCAGAATTTTAGCGACATACTTCATTTCAAATATTCGTTATGACGTCACCAGATTTATTTCTGAATTCGTTTTCTGATGTTGTAATCTGTGATATCAAAATAACTGTCAACACACTTCAAGCTTGACAAAAATGAATTCCTCATTGGTAAAGCCTTTTCACACAATAAAGACGAATGAAATTAAAGAACCCGATGCCTACTAACCGATGATGATTATGAAATTGATCCTCTGCTTAGTATGATTTACGTAGTGATTCTCGAGAGCTGCAGAGATGAAGTAAATGTTCTGAATTCACCTTATCGCAATGCATCGAATGAAAAAGTCGTGTTATGCATATACCAATAGAAAGAAGGTAAATACGGAGTTTATTCACTCTTATATTTATTCCTATAAAATGTTTATCCAAAATGACCTTTATACACAAAGATGAAATATTCACCACAGGTGACATATTTCACAGCCACACAGCGGTGATTGCGCTGTTGCCATGATTCATTTTATTCTATCTATCTTTCTACACTAAACTGTATTATTTATCTGCAGGTTTGGATTTTCTGAAGACGTTATCCTGGAACAAAACATGCATATCAGATTGGCAAGCATCAGCAGTCCGAATTTTCCAGACTAGATCAAATACTGACATTGCTCCAAGACGTATTGCAGTATGGTATTCCGACTTGCTGAAAGAAGGTCATACATAATGTTATATCAAGCTGTACACGACATTCAAACAATGAAAAATGAGGAATATGATTTGATTTCGGAATTCAAGACAAATTATAAACTGAACAGCAAGCTCACTGACGAAGCTCTGACAGATAGAATGGGAGCACTAGACCATATAAAGGAGAAGGACAACAAAATTCATGTTATAAGGGGAGAATACGAGGAGTTTCTACGTCAGTAAAGATGATATAAATCATAAAAAATTAAAGAAAACCCTGACGTGAAGCCAGAAGTTTTCACGCGCTTGTTCATAGTGTTTTTATTTTTATACCTCAAATCAATCCAACGTTTTTCCATTATGAGACTATAAGTCAGCCTGTCAAAGCTTCTGACTTGTATTATGTTGCTTAAAATATACATGGTGTCCCGGAAAATGGGAGAAATCTCTCGGATTCAGATAGAACATAAAAAATTAGATGAAAAGTTCCCATAATTTTTTTCCTAGCGGACCCTCCCTACGAAGATACGACCTCCTAAATGACGCCACTGGAAATTCATTTTAGTGGAATAAATTCCAATTACTTACTTCTTTTATTATTATTTTCCAAAACGGTTCATTTTATCGACACTGAACAGGAGTACTTTTTCTTTAGCTTAATGTTCAAGGAATCCAAACTTGTTTTTTAGCACATTTACAGGGTGTTAAAATGTAAGCATTAAAATGTACAACCCAGTCCGCCCATGGTAAACTGAACAAGCTAATTGACTTTGGGTGCGGTTATTTAAGAGGACCTTAATACTATTAATCATATCAAATTTTCATCGAATTATATTGATAGTTTGAAACTTATTCCACTAAAATGGATTTCCAGTGGCGTCATGTCGGAGGTCGTATCCTCGTAGGGAGGTTGCTAGGAAAAAAATTATGGGAACTTGAATCCGAGAGATTTCCCACATTTTTCCGAAACACCCTGTATATTTGAATTCTCTGCTGCTTCCAAATAAATATTGTAACCATGTTTTTCAGAGGAAGCAGCTGTGAAATATACTACATTGTCGACTTGGGAACGAGTAGATGCGAACAAAACCGTTATTTCAACAAGATGCAGAAAAACATATGTAAATATTAATCCAAGAGAAGAAAAAGGCAATAAAAGATGAGGAGATTGCCAGTCGTGAGATGTCAAAGTTTTACGAAGAACACATGAAGGTGTTTTTTTTTCTAGCTAGTAAAAAGTGAAGAATTGGGAATGCTGTGCCTTAAGTGGCATAAAAGCACAGTTTTAAGGACTTCTAACTTTTGGGCCACGGCAATCCCATGCGGGAAAGTAAAACTTTCCTCTAGATAGGAAAATAATTATTTCGAATCGAAGCGCCTATATAAAACGTAGTATATAATTAAAAGTCTGAGAATTTCAGGATTTGAGAGCAGACATTATGAAATGGATGACAAAATATGACGACGACATAGACGCCAAAGATCTTTCGATTATGAAACAAAGAATTGAAGTAGAAGAAATGCAAATTCAACTAAGAGATTTGAAACAAAGAATTTTCGATCGAGAGAAAGAAATGACGGACTGGGTGATCTAAGAACACGAAGAAGGAAGGAAAGAGTGGTAAACACTATAAGAGAATGGGCGGCAATGAAGATACAGGTACGAATAATTCAGGAAAAATTATGGTATTCACTTAATTCAATAATTTTAGCGATGGTGGAGGAATATATTAGAAGAGCGTAGAAGGAGAAAGTATAGGAGAAGAACGAAAAAGAGAAAATCCGTAATAAAAAAATAAATGTAGGTATTTTTCTGATCATTTTTGGTAGTTTATATGTGATCGGATTGTTAAAAAGTGTTTTTTTGTAACAGGTTGAAGTATTTTTAGGTTTTTTCATAGTTTTTATATGATCAGGTATATAAGTGTATACAATGTTATTTTTCTTGAGAAATATACTTTATAATTTATGGTATAATTTAGAGTAATTTGAATTAGGTGATCGCAAAGAAATTTAACTTTGTGTAAGTCGCACAAAAATGCTCGCTTCTAAGATGATGAACCATTCTATGGTTTAGTCAGTCATTGTCATTGACATTGACTTGACATATTTGGGAAATTTCTTATTTTCTTTGTTGTTCTGTGGTGCCGTTTGTTTGGCGTTGGTTTTAGAATTTGGAGTTACATTTTCTGCTGTTTTAAATTTTTCATTTTTACAGTTCTTGAAAATCTATATTCAATAAATTGAAGATGGCAATGACATCGTCGCAAGTGAAAGCTCAAAAAACTGTGGGGAGCCCTAGGTGCTGGATCAGGTTGGCCGAGAAGAGGTGGTGTTGTTGTACAGCAACACAGTAGCTGCTGCTGCCCCCAACATTTGAAACGAAATATCCAATTCCACAAGCCGCAATATACAGGACTATCAAATTGTGAGTAATTATGACCATCCGAATTGATTGATTTCAACTTCCTATTCTCAATACAGGTACCCGTTGACGAATTACACCTTTGGGACAAAGGAAGCTTTATTTGAAAAAGATCCTAGTGTACCTGCTAGATTCCAGAGGATGAGAGATGAATTCGAAAAAATTGGAATGAGACGTAGTGTGGAAGGGGTGTTATTGGTCCATGAGCATGGCTTGCCTCATGTTCTCTTACTACAGTTGGGCACAACTTTCTTCAAATTACCTGGGGGGGAATTAAATCCTGGAGAGGATGAAGTCGAAGGTCTGAAAAGATTACTAACTGAGGTGAGAAATAGTTAATTGAATATTCCTTCTATTTCTAATAGTGTATAAGCTACCGTTTCTCAACGCGATTATTTGTTTACAGACTCTGGGGCGACAAGATGGTGTAAACAAGACTGGATAATCGAAGACATCATTGGGAATTGGTGGAGGCCTAATTTTGAACCCCCACAGTATCCATACACACCTCCACATATAACGAAACCAAAGGAGCATAAACGCTTGTTTCTAGTGCAACTTCAAGAAAAGGGTATTGTATGACATTATGAAGATTGTATCTAAGTTTTAAGAATTTGTTTTTTATTACTATGATAGGTAATATTTAAAAGTTTATGTATCAAGATCAATATGTGTGATACCAAACAGAGAATTGCTTGGTAAACAGAATATGAGCACTGTGAAGCAAATTGTGAATTTGGAAAAAAGAGGGAAGAAAACCTCTTTTTTGATATCTCTGTATTCTGAATTTAAGTTGAATCTGAATTGACTGATGATAGATATTGTATTTTTAATGATGTGGGGGGTTATGAGATTTGTAAATGTTTTGTGTGATGCTTTTACAATCACTCTAAGGCTCGTTAATTAGATTTTTGATATGAATTATGGCTGTGCATTTTGATATCGAAACTCATCAAATTGAATGATCAAAATCAATCCTTGAATCTAGATAATGTTAGTTTAAGTTTTTATTCACTTATTCTGCTTAGTTCAATGAAAAATGATTTACCGCCATTATTCATATTATGGAATATAATTCAAATAAGGTGATAATATTCGAATTATATTCGTACAATTCACCACTCACATAATTTGAAAAAAAAACTTGATAGTATTGATGAATTTTTTTTTTTTACACTCTGGGTGAATTTATCTATGTTTATTTCTTGTTCTGTTTAACTTATGTAATATTGAGAAAAACACTTAGTATTCACGGTTCAATATATGTACGTCATATTTTTATAATGAATCATATATCGTGAAGATTTGTATGTATACTTTAAGTTTTTGGAAATCTTTAGTTTAATTTTTGACATATTTTGAGAAATTATTTGATGAACCTAAGGAAAGGGTTTTTTTTTAATAAGTTCTATTTTGCAAAAAATTTAACTAATCTATTTAGAGAATTTCTATTGGGGGAAAATTATTTTGGAAAGATTTAATGGAGGGGGAATTTCGCGTTTCATTTATTTTGTACCTTGTTTAGATTTTTTCCATTAATTTTTAAACTTAATTCCTGAAATGTAATAAGTATAATAAACTATCATAGCATGTGCTGACAAACTGCATATTTAATGTTTTGTATGTTTTGCTCTAACTGATTTGTTTTAAGTCATGAATCTTTTTTATAAATTTTCAATATATTTGATCTGAAAATCTTTCAATTTGAAATTGATGGAATACCATTGCATTTCATGGGTTTTCTGAAAAGTAAACAACCTAAACCACTGATTTTCTGAACGAATTTTGTCATTGATTTTGTATACTCAACTTTCTCTTTTCGACAGATTTTATTTTGATTTCAGCTTGAAAAAATCAATCGATATTGAATTAAATATTATTGCAATATACATATTGAGAAAGATTTGTAGAACAAATGTATCCAATTATTAAATATATTAGTTTTATTTTGAAACAAAGTAAAATGTAACAGTGTAAATTCTATTTATAACAATTGGCATTTGAATGAAATATGTTACTATTTGATCTGTTTTCATGTCTTTACAGCACTTCTTGCAGTTCCAAAAAATTACAAATTAGTTGCTGCCCCTCTATTTGAGTTGTATGATAATTCCCAAGGATACGGACCAATAATATCATCATTGCCACAAGCATTATGCAGGTAAACTATATTTTTGAAACTTACCTCACATGAAATTTTTTTTATTTATAATATAATACAGAAAATTGTAATATTAAACACTTTACTTTTATTAGTATTGTCTAAACTCTAACGTATCTCACAACTGTTGATTGAACTGGCATTTCATTGAAATTTGGTACAATAATTAATTATTAGGCCTTTTCTAATATCTATCTGTTCAAAAGTGTCGTTCAATTCTGTTTTTTTGTATTGGACTATTCTGTCAGGAAAAATTAATTTGAGTCAATGTTTGCTGATATAATAATATCCTAAATGAATTAAATGATTCTGAAAAATTTTTCAGTTAATAGAATGTTTTCTTTTTCAGGTTTCAATACATTTATATGTAAGATATGACTGACCATCATCAAATCTCATTCTGTTATATGCAATGGAACGATTATGTTCGAGGATAGAATGTCTGTCTTTTTAAGGAAACTGATTATTTATATTGTTTTGTATATAATGTAGTTACTGCTGTGTGAATGTATCTGGTTTGTGTATTCCATTGACAAATTGGAAATCTTAGAATTAAGGATATTTGTCGCATACTTTGGAGTATGGTCTCATCTGAAATGTCTGCATTTTGTAGATGTTCTCTCTCGTTTCATTTTTTCATCCTTATGATGTCTTGTGAGGTGTCAAGCTAGATTTTAAAAATAAGATGTTCTTGAAGTGTAAATACAGTTGAACTCTCTTTATTTGCAATAGAATTTGGAGTAAAAAAGAAAGGAATCAATTTGAATTAAAGACTTTATTAAGTTGCACATTGAACATTAATCATAATAAAGTTAAGACTGTACAATATGTATTGGCTCTATAAATTTATTTCATTCCTAGCGTTTGTGAATCAGAGTATACAGTCTGTTCAGGAAAGTTTGAGCGCATAGTAGGCGTTTGTTTATTTTATCTGAAGTTGGCAGTATGTGCTGTCATAACGTAAAATAAAGTCAACGTTGCCAATGTACCCGGCCTCGTCCGACGAGCTTGCGAGTTATCAGAGAACTCGATGCAATATTGACCATAGCATATCAATCTGACAAGAAAATAAACAACATAACCTAAATTTTAATAGACACAGTGGAATATGCCAAATTTCTATGGCCAACCGACGGCTCAAACTTTCGTGAACGGACTATAGTTCATTCAGGATGGTTCTTCCCTGTAAATTTATTTTTTGTATGGTTTACTAACTGAAATTGGGTAGATTTCTGAAAGATGCAAATTTTTCGACCGCTTCTAGAAGTTTTCCTATTATTTCACTATAAAATTTGAGTACTCATTTTAGGTGACGCTATCAATCACTTGTGAATGTCTGTTTTTCAAGAAAATGCAACTGAAATTGATGTCTTTCTGATGCATAAGAAGTGTGGCCATTTTTTCGCGCGGTTGTTTCTTACGAAACGGCTATCGTTCTGCCCAAATGTCTGCAAATTTCGGCCCGGAAGTGGTTTCATACGACTCTGTTGGACTCACTGATGAAGAATCCGAGGTCTGAAGTGATCGGCCGCTATTGAGTTCACAAATGGGTCCAGTAGTTTTAAAATTTGAAATTTTTCTCAATGTTTTCGAAATCGATCATCTGATCAATTAGAACTTTGGTGTTTGGAAATTGAATACAACTTATTCAATGTTACATGAAAAATTTTGTGTGTAGAATCTTCACTAACTTATCACTTAAATGAAAACAATAAAGCAGCAACATGTTTCTCGTTCGGTAAAGTACAGCTGTATCCAGTTGACAGGGGTGAAGTAATTAACTTTTGGTTAGATTTTCATTTCTCAATTCCTGATTATAAAAAAAATAAAATTTTACCCAGCAACATTTTTCGGTCGGCTTACTGCTGGGCCAGTAAACGTTCACCAGTAATTGCCGGTACGGCAGAATACCTATATACGGCAATGGGCCAGTAGCAATAGGAGAATCTTGCCGGCATTAGGGCCATTACATGTATGCCAGTACATTCAATACATTTATTATGCTGGGCCAATACTGTACTTTCTGAATTCAGAAAACATAATGCTGGACCGATACATGTATACCAGCATATCCATCACAGTTTTTATGCTGGGCCAATGCCATTCTGGGATTTGACAACATATACTGGGCCAGCACATGAATATGCAATACCGTTTTCATGCTGGGCCACTACTGTAGCTTCTGAATACTTATATATATGGACCAATATCATATACTTTTTTAAAACTATAGTAGGAAACATTCAAATGAGCCAAATAATATAAAAGTAAAGATGTATTCTGATGAAAATACAAATATAAATTTAAAACATAACAAAAATAATATTTTTCCATCTATAGATTCAACTTTCATTTTAAATCGGCGCCGGCACATTCTTCTCGCCCCTTCTTTTTCGTCCACCCATGCGGTCGGGTGCTGTTCTCAGCCATACTTTTATGATGCTACTGACGTCACTTTCGGTGGCGTTCCGAGTTACCGGATTTTTGCGAAGACAAGCTAGAAAATAAATTGGGTTCAAACAAAATACAGGGTCCGGCAGAGATGTATGACGTTTTTTGGATGCGTATAACTCGGCGAAGGGGAAGCCTAACTTTTTCGCAATGGTTGATATGTGACCGCAAGGAGTTGCCATTATTTCTTGTTCAGTCGCCATGGAGCCGAGGACGCTAGAGCAACGGGTGTTTGTGTACGATAGTTTCATTGAAACCGATCGCCCCATGTGATTTTTTTCTGTGGGGGTACCTAAAAGCTCGTGTATTTATTGACAAGCCGCGTACCCTTGATGAACTTTCTCTTGCAATCAACCGCGAAATTAAGCAATTCCAAACAACATGCTGGAATGATGCATGGACAACGTCACAAATCGGCTGCAGAGGAGTGTGTGGAAAAACAGGGCAACCACTTAGATGACATCATCTTCCGTTCATGATTAATTTTTATCTTTTTTTAATGTGGTATTAATGGCAAACTCTCATGTACATTAAAAAAAAATTCATTTTCCCCAAAATCTCACTTAGTTATGATTTTTTCAAAAACGTCATACATCTCTGCCGGACCCTGTACAAAAATTCCCGTGTAATTTCAAATCAATCACTATTAGTACCAGGTGTACATCTTTGTAAAATGATGCGACATGTTCTATGAAATTATTATGATCTGTAAAAAGAACGAAATAATATCTATCTATATCATACTAACCTAAAATGACTTTTGTGATATTAGTGAGACTGCTGAAATCCTCCTTTCCTCTCCCAGTCCAATTGAATTTTAGGCTCAATTCGTGGGACATTATTTTCCCAATTAGCCTTCTTGTTCCATCGTTTACATCTTTTCCTCCAATATTTAATAATGAAGCACACTAGAAAGGAAACATCTAATAAAATATTCCATTTTTGTTAATAACATATGGCTTACAATATTCTTAAAAAACTCTTCATCACTGAGACGGTTATTAAACATTTTTATGTCTTCCACTGTTGTAATGGGTAAACTCATACCATCAGGAATGGCTGCAATCCCTTCATCTTCCAGTGTGTTTCTTTTTGTCATTTGAATAAGAAATGTAATGTCTTGGGACATCACTTCTAATTTTCGGAATAAAGTCTCCAACAATGCTAGAAATATAATTTCATGATTATAATAATGACACATATTAGTTGTAGAAGTTGTGAAAAGCTGAACTCATATTTTTAAATTGTTTATTTTGGAGTGTTAGAAAGCAAGAAATGTAATTACCAAAAACAGTTTTGCAGTTAAACCACTTACTTTTATTTTTTTGGCATGTTTTTGCAATTGAATTAATGCTGGTGATGGGTTCACCTTGTCCAGCTTCATCATTAGTGGATGCTGACCACTTTTCAATGGCTTTGTGTGCCACTGGAGTAAGACTATCGCCTGCTCTGGGTCTTGAAAAGGTCTTCACTTGAGTATCTAAAACTTATTACTATGTACTTATTCAGTTTCACACCACTTTGGTACCATGCCATATGATAAATAAATATATCCATTGATACATTCATTTAGACTCACATATACAAGAGTTAAAAGTGATACAAACTATTAACATAAATCTATGGAAGATTATTAGAAGCATTAGTGATCTCTAACAAAAGTTATTGTGCATATAGCTGGTCAGTTTTAGTTAATATTTATAGGATAATTTATGTTTCCAAAATATTTTCTCACTTACTTGTATCCCTTTTGGGTCCTTTGGAGGCGCCAAAATTGGTTGGAGTCAATTCCACAAATGTTGGAGGAGTTGGTGGTGAATCCTCTGAAGAATCGCTATCACTGCTATATTTATTTTTTGATGAATCAAGAAACTTCCTTACAGGAGAGATACATTTTGATTTTCTTTTTCCTATGGCATGTTCACTGAAACAGCTATCACTTGAACAGGCACTGCTTCCTCCCTCTTCAAAAAATTTAAGCTTCGTAACAGCTTTATCATAACTATCTGAAATAATTATTATCTATGAGTAATCAACATAAATTAGCCAAAAAGAGAAGAACATTGAAAACTTGAAAACACTTATGCATTTGGATTTAAAAGAAACCCTGTATAAAATAAATAAGTGTACCACTTGCCTGTTTTGTACTTTATATTAATATTGCACCGGTCACAGTCATCTCTATCAAACTCTAGTTTGTTTATGACTGCCTTCCTTCTCTCTTCATCTGTTTTAAATTTTGGCCAGTAGCAAATGCTATTCTTCAGCCATTTTGATGGCACTATAGACATGGGTAGAGACCCATCTATTGCCTCATCGGGAAACTCTACCAGACAATATTCTCTGAAACATTTTTGCAGTAAATAAAAAATATCAATCTTATAAAAAAAGTAGAATAATGAATTGGTTCCTCAAAAATTTTAAATAAAAACTATAAGCACAAAAGTATTTTTTATATTTTGAAAGTAACCATAGTTGCTAGAAGCGAACAAATATTAATGTTCAAAATTATTGTCACATTAAATAAACTATAAACACAAATCTTCCTTATAACTCAACATATCTAACAGTTTTAAAGAGAGTTCACACTTGATGTATTAAAGGGGAAAATATAAATTCATCATTGTGTGGTACCACCAGTCCCTTATATGCAATTTCTGTACTTGAAAGCGTTTCTAAATTGTTGTTATTAAACTTTATTTTGTACAGTGAAACAAGTTTGGAATTCATTGGATACATGGTAAATGGCTCCTTTATTATGCATTTGTAGCCAAGTATATGTACTGCGCCTTTGTTTTGTTTCGAGTTACTAACAGCTATAAACTTAATAATCATTATATGACCATTTTTTAACATCAAAAACATTATCACCAGATTTATTTGATAGGGTATAGTCATTAAACACAATTTTTCTATAAAAATTATGTTTCTTAACCTTTCTAATATTGGATATTTATTGAAATCTATTTTAATTGGTTGTCCAATAGGTCTAAAACATCCTTTCTCTTGTTTGGCATTTGTGCTTGACAATCTATTTCATGCATTCTATTTACAATCTGCTGCAAAGGACAATTTGATTTACGCAACATACGTTTCAAAGTCTGAAGATAATTTTCAAAATCAAAACAACTAATGTCATTAAGATTTTGAAATTTAAGTGCATCATCTGGCAGATGAATTAGAGAATGAGTATTATATATGCAGAAATCTTGACCATATAATTTAACAGATTGTTTAACAAATAGAATAAGTAATTTTTTGGAATACTCATTATAATTTCTATTCAAATCTGTATTTAATAAAATTGTTATGCCAAATTTAAGCAGCATGAAATGTGCATACAGTCGATTGGGCAAAATATTTTTTAATAAAATTGGGCCAACATATAACAAAAATTGTCTCAGTTCTGTAGCTTTCCATCTTTCTAGTTCTGTAAGTGGTCTTGGTTTTCGGTTAAATTCAGTTGGCCAATATGTACTTAAATTATTGATGTTCTGGTTTAACTGATCAATATCCAATGGGGAAAATTTGTAAGCTCTTGCACCATCCCTCCATATAAATAGTAGTTTTCGCATAACACCCAAACATACTGAGTGCATATAATCTATTGGAAAATTAGAAGCTAGCCCAACTCCAACATTTGTTAATTTTTCTAATGGTGTATTTCCTCTGTGGTGTCCTATATCACTTTTTGTTATCAAATCACCATCAGTGCGAATTCTAGCATCTGTTTTTAAGTACAGCATTCTTCTATTACAATATATTCCATTGTCAGTACATTTGTCACAACCCTTATAACCATTGTGATGTTTAATATTTTTTATAAAAGCTCTGGCTGGGGAATCACAACAAAATGCTTTAACATATACTTTGGCTATGCGAGAGTCTATTTCTATACCAAATTTCAATAACAAGGTGAGCTCATCAACGAAACTTTTTAAAAATTCATCTAAAGGTGGTTTTTGTGAACCACAAAACAAAGCTACACAAAAAATGTTTGCAGAATCATTCAAATTCTGAACTTTACACAAAATTGGCCAAAATGATACTGCATTACTTTTTTGAATTGGTAAGCCATCAATACCAAAGTTTAAAGAAAATTCTTTCAGGTTATGGTCTACACCAATTTTCAGTAACTTCTTTGTTAACCCAAAGTAATAAAATTGACCATTTCCTTGTAATTCATATGGTAGTTTGGAGGGTGTACTGAGCAAAGTTCTAGCATCTTTAGGTAATTCTGATAAATCAGGTTTTGTTGAGCACCAAGCTAATAACTCTGAGAGAGCCACATGTGATATGTTATTACGCAGGGACCAACTAACTAGAAAGTTTTTTGCATTTAAACCACTATCTTTAACAATATTAACACTCAATGTATTTAAATTGTCATTATCTGTGTTGCTACCGCTGCTGATGTTTTTTGATTCAATTTGAATATTTTCACTTTCAGCAAAATTATTGTCACTATCACTTTCACTACTGGGGTTATCCGAATAGTGTTCATTATTTAATTCATCCTCTTGTGGTGCAGAATTATTTTCAGATTGATCAATATTCTCACATTCACTTTCTAAATAACTTTTATCAAGTGAATGCTTGTTAGATGTACTGTTTTTTAAGCTTCTTGTTTGGAATATCACAAGTGTTTACTGTAGAGCATTTTCGATATCCTGAACTCAGGCAGTCCAGCTCAATAAATTTTCTGATTTTACCAAGTGTCTTTTGATTAACTTATATTTATAGCCTGTTGAGTAGTTTTTAAACATTTTATCGACAAATTCTCAAAAATTTGAAGAACCAACAAATTACACAAGCAAATAACAGCAAAATTAAGGCGTATACTTAACCACAACTGCACGTGCTGAGACGCGGATGAGTGGAAAAAACAATTATTATACTTACTTTATAATCTCCTGCTTTTCACTTTGTCTAGCCATAGAAATCATAATAAAATTGCACGACAGTCCACTGTATTTCTAGTTCTTAAATAAACTATTTGTATTTGAAAGCAGTATGAGTAAACCGACTTTTACGAATAAAATTCCAGAATGTAACCTCTCTTTCCCAAATTAATCCCACAGAACCACCAACTACTACAGACTACAGAACTCGTGATATTCTTCTTCTTCTTCTTCTTCTCAGCAACACAGCTATATGACACCTGACAGAAGAGAAACGTCGTTGTCGTTAGCAATCATGGGTGTATTCCGTAAATCAAACTTGAACAAGTTGATTTACGGAATGCACCCCATGTTTTCAGATCTGTTAGGTGACAAAAGACAGAAGTATCTCTTATCTTTGTTCAAAGAGAATATACCTACCTTCATTTACTGGTACGGTAATCTAATTGCATCGGTAAAATAGTCTATATTTCACGGTACTGGCCCAGAATGATACTATTAGAGGTCAAACGACAATTGTTTAACTTATACCAAACCATTACTGGCATGATGCCGTACTCCCAATTTCGGTATTACCAGCACCAATATGCAATCAGCCAGCACCATAATCCCGATACAGTAGTCTACCAGCAGTTCGCCGACCGTTGCTGTAATGGCCCGGCAGGTGGCCAGAGATCTATTGTTTGCTGGGAAGGTATCGGGTTTTACTGGCTCAAGGAGGTAACTGACTCGCCTGCGGCTGGTCAATTATATCCTCTATTCGCCAGTAAAAACCCTCTTACCTTGCTAGTAATGTTATATACTATATTATGCAATAAGTGTATATTGTATAAATCATAGCTACTATTCACGAAGTGAAGTTTAGGCTACGAGCCGCAGGCGAGTAGCTTAAACCACTAATTGAATAACACTCATTATACACGAGTATCATACTGTACTTTATCCACGATTACTAAATAAAAAGAATTTCCAATAAGAGGTGCCCACTATTTTGGTAGATGTCATGTTTGGAGCTGTCATTTTTGACCTTCGACAAGTAGAAACTACAACATTAATAAAAATGGAACGATGCACGCTTCAAGAACGCATTGAAATTATTAAAATTCACTATAAAAATGGCGAAAATTAGGCAGAGACGGTTTGTGAAAGGAAGCACCTTGTGAGACCGTAATGAAGAAATTGGTACAAAAATTGAGCTGTTGGGACAAGTTAGTGATGTGAAGAATACAACCCGTGCACGGGATATAGCCGAAAGTCTTGAAAAAACCCCAGGTTTCTCTATTCCTCGTCGTTCTTTGGAATTAGGCATTCCAAAAATATCATTACAGTACTGAACAACGTTTACTTTCTACAAGACGGCGCCACACAAGCAACGAAACCATTGATCTTTTGCGGGAAAAGTTTCTGGGCGTGTTATCTCTCGAAGATGTGATCACAATTGGCCACCGAGATCATGTGATTTAACACCTTGCGACGTGAATCTTTTGGTGCCACGTGAAAGAGAAGGTTTCTTAGACAAGGAAGTCCTTGTCTAAGACGCCAATAGTCCAGCGTCTATTCAAGACCTCAAATTTGTGAGGCTATAGAGGACATAGGGATGCCACTTTTCGATTTGGTTATGGAAAATTTCATTAAAAGGATATGGTCCTGTAAGCGTGGTCATTGTGGTTATTTGCCTGATGTTATTTTTCACTATTAACAGCATAGCTTCTCCTTTATAATGAATGACATTCGATCATTCATATTGAAAAATGGCATTTTTCTTTGAATATCAAAATAACACCTCTTATTGGAAAGCCCTTTATTTCATGAAGGTTTTAACATTTGGTGACTGTGACAGGACTTTTTTATCACTTCTATTCTATAAGTGCGGAAAAGTCAAATTAACATATAAGTATCTAATTTTTTGGAGAACTTGTAATTGTACATTTCGTAAACTAGCGCTTTTATCCTCTTATCACATGAAATTAACCTCACATTATGCTTTGAAAGATTCTGTGTAACATAGGAAATCTTGGGTAAAAGGTTTTCTAACACAACTTTATCTATTCACAGAACTCAACCTAACGCGTCATACAGACTCCATACACTGAGCACTAAGCCATCACTCTCTCAGGAGCAGCTCTACGTCACGCGGTATACATAAACTCGGAGAAATCTAATCCCAAATTAGTTTCGTTTATTCCAGTGTAAGATGACTCGAATATCTCCGCTGTAATGAATGTTTTATTTGTTATTGCTATGGATTGATCTGTCTGTCGTTCGTACTTCGAACCCAACGATGTAAAACTTCGTCCTGGCTTAGTCCCACATCGGGATCGATTTGATTTATCCTAAAACCCCCATCGGTTTGGGTTGCAGGAAATGGGTTCGCAAATCGAATTCGACAAGTTATTACACCTCGAGTTATTAGCGAACTAGTCGACATTTCCAGTTTGTGTCAGCATTTAGGTTTGGTAAAGTTTATAGGTCGTTGGGGGTTGGGTTGTATCCATAGTAGATATGGATGGGATTACAGCTTGTACCTAGATGGATTGGACATTCGTCGACGCTACTGGTTAGAGAATTATAAATGTGTTTGTTTCAGTGATCCTCGATATCGATGAAATTAGAATTTATGGCTCGAATCTCGGATCTGAATGTGTGAATGTCATAAGTTTTGTTAGGTGAAACTTTTTCTGTCCTATCATC
Organism: Propylea japonica; assembly: GCA_013421045.1. Taxonomy (NCBI): domain Eukaryota; kingdom Metazoa; phylum Arthropoda; class Insecta; order Coleoptera; family Coccinellidae; genus Propylea; species Propylea japonica. The sequence continues at coordinate 1,707,728 of CM024245.1, read as the reverse complement.
AATAATTTTTTTTCAAGCTGCATCTTATTATTCAACATCATATTGTTGTTAGATCAACAAACGGTTGCGTGATGAAATTTTCTATATTCAACACGAAAGCTGCTGTTTTCAGTTTTCTTCGTTTAAGTTATTCTTCTTTTGATATCATTGATGCTTCACTCTATAAAATCCTATGGTAGTCTTTAGAAGCATTTTGGTTATTAGCAAATAGTCGACATTTCCAGTTTTGTAAGAGCATTTAGGTTTAATAAAGTTCATAGATCGTTAGGCCATAGTAATATGAGTGCATTATATTTGTTTGTTTCAATAATATCAGAATTTACGGGTTCAAATCGTGTATCTTAATGTGAGATTTCAACAAGTTTATTTGTTCATTGCAAAGAATTTTTCGATAGGTCTTGATTAGAAATCGTAATTCAACTAGCTTTACCAAAGGGTTTCTGTCCATCACTATTTTAAAAGTAGACCTTCACCATAACGATCAGAAAAAAAGATATTAAATTAATATTATCTGAGAGTGAAGCAGCTGATCAGTTATTATACGCTGAAACGATTCTCTGACTAATTTTATGTATGCTTGTGTTTGTTGATTGACGATTTCTTGAGTGACTTTTCTATAATGTTATGTTGTTCATTAGAATTTTGGAAAAAATGTCAAGAAAAAATTTTCGAAAAGCAACCAAATCAATACAGGTACTCTACTGTAGAGAAATTGTTAGAATTACTGGTTTCAATAATTTATCGACGTGATGACTTTATCTGTGTATGAATTGCGAAGTTTATATACAGTCTTCTGATTACGTGAAATCGACTTTCATTAAATTCCGCTGACGGCATTCCGTAGAATGCTACAAATTCAAAGCAAAGTGAAGCAGGGAAATTGACCATCTACGCATCATACACATACAGATTTTTTTACATTGTTTCCTGTGTAGAATGAACGACGGGTAAAGAGAATTCATACGCTTGAATCGTCTATTCCGTTGCCAAGCAGGTTATGTAATGGGTTTACAATTGCGTATTTTCACCGTTTATCGAGGTACAATGGGAACACGTGTATAGCTGATACATTTCACATTCATGTTGAAATCCCTGTAGCGAAACGGTGGAAATATTTTTAATTGAAGGAGAGCTCGGGAATATCTGTACGAAGCGTATCATTGGTCCACAGGTGTATTTGAATCAATTATGTGCTTCATTGAGGGTGAAATTTTACTCAAAAGCGAACGCGAATTTTGAATTCAAGTTTTTGTGGAACGAAAAAAACGTTCACGAGTTCAAGAAAGTAACTGGAGGTACCAAAGGCCGCTTATGTACGTGGCATCTTTGGGGGTTTTCTTGACTGCGAACTGTTAGTGATATTTCAAAATGGAAGTTGTGTTTGTAGTATACAAATTGAACAAAAATGTTTCATCTTATTGCTCAATTCCTATAAATTTGATGTGCAATTGTCATAGGCAACCGAAAATAAAGTATTTAGAAGCTACGTTACGTCTACCGAAACATTGAAATTGATATTGCATAATAAAATATAGAAAAAATCTTGTAATCGACTCATTTATTAATTACTGAAATAATGAACGAGTTGATTGAATTACTATTCATATTCAAAGATTGTTTTAAGCTACGAAACCCGCCTCTTTTTTCTTATACGTTTCAATTCTGTTTCTTTCAATGTAATAGGAGCTCAACCCATAAAATCCTATGGTCTTCATTCAATGTTGAACAAGCTACCTACCAATAAAACTTTCAAATTTTCAACTATTTTTTCTCGAAAGTCAAAGTGATGAATCAATGAATAATAGGACCACAGGAATTAAAATGTCATCTTTTGTGAACTGAATTTCACAGAACTAGGATTCTAGGGTATTGAGGAAAATTGAAAAGTTCATCAATGAAGTTGTACCAGAACTATTAATAAATCAGGGATTCCAAAAATGAAAGTAGATATTCAAAGAAAGAATCAGTTCCACTTTGGTTGACTGTTAACATATTTCAATAACAAGAACAGGAGAGTAAAAATTTTATTCGGTGTTTGTAAATACTTACTGAAGTTCATGCTTCCAAATCAATTGTTTTTTAAGTTTTTATTGATCGAAAATAGCATGAAAGTTTTGGTCTTACTGTCAATCCAAAAAACGTACTCCCAACCCACCAGAACTCTTCGAATCGAGTCAGAATCCTCCTAGCCACGAAACTTATTTCATCAGATCACAGTCTCGAAAAATATCATATACTACAGTTTCAAGAGTATATTGCGTTATGATTCCACAAAGTTTGACAGCGCCAGCCTGCCTCGGTCTGCATAATCCGTGGGAGATTGGAGGCGTCTTGTCAGAGCACCGCGTCCACGAATTTTAGCGTCGCAAAGGCGTATCTGAAGACATTGTTAACATGCGTTTTCATCGAAAAAGCAATCTTGCACGCATAAAGACGAAAGTTCGATGCGTTTGCCGATTGAAATACAAATTTTTGTCTTTACGACCAATATACATTAATCCAAATATCTCTACAGATATTTCGTTCCTGCGCATGCTCATTTCTTGATAGAATTGACTGTAGTGTCCATAATCGTGAGGATTTTGCTACTCATTATATAGGTAGAAATCAATTAGCGCCAGCGGTTTCTATCAACGAACTTTATGTTCAATGTAGTGAGATATTTATAAATCTTTAACCAGTCTCTTTTGGTGTTATTTCATATTCTATTAAAGTAAAACAACTATAAGGAGTCTAAGCACGTCATTTGACATCAATAAAGTTCATTCATCTCTCCAGAGGAAGTTATCATCAGCATCTTTTTCTAGTGAGATTTTCTTATCTTGACACATTTGTCGACATTGCTATTATTAATAATAAGAAGGGTTTGTAGTCGCTGTCGTCTACAAACAAGTTGATTGAAAACCATTATTTCATGTAATCAATATAATTATTGAGACTCAAAATGACAATTCAATATTAGCAGTCAATTCATGTACTTTGGTATGTATCATCCAAATAATCCGCAGTCATGATCAGCTGTGCAAGAAACCCAAGAGGTTTCTGGCACACCGATATTGCATATAGGAATTTTGGCACACATAAAAGTGTGCCAGAATCCCCCTTTTATAACTACTGTCGTCAAATGTTAACGCATCCCCGAATATATCTTCCAAATCTGAATAAAACCTGAAAAAAGTAATTATATCCCTCAAGAATCACAAACTCCAAAAGTCGTCATCTTATTATAACTTTCCATGGCCCTTTGCCCCGGATATTCGGCATTAATTTAAACATAGCTTTTTGGGCCGTCATCTCTCACCACAATAGCTTAATTAACTTTTATGAAGTAAGCCCCAGAAGCCGATTAGTTCTAGCTTCAACGCAACGAATCTATTCATATTCTAATGGACATCTGCCTAGGTGAACACTGAACATTAGACATCCTAGCGGATCTGTGACAGATAATATCGCGTGGTTGGCAGCAGAAATGAAAATGGAGGATAGGACTGCGATTCCGAGATTAGTTTATCGCTTCATCTGGAAAATTCATCAGGAAGAATGTCAACGAAGTAGGTAATGTGCGAAGATTGATATAACCTCGAAATCGGCCCTATCTGATATCATTGACGTCTGTTCCCTTCGTCTTCACCTGGGCGTGCTGGGATTAGCGAGTTATGATGGATTGAAATGGATTTAATTTTAATTGGAATCTGCATTGGGTTGAATTTAATTAGAAATGGCTTATGCGTTCAATATTTATTTATGACTGCTTGTTTCTGGGTGAAAATTTGAACTTCTACAAACCTCAACTAAGTTTCTTATGGTTTGCTGATAATAATTTTACAACATATGGTATTTCTTTCTGTCATGATCATAATATTCATTATATGTACAAAATATGTCGGAAAGAAGTATTTGGTAGGTAAGATAAGGTAATGATATGCTAGGTAATGTGTGAAGATTGATATAACCTCGAAATGGATTTAATTTTAATTGGAATCTGCGTTGGCATTGGTTGAATATATTCAGGAATGGCTCATGTGTTCAGTTTTATTTGTGAGCGCTTGCTTTTGGGTGAAAACCTAAGTCTTCACTGGTTTGCTGGTGAATAATTTTACAACAGATGTTATAACTTTCTGACGTGAATAATTCCTTTCGAAAAAACCTGGACATAGGATTAAGAAGCTTGTATAGAAATGTAGGTACCTAGTTCACTAATATGCACTTTATTTTTTGATGTAATTCAACGAAGAGAATTCCAATGATCTCACAGAAGCAGCTCAAATTGAAACGAAAATTCTTCTCTTCGTTCTAATTCAAAAAGGTCAGCCTTCAGATTGCCCAGAAACGTTGAAACTAAAACAACCAAAACCAAAGACTCTTTCAGATCGGACCCGTTAGCAGTTTTTCAGCAAGTTCAGATTGGTTATGTCAGTAGACCGGAATTGAAAGCGATGAAAGAGCCTTCTGGAATTATGTCATTAATTCTTATTCAGCCACAGGTTCCCTAGAATCACGAAATACTGACCTTTGCTCTCTGAAACTACGTCCAATTAAGGCCATTATGACTGCTCGTTAGTTCCAGCTCGAACTGCATTAATCCGTGTCCTCATTTTCACACGTGATTATGAAAAATGCCAGAATATAAAAACGATCCAGCGTGCCTGTATGAGAGTCCTCTCGAGGATGAATCCGCTGGTTTGGGGTCAGGAGCTGAATGAATTTTGCTGCGCGTCATTCTGGTATTGATGTGGATCGGTATTGTTTTAATCCTTCGTATACCGAGTGAGTTTTTTCGATTTTTATTCAATCGAAGGGGCGTTTTTCTATTTTTTATGGGTTTTGATGTTGAATTCGGAAATTCAGAAAGCTTGATTGACAGGTTTATAGCGACTGTGAACGGCGCTTGCTTCTTTGATTCGGTAAAAATGATGTTTTCCTTCACAAAGACTTCTATTGTAGGTATCATAATTATTTCAAAAATAGTTTTTTCTCAAAAAAACTTTCGATATTTCATTAAATCAAAGGAGAGACTTTCCGGTTTGAATTATCTTTCGATCTGGTTTCATAGATCAAATTCTTCTTTTTTTTTCTGCAAGAACAACATCTTCAGTATTCTCAATTTGAAATTGGAGCAACTAGTCGTGAATAATTCGACTAAGAAGAGTAAGAATTAGAGCCTTGAAAGGATTGATTAGGTTATGTTAGGTTAGGTTAAGTGAGGTGGGGTCAATCCGTGTCCTCATTTTCACATGTGATTATCAAACGTGCCATATAAGAGGCCTCTCGAGAATTAATATGCTGGTTTGGGGTCAGGAGCTGAATGAATTTTGCAGAGCGTCATTCTGGTATTGATTTGGGATCAGTGGCTATTGTTTTAATTATTCGTTTTTTTCGTTTTTGCTCTAGCTTCAATCGAATGGGTGTTTGTTGTTTTTCATTGTCTTTCATGCTGAATTTGGTGATGCTGAGAGATTGACTGGTAGGTTGATAAGGGCTGTGAAATGCGCGATGTGCGTAATAATTGTTGAAACTTCTTTTGTTTTGGGACTGTCGATTGTATCAACCGATTTTCTAAAAATTAAAAGGAATATGAAATGTCATATATGTCTTCAGTTATTTTTCACATTCAATATCTCGAATACACTATGCTGGAGGACTGAAACGCATTCGCCATTTGGCAAACTACTTGACGGCCCAAATGGATGAGTATAGTTCGTTTTGAATTTATTTTTTTCACGAAAGAATTGGGGAACATTTTACTTTATAGATGTAAGGTTATTTGTGTTTATTATAAAAACTAATCAACTAAGATTCACGAACGAGAAAACACTAAACTCTAATATCGAGGTGATGAATCATTGATTTGATGATTTCGAATTTCTCAAAGAATAACAGAAAAAATTTCAATTTATTGAATTCAAATTTTTCAGGAATTTTCTCATAATAACTAATGATTTCCGAAATTCCGATTAAGGCTAGTTAAGAAGCTTTTTCTTCTGAAAGTGCAACGAGTCTTTCTGCCATTCTTGGCTAGTTTGAAATAATCGAAAAAGAGGGCAAATTACAAATTCCGTTGAATTTTTTTTCTATAGGAAATCAAATTAGAGATCCCCTCCTCACATGTTCAAAAACCAAACTTCAAATCACAGCAAAATGGAAGCCGTGACGTCACCCACTCTTCGTTACCAACACCAGAAACAGAAGAAAATATCTTATTCCCGGAGAAATAACGCCAGGAATTCGCTGCATGTGCAGTGTCCTCTAGGCCACACGGATCTCCCGCTGCTCCCTTGCAAATGGAATTCCTCATATACCGACTGACACCGTTTTACGTAATGACGTCACAGTTTCTCTCCTCTCCCATCAGGCCAGCCTCGTCGACGCTTATTGTACCACAAAGTGTTGCATCCAGAATGGTTTCCCTTTGTATCGTACGTGCGAACTATTATTGGAATAGAGAGCTTTGACGCTGGTTCCTGAAAATGGGATGAAATGGATCTCGGATTTCTCGCCGGCTAGGGAAATATCTGATAGTCAGGACCGGATTAACCTGTGGGGGCCCCTAGACAGCTAAATTTTCGGTGCCCCTTTTTAACCGTCATCAGATAATCATAAAGCTGACATGAATTCTAAAATAAGTATACCGTCACATTTCTAAGTCACGATAAATGAAATAACGATAGATGGTTTATTCTGTAAGGTCAATGGTAAAATGCACTGATAGCTAGAAAGTTGAGACACAGCCGTTATGTATGCTCCAGCCCAACTAAAGGGTATTCCAATGATATGTAGTATATTGATATTCATAAAAAATGTCATTTTTCAATATAAATGGTCGGATGTTTATTTCATTATAAAGAAAAAGCTTTGCCGTTAATAGTGGAAAATAACATCTGGCCAATGACCACCACGACCACGCTTACAGGATCATATCCTTTTAATGAAAATATCCATAACCAAATCGCAAAGTGACTGCCCTATACCCTCAATAGCCTCACGAATTTCATCTTTGTGATCTTGTATCGACGCTGGGTTATTGGCGAAAACCTTTGCTTTGACGTAGCCCCAAAGGAAGAAGTCGCAATGTGTTAAATCACAAGATCTCGGTGGCCGATTGTGATCACCTCTTCGAGAGATAGCACTGTCCGGATCATTTTCATGCATTCAACGACCCAATCAACAAAGACACGACGTTGCTGATGATCGGCTGGCTAGCGTTCTTGTGTTAACTGAACTTTATAAGCCTTAGGACCCAAATCTTTATGCAAATTAGGGTGTAATGAAGTTTGTGGAATGCCTTATTCCAAGAACGACTAGCAATGATCAAACCTGGGTTTTTTCAACACTTTCGGCTACAGCAGTAATATTCTCGGCTGTTCTTGGGCGACGTGCACGAGTTTCATTCTTCACATCACTAACTTATCCCAACACCTCCCAATTTTCCACCAATTCCTCCATTGCGGTTCGACAAGGTGCTTTACGATGACCCAAAAATTTTGGAGTTTTATGAACCGTCTCTGCCAAATTTTCACCATTTTATAGTGAATTTTAATGATTTCAATGCGTTCTTGACGAGTGTATCGTTCCATTTTCATTAATGGCTTATTTTCCACTTATGAAATGTCAAAAAATGACTGCTTCGAACGTGACATCTACCGAAATGTCAGGGTATTAAAAATAACACCTCTTATTGGAAAATAAGCTATACCAATAAGCTTTTATCCTTCAGTATTTCGAGCAGAAACTTTCGCTATATAGGCATCTGAAAATAAGAATGCAGCAGTGGGCATCAATTCTATTATTCTATTTATGTTTTTTGTTTTTTTCTCAATACTTAGATACTTAAGTGCTTCGTTAAACCAGTTTATATCTCTTAAATAAATAAATTAGGGTTAAGAAAAAGGTTTATTATTTATAAGATGAAGGTATCTTTATTTCAGACAGCAAAAATTCAACAAGTATTCATGAAGGATATCCTTATTCTAGGACTTATACAATTTGGGACATTCATTGCAGTTTTCGATAGATGTTTCGACTGGCCTAGAATAACCAGTGATTCTTACTGTAATAATAATAATTGTCACAATATACTTCAATAACAAGAAATGTTACGCTCACGTCCATTGTGAAACGTGAATTAGCCGCTTATTATTTTTTTTTGGTGAACAGGGGCCCCTTGTGATGCGGGGCCTCGCCTGCTCTGCCTAAAGGTTAATCCGGCTCTGCTGACACTTTTCCGCGAGTGAGCGACTTTCATGGGATCGTTTGCTAAGAATCGGAGTCAGCATTGTTCCGGGCCTGACGAGATATCCGTACTATACCTCGAGATTGGAGACTGTGACGAGGCGAATTTGTGAAAGTTCATTTGCCGATGCGATGATCCACGGTTTCGATTGTGCTGAATTCGGATGTTCGCTGACTGAGAATACCGAGGAGATATTGAGCGGATTGAAGTTGGTTCCTGTGAATGTAGCGTTTTCACATATTCGTAATTTTGATTGAAATATGTCAGTTTTGACAGGTGTTGTAATGATTCTTCATACACTTGGCGATAAGAATTACTAGCGATTGTAATAATAAGGTTTATCCACGACTATTATAAGATCCGTCCATTGTGCGTCTCTGTGCTCAACCTTTATAAAACCCATTAATCGAAAGAGAATAATGAGATTATAAATCACTGCTGTCAGATGCTTCATAGTTTTAGCTTTGATATAATATTCTTTAAATTTGTATTTCTTCAGTATTCTGAAGTACTCTAACAGAAAATATAGGAATACCTTGTCAATCGAGGGCCAAATCTACTATCAGTACATCAATTAAAGTTTTTTTTTATAACAAATATACAATAATCAGTTCTCCAAAAATTTCTTATGTTTCAATTTGACTTTTTAACGTTTGTCATAGAAGGGTCTTGTCACGGTTGCCAAATTTCAAAATATTCAAAAAATATATTCAGTAGTCGTGGATAAAGTATATATGCTATACTCGCGTATAATGGTTGTTATTCACTAAGTGATTTAGGTAACTCGCCTACGGCTCGTGGCTCGAACTTCACCTAGCGAATAAAAGCTATCATTATATGCTCGGTGCCTAATATACTATTATATTTAGTTTTTTTTGGTCAGAACAGCTCTGTAAGGGGGCACAATAGACCTTAAGGTCGCAGTGGACTGTAACCCCTCTGTAAACTATCAAACTATCAAACTATTATATTTAGTTGGAATCTCAAACAAATCTAGAATTTTAAGCTCTTGGTCAGGTAGGGTCTTTATTTAGAAATGCTTTGTTTTCAAGGTGGAGGAAGTTCTTCGATATTTTCGAAGAGGTTTGAAATATTGGATCAAAATCTGATACCTTTGGTTTCATTTGGGCAATTTCCATCTATTTTTTCCCATTTTTAAATTTTCGGCTGCTTCCTTCAATTCATTACGCATCAGTTTTTCACCTTTTGATATGATGTCAGCTTCACCCCATAAATTCCTATGGTCTTCATTCAAAGCATGTTAGATAAGCTTTGACATATCTCCAAGTTGAGTTAGTTTTTATGTTCTCTGATTTCAACATTCAGACGTTTAAAATCTCCAGGATCGGCTTTCATCAGTCAGTTCAGGTTCAAATGAACAGAAATATTGATATCAAAGGAATTAATTTTCGATCATGCCAATTTTCTTGTTTCTTGCATTTAGACCCAAGAAACTAATATGCAAAACTCTACCCAAGAAACCACAATGAAGTTTCATAACTCATAACTGTTGTAATTTTAATTACTTCAGTGTTTGTATAAAGTTTTTAAAGCTTGTGAAATAGAAGTTTCCGTCAATCCAGGTCTGGTTCTGCAAGTAATGAAGTTTCCCAACCCTCGATTTCAAGAAACTTTCTAAAGATCCATAAATCGGGTAATCGTTGAACTCAAATATATCGTCCTAAAAATCCTAAACTTATAAACTTCTTTACCACTAACATCAATCCAATTCTCTATTACGAATTGAAGCAGCGATCACGTGCAATGGCCCTATGAATTCACTGCGCATGCTCCAAAACATAACCTCGAATAGTTCAAATCCTCAGAGGAAGAAGTGAGTTCACTTCTTCCTCTGAGTTTAAATCATTCACGTCTTGTCAAATTTCGAGTTTGCACATGCGCAGATTATTGAAGGGGCTATCAGAAATGGCAACAAGATTGCTTCAACTTTTATTTTACGTTAGCAGTAGAGTTTCATAGGGATATGATGAAAAACAATTCAAACTTGAGAAAAAATGGAAATTTGTGAAAACCTATATCAAAGTAACGACCGTTTCATTGAAATATGTTAGAATTTCGAAAATAACGAGTATGTTCACAAGCTATTATACTGGATTTAAAATAGGTCTCGCTCTTTTTTCGAACAAACCACCGACAAAAATAACGCACTCGTTCCCATTCAAACAAACTCAAATCCCTAACAAACACACAGAATCCTGATGACGTAAACCAACGAGAACACTGATACTGGTCCCACTGCATCCTAATGACGTCATCTGTGGAAGCCTCGCAGGTCTCCTTGGCAACGGCATAAACGTGAATGCCTCCTTGTAAATACAAGCCAGCCCAGAGTGTTATTAATTATACCGGAGCTCTCCTGAACTCCCTGAAAATACGAGCCAGGAATAATATTTGCTTCTGCTTGTCAAAATCCGCGCTGGTATAGATTGTTCGTCTATATCTGGATCCTTGTGCAAACCGTTCTGTAATTTCGCATCTGAAACTTATTATTTGAAATGAGGGGTATTGTTGGTTTTTCGACGGCTGAATATATCGATGTGTGTTGAATTGCCTTTGATTAATATTGAGAGTTATGAGGATGAGGAGTTTATTGGTAGAACTCTTGAAAAAGAGTGGAAGTTGGTTCATTGGATGTATTTGCGCTTGACATATTGTTAATTGCGTATACGAATACGGAAAAATCTGGTGAATATTTCCGTGAAACGATTTAATTTTACATTCAACAATATTTTATATACGAAATTCAAATGATCCATAAAAACTACATGAGGATCACTATAAGGTATTTCTGTGGTGTTGTTTCGGTAATGGTAAAAGAAGGAAAACACCAGATCTTGAAATATTAGCTTCAGATTGCCTTATACCGAACAAGGCTACTTCTATACTGTTTATCCCCAAAAGACTGATATAGATGTCTGTATGATGTTATCTGATTCTCTGATTCTATTAACCAACTGATGTTATTTTCTATTTCCATTTCAATATTAGCAAGTTGGGTTCATATCAAATATCAAATGAATAAAATATGAAACTTAAGCTGCGCATTCACCATTTTGCAAACATTTAATGGAGGTATTTATCCTTTCTTTCAATCACCATCTTTATGAAGATTTGTTCGTTTATATCTGGGCCCTTGGGCTAACCGTTTTGTAATTTCGCATCTGAAACTCATTATTTGGAATGAGGGTATTGTTGGTTTTTCGACGGCTGAATATATCGATGTGTGTTGAATTGCCTTTGATTAATATTGAGAGTTATGAGGATGAGGAATTTCTTGGTGGAACTTTCGAAAAAAAGTGGAAGCAGATTCTTCATTGGATGTATTTGAGGTTGACATATTATTAATTGCGCATACGAACACGGAAAAAATCTGTATTTGTTGAATATATTCGTGAAAGGATTTAATTTAACATTAAACAACATTTCATGTACGAAATTCAAATGATCCACATAAACTACAAAAAAAATCTATTAGGTATTTCCGTGGCGTTGTTGCGACAATGGTACCAGTAGGAAAATACCAGATCTTGAAATATAGGCTTCATCAGAGTGCCTCACATAGTACCAGGCTACTTCTATACTGCTTAGCCCCAAAAGACTGGCATAGATGTCTGAAGAAGATCTGAATGATGTATTCTGATTCTATTAATCAACTGATATTATTTTCCACTTTTTTATTTAATATTTGCACGTTGGATTCATATCAATAATCAAATGAATAAAATAGGAAACTTCACCAGCGCATTCACCATTTTGCAAACATTTACTGTATATTCTTTCTTCTAATTACCATTTTTATAGAGATTTGTTCGTCTATATCTGGGCCCTTGGACTGAACGTTCTGTAATTTCAATGGTAGAACTTTCGAAGAAGAGTGGGACTGAATTTTTCATCGGATGTATTTGCAGTTGACATGGTATTAATTTCGTTCACGATTACAGGAAACATAACGAATTTATGGAATGTTTTCGTAAATCACGTTCATTTCACATCCAACAATAATAATTAAGTATATAACTTAGCTTCTTGAATGATTATGAAACAATAACTTTGATTCACGAGAATACTCAAAGAGATTCGAACCTTCTCAAAAATATACCACTAACAAATTTAGTTCTTTGCTGAGAATTCAGCATAAATCAGTGCCATATCTCCTTCAGAATGGAGATATAAAGTCAGTTTCTGGAAATGAATTGAGATGAGAGGACGAAATGAAAGCATTATACAAAATTTCGAGAAAAATACTTAAATTATACTAGCAATTCTTGAAGAATTGGAAGCCATTATTCAAGTCATCATTGCCACAATCATACTTTTATTGTAGAGAGTATTGAGATATAATATAGAATAAATTCGTGAAAAAGAATTATTAGAAACCTCTTTCAATTCTAAACCTTATTATATGTTCGCAAATCTGTTATTTTCCACATTCAATATCTCGAATACATTATATGCTGGAGGACAGGACCATCGCATTTGCCATTTTGCAATTACTTGACTGCCCAAATCGAAAAGTTTATTTCGCTTTCATATTATATTCTTTTCACGAAGGAATTTAACAACAATTTTACTTTTTAGATGTTATGTTAACGACCCAAATAAGATTCACGAATGAGAAAACACTGAATTCTAATATTCTAGGTGGTGAATCAAACCATTTGTTGAGATCGAATTTTTTCCAGAATAAGAGAAAATTGCAGTTTATTCTCATGATGACCAATGAATTTTCTGAAATTCGATAAAGGTATTATCTGAAATACCCGCGCATTCACCATTTTGCAAACATTGAACACGACCATAACTTTCTCTCAATAACTATCTTCCCCTCAAATCTCAGAGAAAAATTCATTAATTGAAAGTGCGATAGAAAAGAGAAAGGGGAAAAGCCCCAACCGATTGTACACGAAAAAACTCAGCACGGACAATTAATTTCGAATTACGCACGTCAATAAAACCCGGCAACTTCGGACCCACCAGAAAATCGCCCTGATAAACCCAAACCAAATTTCCGATAACGTGCGGAAAATAAAAAAAGTCATCTCTGTGCATTCCCGGATTTCCATACGAAAGGATAGAACCCGGAAAAGGTCGAAACGTGTTTATTATTCGTGCGCCCCACGATTCGGACCAGTTTCGATAATAAAGTAGACCATGAAAATTCGAATTCGGTATGAAAAACTGGAGATCCGCGGTGAATATTGAAATATTGTCTATGGGGCACAGCACCTGGAAATCGGGGATGAAATGCGGTAGCGAAAAATTTATTACGGGAAAACCTTTCGATCGAGAAGTAATAAAATATCAGAAACTGGGGTTGTATGTTTCTAGAAAACTCATTAGGTTTTTTCTCCCAGTTTCTGAAACAGAAATAATTAAAAGAATTCTTATACAGATGAAATGGTTTGTCAGGAGCGAATTGGTTCTGACAAAATTCTTGCCTAACAGTGAAACTAAAAAAGGAATAAATGAAAAAGATAATGTAAGGTTTCATTGCCCATATCCGACTCCTTCTTCAGACAAACTTGTGAAATCTTTGGAATTGTGTATTTTTTTCGTTTGCAGTCTGATTCACATTGGAAGTCAACACACAGGGATGTTGATTTATTTAATTTTGAAATATTCCTGATGTCATTTCTTTCTTCAACAAATCAATCCAAATACCATCTATTCCAACAGAACAATTAGCCAAATCATCTACTGCATCTAACAAAATACATGTGAAAACCTAAAAAGTTTTCTAAAAATGCAGAATCCTCCTAGATTATATTTCAATCGATATCTTGGGGTGTATGTAAATACCAAATTCAAGGACTCTCGTCTTAATTACACACAATAATGAAATAGCAGATATGTAAGACGCCGATTCATAATGATTGTCAAGCTGCTATTAAAGCACTGAACTCCTATGTCATCGGCTGAGGGCTGATATTAGATAACCAAAGAAAATTCAATGAAGTAGGCAAGAACAACAAGGTCTCCTTGTCACTAAAAAAATTAATGGAATTGAAGAGGCTAACAAACTAGCCATCAAGAAAACATGAAAACCACTTACTGGCTCATAACCAAATGGCAAATGTATCTATGAGAAAATGTTTTTGGGGAGGGAAGACTCAGAGGAATCTTTTGGGAACTTTCAAACTGCCAGGACCTAAAAGTATCCTCACTGGTTCTCAGGACATTGTTGTCTTAGAAAGCATATGACTCAACAGAAACTGATGAGGGTAGATTTTGTGGGAGGAGGAAAAATCTCCTGTTCACTTAGTTGCAGAATTCCTTGCCATTGCGAGCCTGCGCGAAGAATGTCTGGATAGAAGAATCTAGAACCATAGCGACCTCTTTTGGTAAACTCAGAGGCCATTAATATCGAGATCTTTTGTGCAATACAACACTGTTAACCATTCCGACAGCAAGGTCTCAATGAACTCCTATTTCTTTCTTGGGTGCCACATCTGTTATTCGATCTGGTTTCAGGAAACACGAATCAAGGTGTTGCAGCCTTCATCTCTGGAAATCTAACCAATTTCAATGTTGGTATCCAGGTGTCTCCGCTGGTTCTTGGCAGAATCGACAGGTTCCATTAGGAACATTTCTTATTGTTTTCCAGAGACGGCTCTTCCATGAAGCACATGATATACCTATTCACCACGTAGTGGTTCAAGAAGGAGGTCTTGCAGAAACTTAATCTAAACCCTCGTGCTCCATTAGCTCATTTGCACATTCTCATCTCAAATGATTATCTTGCGAAATATAGTCTCTATTTGAAACATACTTCCAGATAGTCATGAAATAATAACGTGACAAAACAGAGAACTGCGAAGTCAGTTTGCAAATATTTCAGCAGTTCGAAATTAACTGACACAAATTTGGGATATTTGCGCATTCTAGAACGCTTTGATTTCAAGGAATTCGCCGAATAATATATATATATCTTTTCAAAGGTGAAATGCAAGCTGTCGGCTCAACATTTCATTTAAATTTTCGCTATTCGAAAGGAATGAAAATATAACAGGCAGACAGTGAAATTTTCTCATCTCCGTATTTTAAAATGGGTAACAATTCGCTTCACCGAGAGACGATTCTTTTGTAGAGCTTGAGACTAAGCCAAAGTGCACTACTCTCGGATTGCTTCTTCATCGTGAATTATTATTTATAGGTTGGCTTTCCTGTACCGCAAAAGGATTCTAGTCTAGAGTAGAGAACCTTTTCTGATCAGATATCAGCCCTGATTCACGAATATCCCAGAATCGATAGTCAGAAAACCCATTATATTAGGACTCTAGTTCATTCATCATAAAGGTTTATTCAGAATAAAGAAAAGAAAAGCATAAGAAGGGTATATTTCATGCACCATAATAGTGCCTCAACTGAGTGTTCGACAACGACGTAGTTTGATCATGTCTTATAATTTATGCTGAAAGTTGATGTAGATATTGTCCACCGATGAGAAAAATCTCCCATGTATCTGATGTTCCTAACGTTGAACGAATATTAGACTATTACCTCAAAAATGATTATATGGAATTTGAGATTGAAACCAAATACATAAATGCTGAATCTCTGCACAATAGAAATAATATTCTGAGAATTATTCAAAAAATAAAATATTTAAAAAATAGATAATTAAAAATATCGAATTCTATGGTTCAAATGATGCGATCCTCTTCAGTATAGTAGTTCATGGAAATATGAAGTTTTTTCTTCAATATTCTGATTGAATTTTTTATGGTTCTGTTAACACTATGGCCACAAAATTCTTAATGAGCCTTGTTTTCAGCATCTTGTATTTGACCGTAACATTTCATTCCGATTGATTTCGTATTTTCTGAGATATTGAGGAACAAACATTTTGGATGGCCATATTTCATGGAACACCCTTGTACGATTTGGCTGGTTTAGGAACCTTTGAGCCATTTGGGACCCGAACTCATCCTGAAATTTTTCAAGTCTCTGAAACAATCCCTCTGAAAGTTATTGGGCTAACGGACAGCTGGACGGCCCCACACAGAATTGAATTTGACCACGAATTCGTCATCAGGGAGTCTAACCCTATCGTTTGAGAATGTTTTCGGCTCAAAATTCGAAAATTACAGATATTTGTGCATGGCAAAACGTCATAGCAATCGTTTTGAGCGCTCAAAAACTGGCAAAAAAATATAAATAAGAGAAGATTGTATGATTTAATGTTCATTTGAAGAAATTTGCAATTGCAAAAATAATGAAATGGGATAAACACACAATTCATGAAATTGTAAGAATACCGAAATAATTTCAATTCTAATGCCGTAGAGCATTCAACTCTTGAACTGGTAAGAGCATTGTTCCTCCGAATAAGACAACCAGAAATCTTGAACTGGTAATTAGCATCATCCAGAAAATGGCAGCCTCCAATGAGACCCCATAAATGCACAAGACTATAAAACTCCACAAAAACACATCCTAATCAACAAAAACCGAAGACCCACTATAACTTCGCCAGTGAGCATTCCCAAAATAAAACCAGAATAAGAAACATCTTGCTTTTCCTATCTCTGCAACGCGACGAAGCGTAACAGGAAGAGAAAGTTTTCGCAGAATTTGGGGGCAGATGTTGGAGGCAATAAATATGAGTCAGTTTTACTCCAATGAATTTCATCTATTCGTCACGGACGATTTAGATCGTGGGAGATATTGCTGCATATCTCGGAAGCGACAATTTTTTACGGCACAAACAGGTTTTGTCAGGGAGAATTTCATAAACGGTTGGATTTTCAATCACTGGGCCAATCGGGAATTCTTCGGAAATTTTATTGTGAAATCAGACAGACGTCATTTGTTCCCCGAACCATGGTTTGTTCATATTGAAAAAAATGAAAGGACTTTTTTCCAGGCTGCATTTATTATTATGAAGTCTAATTCAACAATATTTCTATATTGTGTTCTTATTAAAGTTTTCAATTCGTGAAAATACGTTCAGTATAAAGAGTGAATTGTGATTAATTTCGAGGTAAAATTACTTTTTAAATAGAACAATTCTTATTCATCTTTCTGTGATCTTGAGGGGTCTGAATGTTTTCTTTTGAATTTTACCAATTTTACAATTTCTTTTGAAGTTATACAATGTGTTTGGTCTTGACTTAGCGATAATTTAAGGTCATCAAATATACCTAATATTATCGACAAAAAACCCAAACTTGGAAGTTTACCCCGTCACTTTTGGAGTAGCCTCCATTTTAAATTTACTTTTTTATTTTCGTTAACCCTTCCAAATAATATCGATTTCTTAGGACGTAAAGGTCCTACAGATGTGGAAAATGTTTTTTGAAGGATGATACTAACACCTTCAATTGAAGTATAACAATATAAAAACATTCAACTTGAAAACGCCATAAAAAATTCTTTAAGGAAGTTCATAGTGAAATATGTACTGATCTCCTCAGTAAATCCAAAATAGTACAAGAACTAGCACATTGAAGTATAATTTTTTCTCAATGATCTAACACGCAAGGATAGTAGCTACAAAACAACACTCACATCATATCTTCAAGTTACATAATTTAAGAGTAATTGCTGCACGAACATGATCACTACGCGGGCAAAAGACACAAGACAGGTCGTCATGAAGGCCACGGCCTGTCTACAGAGCAGAGGCGACCATTTGGAGCAAATTTTATCATTAATTTGTTTGTTTGATAATCGAGATTATAAAAGTATAGTACTGAGTTTTCTTCTGTTTTATTAATTTTATAAGGGTCATGTTCGAACAGCAATAACTCTCAAATTATTTAACTTACAGCAATGATGTGAGTGCAGTTTTGTAGCTTGTGTCCTAGCATGTTGAATCATTGAAAAAAAATTATACTTCAATGCAGGACCTTCCCAAGAAATCGATATTATTTGGAAGGTTCAACAAAATAAAAAAGTAAATTTAAAATGGGGGCTACTCCAAAACTAAGAGGGTAAACTTCCAGTTTGGGTGTTTTTGTCGATAATATTAGGTATATTTGATGACCTTAAATTATCGCTAAGTCATGACCGAACACACTGTATACTTATGCATATTATATTCATTATTTAAAATGTTCTGTTGTATGATTAGAAATTATTCCTGAAAAATGATGATGAAAAATCGACATAGCATAAATCTCTGTTTCAGTAGAGTAGTAATATTACTCGAATGGCTTTCTGAATACTTCATGTTCAGTTTAATATGCCAAATGCGCATTAAAATGAAAAAATCGAGCATTAATGATTAATTTCGCAAACGATAAATGCACCTTTTGTTTAAAGATCGGCGGAAAAAAATTGATCTTATACAATTGAAAAACGCGCTTGTTTACAATCACTCAAATTGGATAATTTTACATTTGAATGATCTTTCACTCCTTATGAACTAGCAGTAGAAGCTTTTGTCCATATCAGAGTTTTTCTGGAATTCTAGTATCACATTAAAGGAAAATACGAAACGAGTATCGTATGTTTCCTCCTCGAAAGGAGAAAGAAACAACTTTGTAGGCTCCTATTAGTCGATCGTACAAATCAAGCCAAGCACCCGTTCCTGAGTTGCCATAATAAACCGCTACTTGTACAGTTGAGGAGATATAAATAACCGCCCCAACAACCCCATTAAGTAGCGTACAACACCGCTCAGCCTTAAGACATCAGTTCTCCTCGCTCAGCCCGAGGGGTAATAGCTCCATAAACATTTCTGCGTATTGTCCAATAGGCTGCGACGGGAAGGCGTTGACAAATTCGCCATCTTCTGTCATGTTATGGCTGAAATATTGCGCGCTGAGCCGTTGACATTAATCTGAGGCCCGTTTTACATAAATATTTAGTGCGAGCCGAATTTAACGACGCCGCTAGGTCGAGGTTCGATGGAACAGAAAATTGTGCTCGTGCAGATGTGTGAAGGTTCAGAACACCAGGACGTAATGCTGAGGTTTGTCGTGTTTGGAATACCTCAGACTACTTATTTGAGTTTCTTTCTGTAGTCATTTTTTGTATTATGTTGAGAAAATAAAGATTCACAACATTCTTCCTTTTGAACTCTCTGTAGTGAAGCAGAGGACCAGAGTTGGTTGGTTTTTAGTCAGGCTTATTATTTGTTTCTGTATTATGTTGTATTAACAGATATTTTCAACATTATTTGCTTTCAAACTCGTGTGATGAAGCGGAGGATCAGAGTTGGTTTCGTTTTTTTGTTTTCAGTATTGACAAATTCGCTATATTCTCCCATTTTATGGCTGAAATATTGCCCACTGGGCCTGTTGACATTAATCTGGGCCCGTTTCACATAAATATTCAGTGCGAGACGAGTTTAACGACAACGCTAGGTCGGGATTCGATGGAACATAAAATTGTGCTCGTGTAGGTGTTGAAGGTTCAGAACACCAGAACGTAATGCTGAGGTTTGTCTTGTTGGAATACCTCACGCTAATTATCTGCGGTTTTTTTTGGCCGTCTGTTTCTATATTGTGTTGAAAAAAAAAAGATTCTCAACATTTTCGCTTTTAAAACTCGTGTGATGAAGCAGAGAACCAGAGTTGGTTGGTTTTTTTGTTTTCAATGTTGACAAATTCGCCATCTTCTCTCATGTTATGGCTGAAATATTACCCACTGAGCCTGTTGACATTGATCTGAGACCCGTTTCACATAAATATTCAGTGTGAGTCAAATTTAACGACGCAGCTAGGTCAAGGTTCGATGAAACAGAAAATTGTGCACGTGCAGATGTTGAAGGTTCAGAACACCATTACGTAATAATGAGGTTTGTCGTGTTTGGAATACCTCAGTCTTATTATTTGCAGTTCTCTTTACCTCCCTTTTCTGTACAGTGTTCGCTTTTAAACTGTGTGAGTTGGTTTGGTTTTTTTTTTTTCAATTTTGACAAACTCGCTATCTTCTCTCATGTTATGGCTGAAATATTACCCACTGAGCTCGTTGACATTAATATGAGGTCCGTTTCACATAAATATTTAGTGCGAACCGAATTTAAAGACGCAGCTAGGTCGAGGTTCGATGGAACAGAAAATTGTACTCGTGCAGATGTTCGACGTTCATTCAACAGAACACCAGGACGTAATGTTGAGGTTTGCAGTGTTTGGACTACCTCAGGATAATTATTTGCGGTTCTTTCCATCCTCTACACTTGTTATGTAGTGAAAACAGAGGTTTTCAACATTCTTCGTTTTCGAACTCGTGTGATAAGGCGGATCGGAGATTGATTTCGACTCGAAAACCCAGAGTTAGTTTGGTTTTTCAGATTTTCAATATTGAATGCAGTAAACACCAATATTGAGAAATGATTACTCTTTGAGTAATGTGGCCAAACACGAAAAAATTCCACATAAGTCTCTCTTGAAATTTTCAAAGCCACAATATTGTTAAATATCTCCTTTCACCACTATATGAGAAACTAGTCTGCCCATTATTCAGGTGAATATATTCTCACCACTACAAAGCTGCACTTTCATAATTCTATAACAGACATAAAGCCTTCTGACGACGAAATATATATTTCCAAGAACTTTCGCGAAATGCGACATATGTAGAATCGCGTCAAAAAATTCGCGAACATCAATTACTTTCGACGAAATAGAATTTTCCCCCGAGTTCTGAGGAAAATATATTGGAATGTTTCACACAAAGAAGACATATCCTAGATGCTACCGCATCTCGTTTTGTAGTCTGATATGAAGAATGTGCGTCGAACTGCACCGATGAATATTCCACTTCTAGGCACCACCGAAAGACAAAGGAGCCTTTTTGGAGGAGACGACATAAAGATTTGGTGCCTCTTTGCCAATTCGCGTATACGCGATTCTTTCACAGAAACCTTATTTGTCTGTTACTCCTTACACTGACACATAAACAAGCGAGGTTCAAATTGTCCCAGGGAAATTCAAGAGGCAATGGTGTTCGAGCATCAAAGGCACTCCAATTTTCAGATATAATTAAGGCACGTATGAGGTTTTTGTTTCAAATGCTGCGAGAATATCGCGAATAACAACACATATACTTGGTGAAAAGACCAATCATTTTAGCTTTTTTGTTGTTTCGAGTAAACGTGAAGACATTCCTCTAGGATTCAATTGACTCAAAAGTAGTTATCCAGCAGTATTTCAACGTTATTTGTGAAAATTATTAGACAATTGCAAATATCTTGTGCCATAAAAAATTCCAAAATATAAAGATATTCGTTGACTTATTAAGTGAATATTATCATCTGCTCACAGTTTGTTAAAATGAGAAGATGGCTTAATATCCCTCAAACCGACATGAATCATTGAGAAAATTGTAATATTTTAGTATGTTGATTTATTAAA
>CM024245.1:1602250-1686073 GCA_013421045.1 Propylea japonica | reverse complement strand
ATGGGCGTACCTTGTGAATCGAGGGCCAATTTTACTTTTATTATATCAATTAAAGCTTTTCTAATACTAAACATACAATGACCAGTTCTCCAGAAATTTCTCATGTGTCAACTTGAGTTTTTTCACGCTTGTCATAGAAGGGTCTTGCCGCGGTAGCCAAATGTTGAAATCTTCAAGAATATGTTCAGTAGTCGTGGATGAAGTATAGTATGCTACTTGCGTATAATGGCTATTATTCGCTCGGTGATTTGAGCCACTCGCCTACGGCTCGTAGCCTGAACTTCACCTTGTGAATAATAGCAATCATTATACGCTTGTTGCATAATATACAATTCACGGCAACTGCCAGGGTTTTTGAATTACAGTAATTTCAGCAGAGAAAAAATATTTAAGTATGAAAAGTCAATAAAATATTGAATCCATACTCTAGAGCTATTCGTGTATATCGTTCGAAAAGTCTTCACGAAAATGAATCTGCAGACAAAAAAACTCTGAATGATCTAAAATACTCTAGGATCATTATACATGGTTCGGTAGGTAACTTGTGAGAATTCAATCTAACTATCGCCATCTCAAAGAAATCCTTGCGAATACCTCTTTCTATGAAGCCGAAACCTTGAATGACAGACAATAGTTCATCTATTCACATACACACAAACACCTGAAGTCTACAGTTCAGAAACACTTGAGTTAAATAGTTCTAACCAATTATTAAAATGTGAAAAAAACGACATACATGATGATCTAGGCTATGAGTCTCATATTTGCTGATTTTTCCACGAATATTATTCTTTGCTAGATTGATGTCATTAGGTTGCAATTTTTATTCAAATCTCTTAAAGTCAACAGCGGACAATCTAAAGAGTCTAAAGTCATAAATTCCAAACTCTATTCCCTAAAAATTCATATCCGAACCCCCAAAAAAGGCTGATAAAATAAACCATTAATGTACGCGAACAATAGGGTGAATACTAAACGTTTCGCGAGGGGAACATAAAAACTTTTTATCTGAATTCCGCAGTTTTTACATGATTATCGACGTATTTTCGGACGTGACGGTTCGCTGGTTCAAGCCGCGGTTCAATCCTTTCGGTATTCGACCTCACGGTCCGCTTGGCAGGCTAATGAAATGTCGGCCGAATATATTCTGCATTGTAGCCGAGACTTACAGCGGGTTAAGCATAACGCGACCTGAATTTGACGCTGTTCGGTTGCATTACAGAGATTGTGGAGGTGGCTTTGACGTTGTAACCGCAGATTGGGGTGTTGAAATCTGAATTAAGTTGTTAACTCTTTTATTTATATTATGATTTTGCTAACACAGGTTGTAATGGATTGAACATTGACAGAACTGACAAAATATATATTCTAATTCTTACAGTTTTATTGCTTTTGTTCATATTTGGAGTCGACTAATTTTGAAACCTATTTCTTGACCTATATAAAATGCCTGGAATTGATCAGGAACTGAAAATCGATCGATTCTACAAAAAAACGGAAGTTGACCAATATTAGATCGATAAAGAGCATGTGTCACAATGTTTTATGCTATGACCAAGGCAAGGACATTTCGATCAATTCAAGATGTAAGATTAAATATAAATAGTAGTACCTACTAATTTGAAGATATGGAAAAATGTCAGAGTACCTAGTTTGTGAAATAAAATTTATCGCAAAGTACTCATCTTATAATTATATAATGAAAAAGCAAATGGTTTAACTCTCAGTTCAATCTTTTCGGTATTCGACCTCACGGTCGCTTGGCAGGCTAATGAAATGTCGGCCGAATATATTCTGCATTGTATCCGAGACTTACAGCGGGTTTAGCATAACGCGACCTGAATTTGACGCTGTTCGGTTGCATTACAGAGATTGTGGAGGTGGCTTTTGACGTTGTAACGCAGATTGGTGTGTAGAGATCGGAAATTGGTGCAGAAATAGGGTGATTCGTTGAATATTCGGTAAATTACGAGACTCAGGTTTGAGCTTGAAAATAGTCTTAGTTAGCAGTTGCGATCTGATTTGGTTTGTATGACGCCATAAGTGCTGTGTTTTGTGCCATATTCATTTTCGAATTTCTTCAAAACTGTAAATCTGATCAGATTACAATTTTGTATAGTTCATCCAAAAATTATTGACAGTTCGAACTGCTGAGAAATATATAAATAAATTTGGTAATATATTCTGATCGGAGAAATTTAGGTTGAAATGATCTGACACTGACAGAACCGATAAAAGTTAGTCCAATAATCTCAGTTTTGTTCATGTTTGGTTTTGTATAGTTTTAAAACCCTCATCGATTGGTTGGAGTTTTTCTTGATCTATAAAATTGCCTGGAATTGATCAGAAACTAAAACATTGATCGTATTCCCAAATACGGTAGTTTAACGACAAAATTCGATCAACAATAAGCACGTAGGTGCGACATTATTTTATGCTTTGACCAAGAGAAGGAGTATTTTCGATTTATTCAAGTAGAAACGTTACATATAAATAACTAGCGACCCGCCCGGCTTCGCACGGACATCACATTAGAAACCTCAAAAATAACAGTACTTGTCTACTATTTAATGGATGTTATTTTACATATAAACCTTCCTCTTGAATCACTCTATCTATTAAATAAAACGCATCAGAATCCGTTGCGTAGTTTCAAACATTTAAGCATACAAAGGAACATAAGGACAGAGAAAGCGAGAAGTTTTATACTATGTAGTGATTACAGAAATATTAGGGTATTATTGTAATATTTATACATGGATTGAATATGAATATACTTTGTGACGTCTGTGGAATTCCAGTTTCTGGATCAGTTCAATTGCAGCTTCGTTGTCCACCATCACTGTTTGAATTGACGGAAAACTTTTCCTGATAGTCAATTCAACCATTTCATTTTCCAAAATCATTTCAGTAGCTATGGCGTCATGCACTTTCGACACGATCACGCTAGATTTCCGCGGGAATGAGGTATTTTCCCGGCGTAAAAGTAGCCTGTGTCCGTGCCAAGGATCCTATCTTTATATTACCAAGTCTTATAAAAATCCGTTCTGACGTTGAGGCGTGAATGAGGTAAACATTTAAAACAAACGATTGAAAATCACTAACTAAATTAGTTTTTGCCTACTGCCTACGCCTTAAGTACAATAGCATGAATATTAATAGCCCATACCCTTTTCTAGGTTACTATCTATCACCCAACTAAATTTCATCAAAATCCGTTCAGCCGGTCAGGCATGATAGAGCGAAACTCCTAGCAAAAACCAATAAAAAATTACTCAATTCAATTTTCTGCCTACTTCCTACCCCTAAGTACGATGACGTGATCATTTTGATCTTATATCCGTTTTTAGGTAACCATCTATCACCTTACTAAATTTCATCAAAATCTGTTCAGCCGTTAAGACGTGAAAGAGCAAAAGTCCCAACAGTACGACTAAAAATCACTAACTCAATTTAGTTATCTGCCTACTGCCTACCCTCTAAGAACGATGGCGTGATTATTTATAGCCTTTGACCATTTCTAGGTTATCATCTATCACCATACCAAATTTCATCAAATCCGTTAAGTCGTTAGGCGTGAAAGAGTAAGAGACAGACAGACAGACTGAGTTACTTTCGCATTTATAATATTAGTATGGATAGTACCCAATCGAAGACATTGAAAATGAGAGATAATGTTAGTAAAATGAATTTAAACGCTAAGTAATCATGTGATAATATAATATAACATATTAGAAAAGGTTTAACTCGCGGTTCAATCCTTTCGGTATTCGACCTCACGATCCGCTTGGCAGGCTAATGAAATGTCGGCCGAATACATTTTGCATTGTATAGCCGAGACTCACAGCGGGTTTAGCATAACGCGACTGAATTTGACGCTGTTCGGTTGCATTACAGAGATTGTGGAGGTGGATTCGACGTTGTTACCGCAGATTGGGTGTAGAAATCGGAAATTGGTGGAGAAATGGCGTAGAGGAAATAGAGAAATTCGCAGTGTTCAATAATTCACGACATCCAGTTTGGAGATCTCGAGAAATAGTTTCAGTTAGTAGATGTAATATGGTTTCGAATGTACGAAGCCAAATATGTGTTTCGTTTCACCAGATTAGATCATTATTAAAATTAATCCCATATCTGGCAATGATGAAGTTATTTCACACGGCGATTGGAACGAGTTCCTACCACCGCCCTTAAATCGTCAATGGACCAATGAGATCACGTTAGTAGGAATTTAAGGGGAGTATGCCCTCGACTTGAAACGAATCATAAAAAATTCAATTGAAATATGAATTTCTATATGTCCATAACAGGAAAACCGTTTCGAGTAGATCATCAGAACCATAGAATTAAATTTTTTTAATTATTTATTTTTAACTTATTTCATTTTTTAATGATTTATAGATTATGATTGCGCTGAGATTCTACATAACACAAATTTGAGGTAATAGTCTTATTGCTCCACCAAGAACTCAAAATTCTTGCTCAGACCTGAATGTTTTTAATTTCAGAATACAGATACTTTCCTCTTCATTGAAAAACTTTATATTCTCTATAACTGTAGCCATGTGATGCATACTTATCATATCGTCGTTGCAAATAATAGGGTAAAGGGAGGTTAGATGGACCAGGAGGATAGACGGACCATCGGTAATATTCTGCAAGGAACGACAGCACCGCTCCAATTGACCAGCATACGTGGTGCGTTTCGGACAGATCACTTTGAGACATAGAGGAGGTCACAGTTTCACGCATTTAATTGAATCATTTTAAGAAAAACACATTTTGTGTTGGTGAAAATTATATTTAAAGTTATATATTTGTGATTTTAACCCATGTAGGTAAGTTTCTGATGTTTTTTCAAATACTGGAACTATGAATATTGTATTAGAGCCTCATAGGACTTAAAATACGGAATCCACCTTGAACCGTTAAGCTGTTGTCGAATGGTCCGTCTATCCTCCCATTTGAGGATAGACGGACCAATACGAGGGAGGTGAGTCGGACCAATTTCTCTTTGTTTCAGTATAATGACTTATAAGTACAAACGTAAGAGAAATGTTCCTGTTTGCTCTATCAATGACCAATGTCGAATGAAACAGCGTAAGCAGGTTCAAAATCTCCTCAATCAAGTACCTTTGGTCTATATAATCAACAAACCACTTCTAACAAATCAACAGCTACTGAATCTGTACTCCCGGAAAAGCTCTGGATGAAGTTGCCCCTGTACCCATCATATCTATGGCTATAAAAAGAGTTCGTAGAAAGATATCAGGAGATATAGGTAACCTCACCCGAATTTATTGAGGAAAAGAAAAAGAAAAACGCGAAAATAAAACCGTGTTCCAATTTGGCAGTAAAAGCAATAAATAGAAAAAAAGCAAGAAATAATCAATGAGGCAATTCTTCATCTTATGAAGAAGAAGCAGAGGATGTCACATTAAATGACGATTCCAGTGCAGATGAACATTTCAGCGATATAGAAAATGCTGCAGTGAAGATTATCGAATAACAAAGAAAAAAAGATGAATGGTTACAGTGTCTTTTGTGCAAGCGCTGGTTGCACAACACATACAAACACTTTTGTCAGAATTATGGCAACGTATCTTCTAAAAAAAAGAAAATAGTGATGTTCATCCTTGTTACCTCCTATGGTCCATCTCACCGACCTGCTATGGTCCATCTCACCTCCATAGGGTAGGATAGATGGACCTTTGAGAAGTTTTAGATTTTTAAACGTTTTCGTTCGAATGATGAATATTCTTTTATTTGTAACTATACCAAAGAGGATACCAAAGTTAAGCTATTTTATGAACGACTTTGCAGATTTTTTCTCTGATTAATCCACTGATTATATTGACTTTTGTAAAATATGGTCCATCTCTCCTCCCTTTACCCTAATGAAAACAATCGAAATAACCCAACATTAAATAATTCATTATCAAGAATACACTTAATTCCTCTATATTACGTCAACTTACAAAAGTCACAATGAAAACAATATCTGTAGAAAGATTTCTAAACCAGAAAAAAACATCAAAAGAAAACCTGGGATCCACACTTCACGATATGAATTTCTCTCCGTCCTCGCATAAAATATTGAAACTCATAGATTCTTCCCGTCGACTATCTGAAAGTCCAAGCTTTCGGTCCTGAATAATTCAGCTGAATGCACTCAGCAAACGTGAACATAGCCGATATTTTATAGCACATACATTTTACACCGAAAGCCGAGAATCTCTGCATTATGGTGATTGAAACATCCCCATAGTCGCTTTTTTACATTACGGTACAATGTAATTGGATTTGTTTGTTGTTAGCTTGACTAGGAATACGAGTATATAATTCTTTCTACAATGGCATAACATTATATTGATTTCAACATCTGTCCACTTCGAAGATTCACTACAAGGAGAGAGATGAATGGTTACAGTACATACACATAAGTATTTCTTTAGATAATCACACTAATAGAAGGATTTTTAGTTACAAGGAACTACTCATATACAGGGTGTCACAAGATATTCCGAACCTAAATTTGTTCTATTTTGAAGCTCTTCGTGATTGAATGGAAATCATCAATTCATCTATTATTTGAGACCAGACTTACGTTTTGTAGTTGGTACCAGAATAATTCAGGAGACCATAGGATATCAAGGACTGATGTGGCCACTTGAACGAAATCAGGTGTGATTAATTCATGGAACAACCATGTATGGCAGAGAAAAATCGTTCATGCGACAATTGTCTGAACGAAAACGATGTGTCAAATGTATTGAAGAAGGGTTCATTCTTCGTTATTATTTCGATTCAGATATTTTGATGATTTTCATAAAACTACATCAATATTCAATCACGAAGCGCTTCAAAATAGAGCAAATATAGGTTCGGAATTTTTAGAGTTTTTCATTGTTATCATGTAGCCATGATATTGCAGCGGAGAATGAACAGTTAGCACAAAATTTGATACGTCATTCGAAAGTTCACTAAATGAGGTATTTTTTACTGTTAGAGAAGGCGTAGGTATGCATAATTATTAATATTTCATAGAAGAAACCATTGAAAAAATAGGACTGATTTTGTTAACTTCAGAATAGTGATTTTTTGTTCTTACCACGCCTGCAATAAGAGTGTTTTCTGCACATAGACTCTCCCTCATCTTGTAGCAAATTTATTGGCCTTTTCGAATATGGTGTCGATGAGACTACAATGAAAACTGAATAATGATCTTTTTAGAGAAAAAACTTGAAATTTTTCGTGAAATCAACAATAACTGTCAACATTTCGACCATGTGTTATATGACATTTTTTGTTGCAAATAACTTGGATAATCACCCCTCGAAGTTTGTTCACTTTAAAAGTAGGCACCGAATTGAATGAAAACTGATTGTGTACCTCGCAAAGTTTATAGCGAAAGATAGGAAATTGTTTGACTTACCCAGGACTACAGAGGTCCCAATCTCTGTCATAGGCAGTGCACGAATGAGGAACTTTACCGACGTCCCTCACCACCAAGGACATCCTTTTGTGATACTTAAGCTGAGCGACCGCTTCGTCGTGGGTCACGTCCATGAACGATTGACCGTTCACCTCTAGGATTGATCTCCAACCTGCAAACAACATCCAAGTTGAGGTATATAATATCACAAACAAATAGATTCAAATATCGATTGAAATATATTCTGGGAGAATTCTGCATTTCTCAAAAACTTTATGGGTTTTCAATCCCAGTCTCTGAAACAGAATAATTTAAAATATTTTAACTAAGATGATTGATCTTTGCACTTATTTGTCAGGAGAAAATTGGTTTTGATGAAATTATTACCTAACAGTAAAATAAAAAAACAAATAAATGAAAAAGGTTATGTAACGTTTCGGTGTCTGTATCAGACACCTTCTTCGGACAAACTTGTAAAATCTTCAGAATTGTGTGTTTTTTCATTTGCAGTCTAATTGTTCTATTGGAATAGATCGTATTTGGATTGATTTATCGAAGAAATAAATGACACTAGGAAATTTCAAAACCAAATGAATCAACATCCTATATGTTGACAACTTTCAAATAAGTATCGATTAGACTGCAAATGAAAAAACACACAAGATACACTCTCCAAGAACGCATTGAAATTATTAAAATCCACCATAAAAATGGTGAAAATTTGGAAGAGACGGTTCGTAAAACTCGAACATTTTTGCGTCGTCGGGAAGTGCCTTGTCGGACCGCAATGAAGAAATTGATGAAAAATTAGAGCTGTTGCGACAAGTAATTGATGTAGAGAATAAAACCCGTGCACGTCGCTCAATAACAGCCGAGAATATAGCTGATGTAGCCGAAAGTGTTAAAGAAAACCCAGGTTTATCCATTCTTGTCCTTTTTGGAGTAAGGCATTCCACAAACGTCATTAAACCGTATTTTGCCTAAGATTTGGGTCTTGAGGCTTATAAAGTTCAATGCTACGCTAGGTGCCACACAAGCAACGAAACGATTGATCTTTTGCAGAAAAAGTTTCCGGACCGTCTTATCTTTCGAAGAGGTGATCATAATTGGCCACCGAGATCTTGTGATTTAACACCTTGCGACTTATTCCTTTGGGGCCACGTGAAAGAAAAGTTTTACGCCAATAGCCCAGCGTCGATTCAGAACCTTAAAGATTGAATTCGTGAGGCTATCGAGGACATTGGGCAGCCATTTTGCGATTTGGTTATGGAAATTTTCATTAAAAGGATATGGTCCTGTGAGCGTGGTCGTGATGATCATTTGCTTGATGTTAGTTTCCACTTCTAACGGCATAGCTTCTCCTTTATATTGAAAAAAAACATCCGATCATTCACATTGAAAAAATGACATTTTCTTCGAATATATAGATAGATAGATAGATACTTTATTTGATCCATTTTTTCTTTACAGATGTGAATCACGTTACACGAAACAGAGAAAAACACAAAATCTACTAAGTTATATAATCACTTTAAAGTCCATTCAAATCTCCATCATTCATGAACTCTTTAATACTATAATAGCATTTTCTCAGCAGAAAGTTTTTCGAGGATTTCTTTTGTTTCACAATATGCCTGTTTATAAAATTTTGAGGTTATTTATTCCAGATTGTTAGAATGGAATGAGTAACATTAATCTGTATAGGTATACCTATGTGAGATTTGTTTTTTCAGCACTTAAATAGTTCTTGCCTCTAGTATCAAATTCATGTTTTAATATAAGAGTTTAAAATCATTATAATTATTGATAATATACATAATACACTCATAGATGTAAAAACTGTACAAATATAGTATTTTATTTGCAATAAAAACACCTTTACATTACTCATCAACTCTCAATCCAAAAATACTTCTCAGGCATTTTCCTTAAGAATGAAGATTTTATCAGCTTCAACCGAATTCGCCCAGAAGATAATTCCATACCTAAGTCTGGACTGCACATAGGCATGATACGCTGTCAGTGCTGCATCAACACCAATCGTTCTCGTTAGAGTTCTCAATACATAGCAATATTTTGCCAAGCCAGTGGTCACATGTTCAATTTGTGACCTACAATTTAGGTTCTGATCAATGTGCACCCCTAGGAATGATACGGACTCTTCAGCTGCGATAATAAAATAACACCTCTTATTGGAAAACCCTTAAGCTCGTGTGCACCGGGCTTATCTTCGCTGACCCATATCCGAGTTGAAAACGATCTCAACAAAAACTCCTCATAGATATTCCATCTTCACCCTTTCTAACCGACCCCCCTCACAATAATCTTGCCATTCTTCGCAAAAAATCTCAACAATGGCCGAAGCAATTAACGCCGCTCCTCCAGTAAACAGAGCGGCAATTCCGCCACATCTGCCGCCCCCGCTCGCATATATATATATATATATATACACGCCATCCGCAATACCCATCTCGGTCCTCGGACAACAAAGGCAACCGAAATGGAGATCGATCCGCGAAGCCTTAGGGTCCGCTGCCACTGCCTGGCTAAAAATGTGTTAAGGTCATAATCGATCAGATCGGCCGATATTCCGAACCGTTAAAGTAGCACGCTTGAGTGTGTTCACCAGTCTGTTGTTTGCAGAGGGGGCTTCGATAAAAGAGTGTAAAAATTCGATTTCGTTAGTGAAAAAATCATCATTTTTTTTAGAATCTTAGTTGATGAAAATTCGTAGAATCGATGAAATCTCTCAAGCAGCTGAATATTGAATTATCGGATTTCTAGATCCGAGGAAAATTAACATTTCAAATATTTTAACTCCAAAATCGTTGGACAGATTTGGCCCATTTGTACACAGCCAAAATATTTCTATCACACATAGGGTAAAAGCTAATGTGATTAATATCTTAAGGGCATGGATACTTTCAGTATAGGCGAATTTGGTTCCGTAATTTACTGTAACACCATGGTTATTATTACCAAATTATAGTTGAATGTTGCTATTTTAATATTACCTTCAAACATTCAATGAATATCGATTGAGTATTCGAGGAGACACCAATTTCGTCAATATTACATATTTGATAGTCATTGACATACTTCGATAGTAATGACACCCAGTATGAGTGTCATTGATATAATTTCATCTCACTTTTGCATCATTTTAGTCATGATATCATCCTGCTTCTCTACTCATACATTCTTATTATATGGGTCACTGAGAAATTTATACTAAATATAATAGAGAAATAAGAAGGTTTAAACAATTTTACTCCATATACACAAAGAAATAACAAAAAGTATTAGTATCTTCACATATCTACTTATGTAATAAACTATGAGTGCTATCTAGGTTTTTCATCTGTATCTCCATATTTCAGAATGTTTTATTTCTTTGAGTCATCAAGTTTTCATTCTGAAAATGGCATCATAAGATGTTTGGCTCGAGATTTTGCAGTAGTGTCAATAAGTGTATATGTTTACTTAAGGATAGCGACTGCACATAATTGCGTATTTTTTCAGATTTTGTTCTGTTTCATATTCGTTCGAAGTTTTCCATTGGTTGGAAGGTTTCTAGGAATATTTAATTGATGTGAGTGAATCCTTCAATGATTTATATATTAAGGTTAAAGCCTATGTCAATATCTGTGTCAATGACACAGATATTGTCATTTTTAAACTTAATATATTAATCATCAAAATGTTTACCTACATCAATTAAATATCCCTTGGAACCTTCTGAACAAAAAAATTACGCATATGAAACATAAAGATATTATATTCCCGGAAAAGGGCTCGGACGGTCAGGAATATACATAAATTCTTAAAATTAAGTTATAATCCATCGCAGTAGTCTCCCTCTAGCTGGATGCACCGGCGCCACCGTTGGATCCACGATTGGAAGCACCCCCTGAAGCCCCCCGAAGATAGGTCCCTTAGCACCTGTGTCGTGACACTTTGCACCTTCTCTACACCGTCGTATCGGTTGCCTTCCCTGAACCGCTTAGCCCACTCGTAGACAGCTGTTTTTTTTCATTTTTCAGGCAATCATCCTTGTACACGTCGGTTAACTGTTTCATAATTTCCGCGGAACTTACACCACGTTTGGCCAAAAATTTGACCACTACTCTTTGCTCAGTTTTTTTATCACACATTTTCGCGACAAGGGGTCCAAACACGCCGATGATCAAAGTACTGTAAAACACGAACTGAACAACCGA
This sequence comes from Propylea japonica, assembly GCA_013421045.1. Classification (NCBI taxonomy): domain Eukaryota; kingdom Metazoa; phylum Arthropoda; class Insecta; order Coleoptera; family Coccinellidae; genus Propylea; species Propylea japonica. The sequence continues at coordinate 1,674,418 of CM024245.1, read as the reverse complement.
TCGAGACGAAACTTGCACAGACTGACGCAGAAATGAATCCTCTTTCAAATGATACCAACGCGAACGCCGTAGCATAACGAGAGCCAGCAGTATTGCCACTTTCCGGGAATTAAATTGACAGACCTCGTAATAATGCTGTTTTCAGAATGACAATCTGAGGAAATCAAACTTGACCCAAATTGAAATAAAACATTCTGACATAAGTAGAGAAAGATGAAGAAACCTTATAGGTAGCACCAATAGTTTTTTTACATCGGTGTATATGTGCACAGTGTCAATCACTATCAGGATGTCAACAACTGAACCTCTCACTCTATTCCTACCCTGAAATTTTTAATTCTAAATGTCATTTCATCATGAGGTTAAAGATTTTATGTATCTGTTTTGGGGATTCCCACAAAATTTAGCGTTTGTAACATGTAACGTCGTTGAGCACTTAAATATAGAATTTGGACTAGAGTTGCAAATCTTAAAAATTATTTTGGAATCATTATAACTATAGAACTATCCGACTGATTAGTTCATTAAGGAACATACATATTCTGACCCTATACCTACACAGAAAATTTCAAGCTTTCAAATGTTTTCGTTCGAAAGAGTATTAACAGACAGAATTATTTTCGACCTCGGATTCTTCATTCTTGGCAGTTAAAACAAATGGCACTTCTCTCAGGTATAAATATACCGAAGACCTCAAAGATAGAATTCGTGAGGCTATCGAGGACATAGGGCAGCCACTTTGTGATTAGGTTATGAAAAATTTCATTAAAAGGATATGGTTCTGTAAGCGTGGTCGTGGTGGTCATTTGCCTGATGTTATTGTCCACTATTAACGGCGTAGCTTCTTCTTTATAATGAAATAAACATCCGATCATTTATCCTGTATATAAATGATCGTATGTTTATTTCATTATAAAGAATGTTCCTAAATTGAACGTACAAACGAAAAGGGCAGATTCCTTAAGTGAGATTAAGAAAAAAAAGTCCCATAAACATGGGGTCGCAAACGTTTCGTTTTCGAGATACAGAGTGTTGAAGTTTGAATTTTTTTCAAGTTTTTTTGTGTTGATTATACGAGTTTATCGAATTTTCATGAATCATCGCTACAGGCTACATATCAGGAAAACTTCCATTAAAACTGACACTGAATTCATTCACCACAGCTTACAAAGTGGCCTTCCCATCATAATTTGGATTTTCACGAGGATTTCGAGAGAATCGTTCAAAATTTTTTTCTCGAAATCGTTGGTAGATACGACAAAACTACAAGAGACCGAAAAGTTTAGTATAAGAACAAAGTTTCTTTTCACATTTTTTAAATCAACAGCTGCTCTCCAAAAAAAAGTTTTGCAGAAGAACAGGTGACAGTGTTCCAGAAAAACTTTTTTTCTTAAACTAACTTAAGGAATCTCCCCTTTTCGTTTGTACGTTCAATTTAGGAACACCCTGTAAAAAAATTGCATATTTCTTTGAATATCAACATAACACCTCTTATGGAAAAATCCTTCAGAACTCATTCAAAGTTAAAAGCAATTTCAAACTCATAACTCTCTTTAACTGACCGCTACAAAAGAACCGCGCCTGCTAATGTGAAACACTTCATGCGTTAATTGGACCCTCTCATCTGGGGTTATTGTACCATCCTCTGATCCGGCTCTGACCTTTCTGCTTGCATCTGGATACGCCATACTGGAAACGGCCAACGTTTGCTCATCCGTTAAATTTATCGTACGACTGTCCCAGTGTCCCTTTTCTCCGCACTTTCGCTTGGCGTGAAGGAAAAACGCGTATATGAAAGCTATTTTGGGTGACGTGCCGTCCCTGGGCGAGCATTGACTGTCGAATCTGTTCTATTCCGCCCTTTGATCATGATTAGATAAGGACGAGTATGGAGTATCTCATGAGACTGTGCTGCTGTTAAACAGGGTGAAGAAAAAGCAAATGGTTCGAAGCGAAGATTTAATGGGTCAAATAACGTGAATTGACAATAAATATTCTGCACTGCGACCAATAAGGTCTTTTCTGCGTTACCATACTAAAACTACGTTTTTCCCAGGAATCTAACTTCTCTTAAAACTATGGTTTTCATCCAATACATTCACGAATTCGACTCAATAGTTTGATATGTTTGAAAGTCAATGGTCGATACCGGCGCATTCGCCATTTTGCATATTATCCTTCAAACCTAAAAACTGTAACGTGAAAATGAATTTAATACAATTAATGAAATGAAATTGATTGAGACATAAGGCGACTCGTGATTTTTCACTTATCATTTTCCATGATTAACTTGAATGGTCAAGCACACTATGAATTACAATTCTAGTTCAAGATACATAATGATTGACATTAGATTAAACACCTTTCGCAAATAGTAGCCTTCAAATTGAGGTTACTTTTTTACTTTATGTATATAACCTTATCTTAAGGCAAACATGGATTTTGATCCTTCTCCTTTGAAGGGGCAATCAATCTTCAGTTACAAGTCCATGCAGTCACATCTATATCTGCATTGCAAGTTTGGAAATGCAATATCTCGATTATTTTCTATGCGAACGGAACCAAACTCAGCAGTTTCATAGTAGAGATGTTATGCATTCATGTGGTATATTCATTATTTTGATACATCGCAAGGTTGAAATTAAAATATTTCGAGATTTTCAAATGGCAACCCCGTATTAATAATTTACAACATTCGATTCGAAATAAAAAATGAATGGCAGTCTCTTTTCACACGAATTATTTATTTAGGATAGTTTTGGAATGAAATGAAAAATACTGAAATTCTTCAGTATTCAAAGTCATGATCTATGATCATGTTTACGATGAAGTGGCTCTATGATTGAGGTAAATTATTGGGGTAGATTCTATGGTTGATGTCATAAAAAGTGTTCAATGATCATGGATGTCATAAAAAAGTGTGTTCGAACATGTTATTCAAACACGAGTCAGATTGTTTCACAATGCCAAAAATTATTGAAACGACCTGTAGTACCTTCAACAATCGTTATTCACATTTAGCAATAATGACTGAAAATGAATTCCGAAAACTGTGTTGGCTTTCGGTAACCCTGGCCCAATGTTCATGGCCTCAACCATAGAATTAATTCCAATAATTCACCTCAGAATCACACAGCATTATGTCCATAGATCATGACCACATGTTTTGAGTTCCAAGGTATTCTGTGCCGATGAGTCCCATAAGGAAAAAATGGCCATCCACAGGTGCTCTGTTTGATACCACTTCCTTGCATTTTGCCTTGAAGGAGGACGAGATTAGCTCTGAAGTATTGATTGATGTCAATCGATTGATATTATTCTTTGCTCTAATTATTTTTGTATTCATGGCGTTATTATAGGCTTAGCATCTGTCTTGTAATTATTGTTACAGCAGAGGATGGTGGCCGGTATCAGAAAGAAATTTCTCTCGTAGTCCGGAATCTCAGCTGAATCTTTCAGTTACAAGTCCAGCGCCCTAACCTACTGGGTCTGTGATACGTTGTTCCCTATAGAATGTTCCATATATTTATTTGACTTTCATTAATGATTACCTTTCTAATAGAAGAACTCATTCAAAGTTGAAAGCAATTTTAAACTCATAACTCTCTTTAACTGACCACTACAGAAGAACCGCGCCCGCTAATGTAAAACCCTTCATGCGTGAATTGAACCCTCTCATCCGGGGTTATTGTACCATCCTCTGATCCGGCTCTGACCTTTCTGCTTGCATCTGGATACGCCATACTGGAAACGGCTAACGTTTGCTCATCCGTTAAATTTATCGTACGACTGTCCCAGTGTCCCTTTTCTCCGCACTTTCGCTTGGCGTGAAGGAAAAACGCGTATATGAAAGCTATTTTTGGGTGAGTGCCGTCCCTAAGCGACTTGTTACTAGATCTCGGTCACGCATGAGCGAGCGTTGACTGGAAACTGTCGAATCTGTTCTATTCCGCCCTTTGATCATGATTAGATAAGGACGAGTATGGAGTGTCTCATGAGATTGTGCTGCTGTTAAACAGGGTAAAGAAAAAGGAAATGGTTCGAAGCGAAGATAACAATGTGGGTCAAATAACGTGAATTGACAATAAATATTCGATTTTGGTAGATTTTCAAGGAACCATCTTACATTCATATAATGCGTTTCAACTGAAATCCTTTTTGTTCAATGGTGTTATTATTAGAAAAATATTGAGTACTCTGGAAACTATGTTTTCGTCCAATACATTCATGAATTCAACTCGATAGTTTGATGTGTTTGAAAGTCGATGTGCGACGCCGGTGCATTCGCCATTTTGCATATTACCCTTTAAACTTAAAAAAGTTACGTAAAAGTCAATTTATATAATGAATGAAATGAAATTGATTGAGACATAAGGCAACTCAGAATTTTCAACTTATCATTTTCCTGGATTATCTCAAATGGTCCAGCACACTGTAAATTACAATTCAAGTTGAAGAAAGATAATGATTGACATTATATTGAACGTTTGCGTGAACTTATCCACACTTTTCGAGCCACGGTTTTCGACGTGGATACTGTCGATGTCAATATAGAGGACAATCGTGCGTTATTTCGTCACAGTGTTGCCAAATAAAACTCATGTATGACAATGAGATAAATAGCAACTTATACATGGAAAAACACGAACAAATGATTTGTTTTTTATTTCTAATTATCAATATCTATAATTTTTTTAGTGTCCCTCAACATGTAAGGGACAAATTAAAAGCTGACCAGGCACGATTCAAGCGATAACTGTGTAGGTTGTTATCCGGGGGCGATGCTTTCTAAGCAAAAAATTTTTTGCATAGTATTTTAAGCACAGATGGCAAATCAAATAAGACTTTTTTTGGACGCCCGGCGAAGTATGAGAAAAAAATTAAAAACTGGCCAGCCAAGGTTTTAGCGATTACTGTAGGTATAGGGGGTTGTCCGGGGTGTTTAGTTTTTGGATGCAATGTCTACATTTTCATTTCGATTTGACCGTTCATAAACTGAATTATTGTACTGATTTTATGGCAATTCATTGTTGCTTGAGGCTGTTCCGTTAATTATAGCTAAAGCAAAATTAAGAAGATGTTGTATTATAGGTATTCAGGAATTGTGGAAATGAAAATCTAACCTATTGCTTACTTCACCCCAGTACGGCAGTGAAATGCTTTCCATCTCACTCTAATTCTTAGTTGATTACAATGCAGTACAGTTCACGCGTAGGGGCATCTCTATGTTTATTTCTTGCACTGAGTGTCTCCCAATATAAAATTGATTTCGGTAAATTTTCATGGAACCTGTTTCCATTCATTTAATGCTAAACAACGTTATTTTTTCACAATGGTAATCATACTAGAGAAAATTAAGTACTCTGAAAACTGAAGATTTGTCATTCACACTTTCATATTTCAGTGACTGTTCGTGATTTACATCCTGTATTCGAATCTCAACTGCACCTTTGCTTGGCAAAGCCACCGGATTGGATATCTTATACCTGAGACTTTATAAAAAACACCTCTTGCAGGAAGATAGGTGAACCACATGAAAGAGATTTAGAACCTTGTACACAAATTGAAACATCAACGACTGACCATTTATTTTGTGAAGTTAATATATTGTTTGTGAGCTAGTTCTTTGTTTGTCACTATTCAATTCGAGACACTTTTGAAAGCCTCAGACAAGAAATCCGCAAAACTAATCGAACAAAATACTAATTCATAAAATCTTCTCCGACCATGATCCAACACAAACAAATGGGACCAAATTGAATATATCTTCCTACTACCAGGATATCAATCATTCTTCAATAGACAATACAGATATAATATGCGTTACTGTAACGTTAATATGGAATGGATATTAACTGTGGAAATCACAGATCATGGGCGATGTCGACGCATTCGCCATTTTGTACATCAACTTTATATTCAATTATTATAACGTGAGAGTGAATTTATACATCGCCTAATGATATAAGATTCTTCACGATATCAAGTAACTTGATATGTTGAACTAATTATTTTTCTGAATTATACAATCACAAGCTAAAATTGTGGATCACCATTTGAGGATGCTAACAATTGGGAATCTTCTTTGTTTATTGCTATATGATTGAAGTACATACCGATTTGAATGACAAGTAGAGCACAGCTTTTATCCATATCAACATTTTTTGTCCATAAATTAAGTTTCTGCCCGAATTTTTTTTATTATCATTTAATGCGATTTTCAGGAATCTTTTAGCCCGGTTGATCTCATTAAAATGGAATGAGTTAATTTTCTATTCGTTTATTCACCTCAATACAAATTAATCAAATGAAATAATTCTTTTCAACTTCAACCTTCAAACATCAACTGCCTCAACCTGATCCTCGAAATGTTTATTTGTCTGCCATGAAATAAGCATTTCTTGCTATAACTTAATTATCATTGTTGTATATTCAGCGTTATGACGCGAAAATTCAAAAGATCCTTTGGATTACTGATATACAAAGTTATTACTTGTAATCAAATGTTTTGGCCTGTAATTTTTTTGAGTATCATAAATATTTGAGCACATCATTGTGATCCTATCCATAAAAACTGAATCAATTGAAAAAAATTTAAAATACTCTCATCGTATAAAACCTTCAAAACTGATATGACTGGAAATACTTTAAAACATACCATCAGTCCAGCTCTGTCAGCAACAGAATCTTTATCAACTCCAGTGATGAAAATTCCCAAGTTATATTCCACTCCTCCCCTGATCATCAATCCTAAGCTTTGCCCAGGTTCTATACATAGATCCACCTGAAAAATAACATCATTTAAATGAACACCTTTTAAATGCTCTTCCCACAAGGATGCGCACAAAATAGTAGTTTTGCTCACACATTTATGTTGCCGAAGTAATAGTTTTCCGCGTGAAGAGAATAAGTTAGGTACTGCGCATGATATCAATCTGATCAAAATTGTTCTTCTCATGAATATTGTGAAAAAGTCCATGTTCAGCGCTCGTTCTCTTTAGACGAGTGCTATATCGTTTTGCCCAAATTTCTGTGATTTTGAAAGGAAAAAGGTCTCAAACGATAATGGTTCTACTCCCCTATAAATTCGTGGTCAAATTCAATATTCTGTCCTGGGGCCGTCCGTCCGGCCGTTAGCACAATTACTTTCGAAGAGATCGTCCTAGAGACATGAAATCTTCTGGGCCCGTATTCTCGACAAGTGATAGTCCAAAACGTATACAAACTTCCTTGCGCGGTGTGCATTTTTGCAGGTAAAACAGGGACTCGCGCAATGAAGTTCGTATACGTTTTCGAATATCACTTCTCGAGAATACGGCACCAGGGTAAGTTCGGTTCCCAAATGACTCGGTTAAGTTCGTTAACCAGCCAAATGCCCATACAAAATTTTTGTTCCTCAATATCTCAGACAAAACGAGACCCATCGAAATGAAATGTTGTGGCCATATGCAAGCTTTACGCAAAATTTTGTGGACATAGTGTGAACAGAACCATAAAAAATTCAATTGGAATGTTGAAAAGGAGAAACTTTATATTTCCATAAAAAATATCCGACTCAGATGAAATTTATTTTATGAATAAAGATTGATACATTGAATCTTCATGCAGAGTTTTGTGGCCATAATGGTAACAAAACCATAAAAAATTCAATTCCGATTGTTCTGAGATTCTGCATTTATATGTTTGGTATCAATCTCAAGTCCCATATGAAATTCTGAGGTAATACTCTAATTGCTCCACCAAACAACGAGCGCTCAATACCTCCTGCTCAAGGCTTTTCTTAAATTTTTCAATTATAATCGCAGGAAAATGATGAAATGAAATGTGCACCAAGTGAGCATTATGAACGCGGAAAAGTACTTCTGTTTCTTGCCCAGGAAAATACCTATTTTCACTAAAATTATCACAAAAAAACTAGATAATGAACTTCTGAGATTTCCCTTCACCAGCTGAAATGAAATCTGTTTGTGAAGATCTCAATTATTAACGCTTCCCTCCACTTCAAATACAATAGAATTATTATAGACTAAACATTTACTCATCTCAACATGAAACTCGACGATTTCCTCGCTGTGAAAATCGTTTTCCGCTGATGGAAGGAAAATCAATTAATAACGCTTCGGGATAAACAGAACCTTCAAACCGACTCCTCTCCAGATTCCTCCCGAACAAACAACTTATACACTGAAAGATTGGCCCAATTAGTGGAATAACGGTATAGGTAGGACTTGGAAACTGCTTCATTTTCAGTGGAATATTCAGCTTAATGAAGCGTGATAATCAGTTCAGTTACAATCGAGCTATGTCGATAAGGAGAGGATAAACAGATTCATGATAGAATAGAACAAGATTATCCACCTTTTCAAACTTATTAATTTCACAATTGAAATGAAGATTAATGAATTTAAGATCTTTTGAGTGCTCGTTCTTTGGTGGAGCAATAAGACTATTACCCCAAAATTTTACATGGGACTTGACTTCAAAATTCCTATTGAATTTTCTATGGTTCTGTTAACACTATTGCCACAAAATTTTGCATGAAGATTCAATATATCAATTTTTATTCAGAGAAAAAATTTCACTAGAATCGGATATTCCGTCAAGGAAATATAAAGATTCTTCTTCCAATATTCCAATTGAATTTCTATGGTTCTGTTCACACTATGGCCACAAAATTTTGCTTGAGCCTTGCAATCAGTATCTTTCATTCGGCCGAAACATTTCATTCCGATTGGTTTCGTATTTTCTGAGATACTGAGGAACAAAAATTTTGAATGGCCATATTTTATGGAACAACCTGTACGATTGGCTGGTTAACGAACTTAACCGAGACATTCGGGACTCGAACTCATCCTGAAAATTTCAAGTGTCTAGGACAATTTCTTCGAAAGTTATTCTGCTAACGGACACAAATGGATTTGACCACGAATTAGTCATCCTTTTAAACTATTTTCGGCTAAAAATTAGAGTAAGTAGAACGAGCGCTCAAAAATAGCTTAGACGTATTTTTTACTCCAGAATCGTTTGAAGAGGAAATAATTAAAGGGTGCTATAAAAAAATATGTAATGGTTTTTTAGGGATGGTCATCGATTCTAAGATGATCTGGGAGTGCCGGAACAAACTCAACGAGGTAGGCAAGAAAAATAAGGTCTTTTAATCTGGGTTCCGGCCACTCGGGAATCGAAGGAAACGAAGAGGCCAATACACTCGCCAAAGAGGGCGCACAAATGTCACTCTTTGGCCCAGAACCCTTCTGTGGTATATCTAAATGTACCTATAAGAAGGAGTTTCTGGAGAAGGAGAAAGCCGAGAGGGAAAAGCTCTGGCGGAATCTCCCAGGGATGGATCATTCCACTGAGTTCCTTCGGAACTTCGAGACAGCGGGATCCAAAAGATATCTGAATCTTGGTAAGAAGCAATAATTGCACCTCCTCACTGGCTTTCTTACAGGACATTGTCGCCTTAGGAAGCACCTGTTGAGGACGGGATTGTCGGACACTGACGAGTGAAGGTTTGTGTGGAGGAGGAAGAAACCCCCATTCACCTAGTCACGGAATGCCTTGGCATTACGAGCCTGAGAAGGAAATGCCTTGGACAAGAAACTTGTAAGAGTGAGGAACTAGCCTCGTTGAAGTCTTCACAGTTACTAGATTTCATTAGATCTCTGGAACTGGAAGGCGAGCTGTGAAGGTTTTTTGGCCAGAACAGCTCTGTAAGGGGGCACAATAGACCTTAAGGTCGCAGTGGACTGTAACCCCTCTGTAAACTATCAACTATCAACTAGGGATGGTATTCAGAAACAAAATTTTGATGGAAAATTCTGATAAAGTTCTTGCGCCATTTAAAATACTTTATGTTCGAATTTTCTACATTGTCTGAGAGACGAGATATTGTCTGTATGTAAAGTCTTGAAACACCTTTTTGTGTAGGTACGGATCAAGTAGAAGACTATATCATGAAAAATCGTAAAATGAGTCTGGCAAAAATTTTCGCCAGTAGAAATTATCTGGCAGTATTGATTTATAAACTTTCAACTGTATCCTCTAGGATATACGCAAATATTAACCAAAAAAATTGAAAGAAAAGTTTAGTGTTTTCACGTATCTATAGTACCTAGTACCTCTAGTCGATATATGCTTCATTTCATATATTTCATTCATGATAAACTAAGTAGTCGGGTAGCCTTGTAGTCCTGTACTAATTGGCTGCATTTGATTATCTTGTTTTTTTTCAGATATAGCTACAAGTAGAAGTGGTAACAGGCGTGGATCCAGGGAGGGAATTGGGGTAAAGTCCCCCCAAATGGCCCTCGATCACCTAAAATTGTTCTGACAAATGTTTAATGTCTATAAATACAGTTTTAAAATATTTTAAAAATTGTGTTTTGATTAGGATCTCCTCAATTTAGTCAATTACCATTGCTCAAAATAACAGTACCTTTTGGTTTTCATTATCGTGAACGGACTAAACATCTGGGCCCCCGAACGATCAGTGGCATGCACCTGCTCAACCACTAAGAGCAAAAAATTTTCCAGCTTTTCATTAGTTGAAGACCGCCTCTAAGCGGGGACATCAATGGCTTTTACGGAATTCATATGTGATAAAATGTCGCTGAAGTATTTTCAAAATCTGTTTTTGGACCCCGTATACTATAGGTATTAGCAATATTGCTCTATAGACCATATTTCTTGCTTGTTTTAATATGGTAAAATATGACTTACTCACCCTTCTAACACTTCTATCTTTACTGGAAGTCCTTCCGTAGCCGTATCGCTGAGGGGGCACCTGCCCACCCCTACGATATTCCAGAGGTGGAGACACCGGTCTACCATGTCTATCCATCCAAGAACAGGTCTGTCTCATCTGCCATGGTGCTCCACCCCCAAGTCCTGAAGGCATCGTCGGTGAACGTACAGTCATGCTGAGAGTCTTACACGATTTCAGCATCTGAAAAAAATGGTTTGTCAGAATTTTAGAATTATGCTGACTCGATACCCAACGAGATATTTACGTCTAATGCATAGCATTATTAGGTTTACAATTCCCCTTCTGTCAGTTGAAAAAAGATCAATTTCTTTTAATCATTTCTCTCAACTTAATACATTGTCAAAGTAATAGTCAACAAAAAATCGAGAAAGGCAAAAGCGTTTGAGAGCTTGTTCAACCAACGCCATTCCTGTGAATGAGTAGGGTAATGAACGAAAGATCCACATGGTCGCAGTTCTAGATATAAATCTAGAAAGAAACTGCCAGAAGTGCGATATAGCCATACACTCGGATAGTCAAGCTGCTATTAAAGCACTGAGCTCCTACGTCATCGACTCAAATATGATCTGGGAGTACCGAAACAAACTCAATGAGGTAGACAAGAAAAATAAGGTCTTTTTAATCTGGGTTCCTGGCCATTCGGGAATCAAAGGAAACGAAAGATGCCAATACACTTGCCAATAAGGGCGCACTAGTGTCACTCATTGGCCCAGAACCTTTCTGTGTTATAGGTAAATGTACCTATAAGAAGGAGTTTCTCGAAACTAAGTCCCTTTGAAACTTTGAAAACAGCAAGATCCAAAGATATCTGGATCTTGGTAAGAAACAATAAACACCTCCTCACTGGCCTTCTTACAGAACACTGTCGCCTCAGGAAGCACCTGTTGAGAATAGGATTATCGGACACTGACGAGTGCAGGTTCTGTGGGGAGGAGGCATTGGCACTGCGAACCTAAGGAGAGAATGTCTTTGGCGAGAAACTTGTGAGTGAGGACCTTGAAATCGCAGTGAACTGTAACCCCTTTTTCAAATGTAACAAGATTTTGGTTTGAGAATACCCAGTATCAATTTAATGAACATGAGTGCTGTTTTACCTAACTGAACAACAATAATCAACAGCAGAGTAAACTAGAGCCAAAGCTAACGTACGAAGTTTGTTAGCGTCAGTACCTTATGAAGCACCAGATAGATTCTGAAGAATATTGCTATTCTTTGAGTTCTTTAACTTCTTATATGAATCTCTATCTCTTCTGCCAAGAAGTCATTAAGGGAGTTGAACGCCTATTTTGCAATTAATCAGCTGTCCGTAGAACACTCAACGACACCTTGGTTCGAGTTTCTTGAAACCGGAGCAAATAATGCAAATTCTTCGGACTCCTTAAGACCTTACTGTGCATTCTGACATGGGGTTACAAAATAGATTTTTTTTGCTGCGAGTTCTACTCAGCATTACCGCTCCTCTTCTAATCTGATCTAATTCAGAAAAAAATGAGAAAAAGTTTAGTTGAGATGAGGACATAAACGCCACTCAGGGAAAGTGGGGTATATTCATACATGGGGTGATGTCATACACTACAGACATCTGTTTTTAGGAGCACATCAAAAGAAACACTTGAACACGTAAACGTAGCTTATCTAGGTGTGATGGCTCACTAAATTTGAAAACAGTGATGTCAAACGCCCGACGAAGTGACGGCAAGTGATTTATCTTCACAAAAGTAATTTTTTAAGGGGCCCACTCACTAGGAAAGAACAATGCGCAGTTAAGTATCTTCACGTTGGCTGTAAAGTAAACGTGTACTTCCATATTTCCCACACACAGACACTTTTGCTTGTTGAGTGAGGATGTGTGACAAGCGTGAGATGACGTCGAAAAATATCTGACGTTAATGGCAGTGGCGTGTGTTGTTATGAGGAAAAAATGTCCAATGTATAAATAGCGAACCCGACAGTGTATTGCTAAGAATATGAAACGTGCACAGACTTGTTGGCCATACACTGTCGTTCTTGGTCATTCTTCACGTACGATGAGCAATGCACACGCTAAAAATCAAAACTATTCTGATTCCGACCCAGGGAATTGCGCATTCCAAATTTCGAACTGCGGAACCCCATACACACTATTTTCACTGTACCCCGTACTACGCGCATTGAAGCCTTCGCGCTTCCTTCTTAGTGAGTGTTCCCCTTTAGCCCCACGTTGAACTCGTTTTTATTGATAGAAGCTGTTTTTTGGATTATTCAGTACTATTTCATTTGAAAGATAATGAGGTCAAGTTTGCGAATTGAGATGGGAATAAAGATACATATGTTTTTTTTCAAGAATATTTTCAGTCATTTTCTCGAGAGGGTAGGTTTATACAGCCGTGAGCGGGGTACACTTATACTGTATGAATGTGCTGCACTTTATCATTTTAATTTTTTGGAACTGAAGTAATATTATAATTTTGTTCTATATGAGAAATATCATCAGGAATTACAAGAAAAAAGAACTAGGAGTGGAGAGGTGGAGAAACAGGCAATGTTGAAAGCTATCAATGAAGTTTTGAAGAACAAACTCTCTTCAAGGAAATCAGCAGCCGAATATGGAGTTAAAGGACAAATACTACATAGCCGTATCCAAAAAACTGAGCAAAACAAAAGCCCTTGGTAGAAAGAATCGTGTATTCGAATCGGAATTTGCCTGTATGAAAGTACCTAGCACGTGGGGTACATTCATACATTTTTAATTTTTTTTGTAACTTTTACAGAAATTCGCATATGAGTATTATACAAATCACATATTTCTGATATGTGGCCAGAAAGCAAGACTATTGATAACAGAAAATGTTCTATAGGACAAAATAAGAAAACTGTATGAAGGTGCCCCATCTCCCTCTACATATAAAACATTGGTGACAAAATCATAAAAAGTTTATGTAATTAAATGGAATACCACTCGCCAATGAGGATAATTTTCCCCACCTCAACACAAATTAAAATTCAGTATATTTCCCGTTTATTGCCGTTGCGAACGACGCGAAACAGTAAAGAATTAGCAATATATCACAACGACGTGCAATTCTCCAAGGAAAAGAACGAACATATTGAGTGAGAGGCACGTTCCCACCTCCGTGTAATAAGAAACGTTTGTAAAATACTAATTCGAAAGAAATGACCCCATCTAGGGCAGTCATTAAACGCTCGTGTTGGAATTCGCAGATGCCGTCGAACACGCGCTGCTGAAATGGGTTGAAAAAGATACTTGAAGTTTTTGAGGTTGAAGGACATTGTTAAACCAATGTTTCAAACTGGAGAAAGCAAAGAAAGAAACTTCAGGAGAGAGGTTGATTAGAACTTTAAATCGGGGTTTAAGATTAACTATGTTATTCTTACGGTTTGGAGATGGATGAACAGATGCTTGGATTTTTCGAAGGCATTTGACTCCGTTAATCACAAAATGTTGCTGGACCACTCAAGTTTTTTGAGAGCTACCTCAGTGGACGTTGCCAATATGCTTCAGTTAACATTGATGATATTGAATATACATTCAATAGAATCAATCTATGAGCAGATTGTGATACAGGGCAATGTTCTTGGCCCATTGCTCTTTATCGTATACATAAATGACCTTCTTAAAGGCCTGGTTTCGCTTGTGCAGCCGCTGCATGCAGCTGCGTCTGAAAGTAGCTGTTGCAGCTCTGGAATACATGCTTCTTCGGAACTAGGAAGAAGTGGTTTCGCTTGAACCACGATCGCAACAGCGGCTGCAACGTCCTGACTGACGACTGCTCGGGGTACCAGTCTGTGCGACGTCCCTGCAGCATACGTTGGGTAAAAAATGAGTGTTCAGAGTGTAGATAGATTTTCGCGGGACGAGGAAATAATGCTGATAGAATTAGTGTCTATGAATAGAAGCTTATATGATGCATCTCACAATGAGTATAAAAAATAATGGCATAAAGGATAATATATGTCAAAAGATCGCCTCGAAAATGGAGGAAAAACAGGTTAAACGCATTTTATTTTTGATATTTTTAATTTTTATTCAGTATGAGAATACGAAACATTTTTTTTACAATTTAATTTACAAAATTTCGAACCGTTCTTACGTTTTCGTACCATTATTTTTGCCAAGCAATTTGACCCTCAGAAACAAAATATTCTTTTTTCTTTTTTTTCATGTATTTCAGAATTATTTCACTCTGCTCTTCTTCTAAAATATGGAGCGCAAGTACATATTCCATGACTGTCGAATTCTCACTGCGACTGCCGATAGTTTGGTTGGCTGCATGCAGCGGCTGCACAAGCGAAACCACTCCGACGTAGCAGCGGACGCAAGCAGCGGCTGCCTGCAGCTGCTGCATGCCTACCGAAACCAGGCCTTAACATCGTCAAATATGTCATATTAGCATTCATGAGAGAAATTATACTTTAATCTCTCAACTACTAATAGCATTGGTGAACTTGGCTGATAACTCGAAACATTCTGATACGCGGGAAAAATCATCAAGATATCCAAGACCTTCTTGAATACACCTATAAATCGGTGCAAGAATGGTGCACATTTAATAATTTTCAGCTGAATGTAGATAAGCCAGAATTTTCAAACTAAGAAACAGAGCAACAGCTTTATTTCATTATAAAGAAGAAGCTATGCCGTTAATAGTGGAAAATAACATCAGGCAAATAACCACCACTACCACGCTCACAGGACCATATCCTTTTAATGTAATTTGCCATAACCAAATCGCAAAGATCTCGGTGGCCAATTGTGATTACCTTTCCGAGAAAAACACGGTCCGGAAACTTTTACCGCAAAAGATAAATATAGATATAGAATAACGTCAGTGCTTTCAGCAATTCTCACATTTTTCTTACCTGCTATAGTATTTGCAATCATTATGAGGGCAATATCATTCGGACCAACCCCAATACAATTCCAGAAAACCCAAATCCATCGTCGGATCCAGCTCTGACCTCCGTAACTTCGTGACACCCTACGACTACTCATCACGGAACCTGAACCAGATTAGCAAAGGTAAGGAATTATTCCCACGACATCCTTATATTTTATTCCGCTATCAGTCCTGACTAGAACCAAACAACCGGCATTATTTGAAAGGCTCAAAAAATGTCCGGAACAGCAGGTTTGCTATCGGTTAAAGGAAACGACGTAAATGACCATAACAGTCGCGGTTAATTCATCTCAAATTGTAAATTATCATTCGTTCGCGTGTTCGAAACGTTAGGTGAAAAAATCGATATTTTTAGTGCGACTCCGTTATAGTACGGAAAGTGAAATGGAGATCGAGTTGAAGATGTTTGCATTGTAGCTTCAGTTTATTTTGAAAAATTTCTTATTCCATTGTGTCAGAGTTGTGATAGACTACTATTATAGTCCGAGAGCTGGCACGAATTTTTGGGTAGGTATTTGAGGCAAGCTGAAAACTTGTCAGATTACTCTCTTATTATATACCAACTCGGGATTGCAGACCTGGCTGGTGAGTAGCGGGGCTAAATCAACCCCTACATTTTTAATGGCCTGGCAGTAGAAAGCCCTACCGAAATGATCTGTCTTTTTGGGAATCTTATTTTTTAGTTATAAGTAACACTCCATTAAAATTTCAAGCTGCCAAATAATTTAATCAGGGTTTTAACATTGCCAGACGCGTGCAAAAATATGTTGCAAAAAATTATAAAAAATGTTTTGAGGCAGCTTGAAATTTTAATGGAGTGTTACTTATAACTAAAAAATAAGATTCCCAAAAAGACAGATCATTTCGGTAGGGCTTTCTACCTGCCAGGCCATTAAAATGTAGGGGTTGATTTAGCCCCGCTACTCACCAGCCAGATCTGCAATCCCGAGTTGGGATATAATAGGAGAGGCATCTGACAAGTTTTCAGCTTGCCTCAAATACCTACCAAAAATTCGTGCCAGCTCTCCTACTATTATCCAAGTTGAAAAATATCGTTTATCCGGCTCGAAGGACCATGAAAAATATCGACTATGTGGCTCGAAGGAACATGAAAATTATGCTAGCTCGAGGTCTATGAAAAATATCTTGACTATTTCGATCCGTATTGAGGGACCCTTGAAATAGAAGATATGCAATTGTCCTATGTTGTAGGATCACGAAGATACCCTCGCTTATATTCTGCTGTAGACAAAATATAATGATCACTAGGTGCATGATTGAAATTAAATACTTTCCACTTAAAAGCTATTTAATTGACACCTAATGCAATGATCACTAAAACTCGCATCTTTGAGTTAGTGATACCTATACTTTTGAATGCACTAATTAGAGAGATGATTCTCTGTTTGAGAATGTATTTGAGGTTCGACTTTTACCAATGCACTGTCTGACCTGTTACGGTTAGGCCGATCAGACTTTCAAGTACCATTTGAACCTGGGACTATTGCTAGGCAGAGTTTAACTACATATTTCCCTGTGGAATTCAGGGATATATTCTAAATATAGATCTAGACCGAATATTTGTTTACATTTATAGTTGAACGAAATATTCGAGTCCACATAAAATTCTGCACAAGTGTATTCGGCATTTATATTCTTTCATAAGTTCACAATTCGAAAACTAAAGAAAGCATAAACGAGAAGTCAAAGGTTTGTTCAAATTGGGACAAACGTTTGAAGTTTGAGATTTGAATACCTTGAAAGCCATTGATTCAACTATATTCCAGTTTTCTATTCAAATCTTAGAACTACTTTGAGAGCACTTGGCTTCTATTCATCAGTATTTTAAGCGAAAACCCTCGCCATAAAGAAAACGTATGTTGGCAGTGTAAGAAATGCAAATACCAGTAAAGATGATATTTATATCATCTGACAGTAAAGCAGCTCTACAAGCGCTTCATTTTCCTCCAGTAAAATCAAAGCAAATGTGGGAATGCAAACTATCATTCTTTGAACACGAGGAAAAAAATCAGGTCAATCTTTTATGGGTACCTGGTCATACTGGACTGCACACCAGCGAAATGTCATAGTAGTTATGAAAGGGGGATTCTGGCACACATAGAAGTGTGTCAGAATCCTCCTTTTATCACTACTGATGCAATTTCACAATATCGGTGTGCCAAAACCCTTTGGTGGTTCTAGCACAGCTGTGCTATATTCCCTATTATTATTATTATTAATATTATTATTAATGATACAGAGAGTTAAGTATCAATATAAACACATAAGTAGAATAATTGTGTGTGTGGTGGGTGTGGAGGTGAGGGGTGTGTACTTGTCGCATATGTGAACCCCTTATTTCCAAGAGTTGTATCGGATGGTTTAAGTAACATAAAATATACCTAGCATATCGTCTAGGAGTGTAGTGGTCTGACCTCGCCGGCTACAGCTGTGCCTTATTGGCGCATCGTTTTTGCGGACAGGCGGCCGAGCGTCCGATCGTCCGCACCCCGGGCCGGTCCGGGGATAGGGGTGATGAGGGATGGATGGCTGTATTACGAAGAGGTGATTCGAAGGTGAGACAATTTCCTGTTCAGACCAACTGGCAAGAGAAGAAGGAATGATTCTTTCATTGGGTCAAAGTCATTCTGTGGGTTCCCAGCTAGTCATCAAACGATGGCAATAGGCATTGATTTTTGAAAGTTGTTTTTCCAACCCAAATACAAAACAAGAAATCAACTTCACCCCCAAAT
Source organism: Propylea japonica (assembly GCA_013421045.1). Taxonomy (NCBI): domain Eukaryota; kingdom Metazoa; phylum Arthropoda; class Insecta; order Coleoptera; family Coccinellidae; genus Propylea; species Propylea japonica. Next base: position 1,655,999 of record CM024245.1, on the reverse strand, counting down.
CGAACTTGTAACTTTCGTGACACCCTACGACAACATCATCACGGAACTGATGAAACCAGATTAGCCAAAGTGAGGAATTATTTCCATGACATCCTTATGTTTCATTGCGTTATCAGTCCCGACTGTGAACCAAGCAAGCGCCATTCTAACAGGCTCAAAAATGCCCGGGGAACAGCAGGTTTGCTATCGGTAAAGTAAACGCGGTAAATGACCATAACAGTCGCGGTTAATCCATCTCAATCGTAAATTTTCATTTCGGTAGCGTGTTTGAAACGTTATATAGAGAAATCGATATTTTAGTGTGACTCCGTTATAGTACAGAAAGTGAAAATGAAGAATGGAATTGACGGATATTTGTATAACCGCTTCAGTTTAATTTGAAATATAATCTCTTACATTTCTGGCTAGAGATGTTGTGAATGGTTATTCATGATGCAATTTAGGGCAATTGTTTTTCTCTGTTATAATAATGGCTAGCAACTTCGCACTTTGCGTTATATAGGACTAGATGTATGAAGGTGATGAATACAATAGAATAAAAGATCATACAATGATATATGTACAAATTGAAAGTTACGAAGAACATTCATTAAAACTTCCTCTCGTTAGTTTTGGCCACCCCAAATCGAATGCAAAACGAATGATTCAATCGAAATTTGGAACGAATGAATTCCAATAGAGTTCAATTTCAAAAACCTCCATAAGGTCTAATGTACTTGTAGTATGAATTATTTATTTGTTATCGACGAAGATATTACTGAGATTGTTCACATAGTTATCATGAGCTGAGCACATAAAAGAGAAAATGAGTGAGTATTCTTCTAGAAAGTTATCGTTTTTACACTCGGCCGTACACTCCATATACACTACACATTCGATTGATATTCGATTGAAAACCTTTGTTCGATACTTTTCGCTTTATGCAGGATGAGACAAAATGGAAAAAATAAAATGAATCAATTATTATAGTTATTCCACAACTGATTCCAGTTTTAATAGTCCATAACCACCATCTTCTTCCAGCCTTGTTGGGTGTTCTGCACATTACTCTTAAAGGTCTTTCTTTCCTCAAATTTGAATGCAACCGTCTTCTTATGGTACTGCTTGAGACTATCCTGCTGTAGGTTCCCAAAAATTACTTCGGAGAGCTGTTACCTACCGTTCGATACCTTCGAGTAAAATTTTGCGATATAATCAATTTCTCTTAAGGGGCCTACAGACGATCAACCTAGTTGAAGACTAAGTTGTAAACACGGCATGTTGACGACCAAGTTGAACGTCGTCTGTAGGCTGGTTGGGGTTGATATTCCAGGTTGAGACTAAGTTGATGCGAGATCAAATCGGTTGATATTTGGTGGGCGGAGCCTGATGTTGACGACTATGTTGGAGCGTCTGTATGGTAGTCATCAACTAGGTTGACAACACCAGTTGGAATTCTACCTTGTAGAGTGAAAATCTCATAGCGTATTCAAAATCCGTCGTAAATATTCGAGGAAAGGTAGTAATTTACTAGAAAATATGAGCAAAATTCCAAACATTCAAGTTTGGGTAGATTTCTTTGATTGGGTGAAAGATCTTCCTGAATTATGGAGAGTAAAATCCGAGATATATAAAAAAACCTTAAGCAGATGCTTTGAGCGAACATTCATTGGTGGAGCAATAATGATATTACCTCAAAATTTTGTATAGTACTTGAGATTCATGCTTAGTAAATGAATGCAAATCTCAGGATGATCACTATATTATGGAAATTATTAAAAAATGAAATATGTAAAAATCAATAATTAAAAGAAATTGAACTATATGCTTCAGATGATGCGATTCTTGGATATCTTGTTATGACATATAATGATTATTTCTTTCAATATTTCGCATGAGGCTTACTGTGAGCATTTTGCATGTGGTCGAGAATTCTATTCCAATTGGTTTCGTTTTGTCTGAAATATTAAGGAACAAAATTCGGAATGGTCATATTTTATGGGACACCTTGTATGTTTTGGCTGATTAACGAACTTATTGTGGCATTTGGAAACCAAACTCGCCCTGAAAATCTCAAGTCTCAAGGACAATTCCTTAGAAAGTTCGTGTTTATGGTCGGACGGTCAACGGACCGGATTGAATTTGACCACGGATTCGTCATTAGGGAGCAGAACCCTATCGTTAGAGACCAATTTCGGCTTAAAATTCGAAAAGTTCTCTCATTAAACCAAAATGGGAAAAATGAGACCGATTGTGGTACCAATCCTTGGTCCAAATTCTTTCATTCAAAAACTGTGCTGCACCACATTGTCGCATTATATCGTTTATAATAACATATAACGAAAGATCTCTCTCCATGTTTCGATAATTTCTCCTAATCAGCCGACTAGTTCACTCGACGGAAACCACCGCTGAAATGATGTTTTCAACCTGGTTGACAACCGCTATTTTCACTTTCATTTGGTTTACAACCTAGTTGACAACATAGTCTTCAACTAAGTTGATCGTCTGTAGGCGCTTAAGTGTTGCGGATTTTCATTAGCCCCATAACGGCAATTCCTGCCGGTTAACCATGCCGTTGAGGTGAAAGTGGGCTTTTCGTCACTCATGAACAAAATGAGGTTCTCTTTTGATCGATCAGTGCTTCCATCTCACATGCGAAGTTCATTCGTTGTGCATAATCTCCGGGGTGTAACTGTTGCACAATGGCCAATTTGTAGGGGTGAAAGCGAAGATCCATATGCAAAATTCGCCCTCACCGAACGATCACTGAGGCGAAGTGCAGCAGCCATGTTTTCCGAGCAGATCGCGACGGACTGCGAAGAATGGCTTGTCGAACGCGTTCAACATTTTCAGGCGTTCGAACTGTTCGCACAGGTCCTCTTGGTCTTCTGTTGATCAGTTCACCACGTCTGCGAAGTGATTCAACCCAACGAAGGATGGTGTTTCGAGAGGAATAGCTCTATTCCGATGAATGTGGAAATGGCGACGAAACTCACGCTGCACGACCGTGACTGACTCATTATTTCGGACGAACTATCATAGGCGAAAACACGATGCTCCACCGTCCAAGGCTTCATGACGACAACTGTAAATAAATGCTAGGAACACACGAGTCTCACGGCACCTTCCCCACTTCTCTCGTCCTCAGTGGGGAAAGTTATGCCCATCTGAAAAACGTCCGCCCTCCGTGCCGCACCTTGTATATGATATATAGTCCGTTCACGAAAGGTTGAGCACATAGTAGGCGTTTTTTTATTTATCTGAAGTTGGCAGTATTTGCTGTCATAACGTAAAATAAAGTCAACGTTGCCGAATGTAACCGGCCACGTTCGACGAGATTGCGAGTTATCAGACAACTCTATGCAATCTTAACAACATTGCGTATCAATCTGACAAGAACATAACCTAAATTTCAATATACACAGTGGAATATGCCAAATTTCCATGGCCAACCGACGGCTCAACCTTTCGTGAACGGACTATATGGTATGAACCTAGTATAACTGATTTCATGATAATAAAAATAAAAGTTTGAAAAATACTTTATTTACAATATCATTTACAAAAAATGTCAGGATAAAAGTCAAGTGCAAAATATTCACAAACAAAATATTCATCAGGAGGTATGAATTGTCTGCATCTATGGCAGTCTACAATCCAATCAGGTAAAACACATATAGCTTTTTTATTCACTGAACTCAGATTTGGAGCTTCTTCTTTCCCCCACAATTATGTAATCAATATCTTCCAAAGGATCGTCAAGTAAGGACCTGAAAATAATTTTTCAACAATAATAATGAAAGCAGAGAATAATATCAATCGATTGAAATCAAACCAATATTAACCTCATACTTCGGAGCTAATCTCGTCCTCATTCAAGGCAAAATGCAAGGAAGTGGTATCAAACAGAGCACCTATGGATGGCCATTTCGTCCTTATTAGGACTCACAAGCACGGGGTAGCTCTGAATGATACAAGGTTTTCTTGGAACTTAAAACGAAATTACACCTTCTTTCAGGTATAAAAATACCATTAGGTTTTTTGAAGATTTTCCTCCAAAATTAACTTCAAATATTTTGCGAGATTTTCAAATGGAAATGGAAAAATCATTTATTTTCCATAGTTTTTCCAATGAGATGAACAAGCGCACAAAACGATAAACTCACCCTTCATGAATGAATATGTAGTTTTTCAACATCTCCTCTACATCATCTTCGAAACTACTGTCGATAAGAGAAAGCTTTATTCTTGAAGAAATCAAACGGTTTCTTTTTGACCTGCTGTTTACGCTCAACAGTTTCTTCATCGGTATCTGTATCTACAGTGTAAACAGCACTTTCTTCCTCATTCTTGGGTGATGGTTTTTTTTCAGTTGCATCGTTATTCAAATTGTCTTTGGAGCAGTGTGGAGTTGGTTCTGGTGAACCTTTGTTTTTGTTTTCTATTGGAATGTTGGTCTCCTTCTTTAATGAATGCGCCAGATTCGATTGTGATGGAGTGCTATCTTTATTTTTAGTAGGGGTGCTTTCAAGTCCATTTTTCAGCCCCTGAGGAGTTGTCCTTTTAATCTGTTCAATTATGTCTTCTGTATCTGACGCTTGTTCCCTTGAAACAAACAAGAAGCTAGACATTTTTACAGAGATTCATTTAATAAATGTATAAAACAAAAGACTATAGAGCAATGCTGTAGATGGCATAATGATGATCAGTTGTAGTTCAGCGATCACCAATTCTGTCCACCCTGTACTTCACTTCAGAAATTAAGAAGTTATCAAAATGCCTAAAGTACCAATTATTAATTACTAGCGACCCGCCCCGGTTTCGCACGGTAATATCTTCGAAAATATTCATTTAAATCATACGTCTGAATAGTCTTGAATTTTGGTACCTTCCTACCCTATAAGTTAAGTAGTGTGATGGAATGTCGCTAAGTTTCGATCCAAGAAAACTGTTAATTAAAGACAGTTGCATCAAAATTTTATCATAAATTCCCTAAATTATGGCGCCTACCGACCGCGACCCTCTAAGTTAGAAAAGTGATCAAATACTTACTTGAAGTCTTAGTAACACTCAGTTAAAAAAAACATCAAAATTATTTCAGTAGCTATGGAGTCATGCGCTTCTTGACACGATCACGCTAGATTTCCGCGGGAATGAGGTATTTTCCCGCCGTAAAAAGTAGCCTGTGTCCGTGCCTAGGATTCTATCTTTATAATATTAACCAAGTCTTATAAAAATCCGTTCGGACGTTAAGGCGTGAATCAGGTAAACTTTTAAAACAAACGATTAAAAATCACTAACTTAATTAGTTTTCTGCCTACTGCCTACGCCTTAAGTACGATAGCATGAATATTAATAGCCCATATCCTTTTCTAGGTTACTATCTATCACCTAACTAAATTTCATCAAAATCCGTTCAGCCGTTTAGGCATGATAGAGCAAAACCCCCAGCAAAAACCATAAAAAAATCACTGACTCAATTCAGTTTTCTGCCTATTTCCTACCCCCTAAGTACGATGACGTGATCATTTTGATCTTATATCCGTTTTTAGGTAACCATCTATTACCTTACTAAATTCATCAAAATCTGTTCAGCTGTTAGGACGCGAAAGAGTAAAAGTCCCAACAAAAACGACTAAAAATCACTAACTCAATTTAGTTATCTGCCTACTGCCTACCCCCTAAGAACGATGGCGTGATTAATTATAGCCTATGACCATTTCTAGGTTATCATCTATCACCATACCAAATTTCATCAAAATCCGTTCAGCCGTTTAGGCGGGAAAGAGTAACAGACATACAGAGTTACTTTCGCATTTATAATATTAGTATGGATTTTTGCGCGCTAGTTCTACAAACGCGTGCTATATCGTTTTGCCCAAATGTCTGTAATTTTTTAATTTCGAGCCCATGAAGAATCTATGGTCAAATTCAATTCTGTTCATGGAGCCGTCTGTCAGGCCTTAAGCACGATAACTTCCGATGAGATTGAGATTTTTAGGCTAAGTTTATTTCCCCAATGCCTCGGCTAAGTTCGTTAACCAGCTAAATCGTCCATAAAACATGGCCATTCAAAATTTTTGTTCCACAATATCTCACACAGAACAAAAGCAATCGAAATGAAATTTCGCGACCACATGCAACATGCGTATACCAAGCCTCATGCGAAATTCTGTGGACATAGTAAAAACAGAACCATAGAAAATTCAATTCGAATATTGAAAAGAAGAAACTTCATATTTCCATAACAAGGTATCCGATTCAAGTGAAATTATGTTGTGAATGAAGATTGATATACTGAATGTTAACGCAAAATTTCAAGAAGATCGCATCATCTGAACCATAATAATAATAATAACAATCTTTTTCTGACCCCAAAACAGTACAAGTACTGCACAAGGGCCTAGTTTATAGCTAAATTTAGCTTACAACAACGTAAAATACAAAAACATAAAAAAATACAAAAAAAACAACATTATTTCACTCTAATATAATACTTTTCTACAACCTACAATCAGAAAAAAATATCACAGACTAGTAAATAAAGTTTCAGTTTATGGCACATTTTGTTTATCGAGGTAGCACTTAGTAAATGTATCGATAATTGATTATACGAGGAAATGCTGCTAGCAATGGGGGAATTTAAGGGTTTTGTGGTTCTGGCGAAAATATTTCTGAGGTTTTCTTTTTTCCTAGCTCCATAGTTATGATATTCATCATTTTGGAGTAGTACAGTGTTGGTTTTTAATAGTTTTCCCTTCATTTTGTAAATCAATTTTGTTTGTTCAAGGAGTCTTAACTTTTCTACATTAATATTTTTGTTATTTTATAAACTTGAACTGTCGGTGTGAAGTACTCTAGCTGGTATATTGTCTTGACTGCTTTATTTGCTGTCTTTGAAGTTTTGCAGGACATATTTAGAGGTTGGTCCCTAGCAGGTATTAGGTATGAAAGGTGCGGTTCTATGAAACTGTAATATAGTAATTTTCTTGTGCAGTCATTCAGCTGATTTCCACATCACTTTATTGCACTGATAGGAAATCCAATTGGAATATTGAAAAGAAGAATCTCTATATTTCCATAACAAGAATTTTTTTTTTTGATTGTCGAGTTTTTACATGTTTCAGTTTTTTTGAATTATTTCCAGAATATTATTCTGATCGTGCTGAGATTTTGCATTTAAACATTAAGAATCAATCTCAAGTCCATTACAAAATTTTGAGGTAATAGCCTTATCGCTCTACCAATGAACGAACCCTCAAAAGCACCTGCTCAGGGCTTTTTCAATTTTTTTTGTTGATATTCAGAAACGTATCTGAATCCCATTTGTACGATGGCCTGATAATAAACAACAATTATTATTATTATTATTTTACCTACATTAAGGCTTCGTCCACGAACCCTTGTATTGTGTCTTCAACTTCAGGAGATGGTGATCTAACTTTTGTTATTGTCTCCCAGATTTCATCTTCGCTTTCATCCTTCTTCTTCTCTTGTTTGTCCAAAGCATATCTTCTCCAAGGTAATTTTTTTCTTTGTGAGTAGCACTCATCGACCCATTGGCTTGTCACAATTTTTCCTATGCCTTTAACTTGGTTGAATTTTGGAGTATTCATAAAGGCACATCTGAAAACCCAAAATCAGAGTGAACAATTCATTTAGAATTCTATAATTTGCCATTTGGCATTCTTAAATGAGTGTTAGAAAATTGCAAATAAAATAATTCAGGGTTGTCCAGTTTTCTACATTCAAGAACTGCTTCCTTTAAAAAGTGTTCTAGTTTGATTAGAAATACAGTGGAAGTTACCTATAATTAAAGTGCTTAATTCGCAAAAAAAATTCGTTATAAAGAAGTTTCGTTATGAAGAGAATTTGTTTCTATAGTCGGCAATGTCGCGGTCGACTTCACTAATAAATTTAAGTTTATCATTCAAACTTAAGCACTTCCTTCTAGACATTTTCGCACAACTTTCACACTAGCGTAATGGTTAGATTGAAACCAAATAGCTAGGGGTGTATTTAAAACTGTTTCAGAAGAATCTCTCTGCCCGCCGTAATGATTTAGTTTAAGGTCGGGATTTATTACGAACGTCCGGAAAATTTTCGGAAAAAAACCCACCTATACCTTCTTACCAATACCCATTTAAATAGTGATGTTCTTTGAATATTTCGTTATAGAGAGAATTTACTTCGTTTTAGAGGGTGTTTTTAACATGAAATTTGGATTCAAGGTGCAATGTCTTGTACGAGATTCGTTTTACAGAGAAATTCGTTATAGGGAAGTTCCACTGTAGTTGAATTCATTGATTTTTTTGAGCGCTCGTTCTACTTGAACTAGTGCTATATCGTTTTGCCCAAATGTCTGTATTTGTCGAATTTTGAGCCGAAAATGGTCTCAAATGATAGGGTTCGATTTCCTGATGACGAATTTGTGGGTAAATTCAATTATGTTCTTGGGGTCTTCTATCCGGCCGGCCGTGAGCACGATAACTTTCGAAGGGATTGTCCTAGAGACTTGTTATTTTCAGGGCGAGTTCGGTTCCCAAATGCCGCGTTGAGTTCATTAACTAGCCAAATCGTACAGGGTGTTCCATAAAATATGGCCATTCAAAATTTTTGTTCTTCGATTTATCAGACAAAACGAAATCATTCGAAATGAAATTTTGCGGCCAAATGCAAGATGCTCAGAATAAACCTCATGCAAAATTTTGTTGCCTTAGTGTTTACAGAACCATAGAAAATACAAATGGAATACTGAAAAGAGAAATCTTATACAGGGGAACTTACCTATAACGAAAGCGCTAAATCCGCAAAAAAAATTCGTTATAGAGAAATTGCGTTATACAGAATGTGTTTTCATTATTGGTAATGTTGCGGTCGACTTCACTGATAAATTAAAGTTTATCATTCAAACTTAAGCACTTCCTTTTAGACATTTTCAAACAACTTGCTCACTAGCGTATTGGTTAGATTGAAACCAAACAGCCAGGGGTGTATTTGAAACTGTTTCAGAAGGATCTCTCTGCCCGCGGTAATGATTTAGTTTAAAGTCGGGATTTATTACGTACGTCTGGAAAAATTTCGGAGAAAACCCACCCTCATACCTTCTTACCAATACCCATTCAATGAGTGATGTTCTTTGAATATTTCGTTATAGAGAGAATTTACTTCGTTTTAGAGGGTGTTTTTAACATGGAATTTGGATTCAAGGTGTAATGTCTTGTACGAAATTCGTTATATAGAGAAATTCGTTGTACAGACGTTCGTTATAGGGGAGTTCCACTGTATTGCCATAACAAGACATCCGATTCGTATGAAATTTATTTTGTAAATTGAGATTGATATACTGATTATTCATGCAAAGTTTCGAGAGAATCGCATCATCAGAACCATAAAATTCGATTGTTTTTATTATTGGGTTTTTACATATTTCATTATTTGAATTATTTCCACAATCTAATTTCGATTATGCTGAGATTTTGCATTCATTCACAGGGTCTCTATAAATGATTGTAACAGCGCAGTTGGCTTTGGATTATTCTCATTTTGCCGCTTCCTATGCAAACCACAGAATTCTGTGATCATGCTATGCCCTGTTACAAGCATTTATAAAGACCCTGTACTTAGAATAAATCTCAAGTCCTATATAAAATTTTGAGGTAATAGCATTACTCAGGGCTTTTCTATAATTTTTTTCTGAACGGTTATCTATTGGGGAAGTATTTATCTAATATTGAATTTATACTTACACCAAATGTGTGCAAGTACTATCCCAATCTGGTTTATTTGGCACCCATTTCTAATATTTTTCCCCTCAAAGTAGCCCTTGTAGGATTTTGGATACCACTTATAACAAGTACAAACATCTTCTAAGAGCTTGTTAAACGGTTTAGATATTTTAGTGTGCTTAACTTTTTTAGGTGATTTGACATCTGCCTCCTGAAGTTTCCTCTTAGAAGATTCTTTTTCTGCTTTATCTACTGCAGGTTTATCTCTAGAATGCACAGCAGGTTTTGTTATCTTTTCTTTTTCCGGTTTTGCTTTTCTTCATCTGTTTTTTTGATTTTCTTTTTAGATTGAGGGGAATTTTGTCTTCTTCTTCTTTGAGTTTCAGTTTTTCAGCATTTTTTCTTTCAATGAGTTTGTCAATTTTAGGATGTGGTTTTTCTTCGTCTTCTGTGTAGAATAATTCATTTCTATTTCTGGCTTTAGGAGTGGTTTCTGAAGGGGCCATTTTAGTTTCTGCTTTTGAGGCAGAATTCCTCAAATTATTAAGAAATGGTTTTGGCTGGCGGATGGGTGAACTATTAGGATTATTAAGGAGGCTTGAAGTAGCAGCCCTTATAGCAGCCGCAGCTGAAAATATTAATTTAGTTGAATAATATTACCAGCTATAGTCCGTTTACGAAAGTTTGAGCCATTTGTTGGTCATGGAAATTTGGCATATTCCACTGTGTACATTAAAATTTAAGGTTATGTTGTTTATTCACTTGTCAGATTGATACACAATAGGTTTGTTCGCGTCGCAGTTCGGAACTATTCGGAACTGTACTTTTTTGTTCTCACCCGTTCGCTTCGCATGGAACAGAAAAGTTCGGAACTGTTCGGTACTATTCCTACTGTTCCTGATCCGTAGAAGGAACAGCAGACAGAGTGACAGGTGATCTAACCTAACGTCAAGTGTTGTAAATAAACAAACATTTCTGAATTGGTTTCCACGATAGATGTTGGTGTTTTTCAAGTGTTGGAGTTGATTTATCCATCAAATTATTTGTTGATTTGAGAATATTCACTGAGGACGATATGTAGAAACATATCAGTTCTCGGCATTCACCCTTGTCAACTGCAGAAGGAAAATGTATCTATCTAATGTGGCTTATTCCGAAGATTAAATGTATTCTGATATTATCGATCATTTTGTGGAAATGAAGAGTACTGCTGCAGTGAATTAAATGATATTTATAATAGGTATTTATTCGTCAACATATAAAAAGGGACAAAATGATCATTAGACAAGAAGTATGGAAAGAAGGATTAACAAAGTATGGTTAAGTATTTTCCAGACATTTTTGATCAGGTGAAGAAAACATTGAAAATCTTTTACAGGCACACCATTTCATAGGAAATTGATCAAAGAATATTTCATTATTCAATTTTTGCACCAGAGGAAGCAATTGAGAGCAGAAGAAACTGAAAAGTCAAAGAGGCCAGTGTCAGAAGAGAGGATAATTGACTGATAGGAAAGAAATATACGATGTTATTGGATGCATTTTCAATTCACTCGTAAAATAAGAGAGATGAAGACTACTCTTTAATTGACAAAATTGTTGTGATAACTTAAGTTTTTATAAATATATGCCTTGAAATTATATCACTAGTTCTAAAACTTATCTGGAGGCTCTTTCAATTCGCAGTATATTTTTTGTTTTTATATGATGAGAGTGAAAGGTAACCTGAAATTCACATCCTCGCCTCATTCAATAGAAAAAAGCATAAACAAATATTTCTAACTCTGTATTGTTGAATAAATTATTTTTTGTATTAGATAATTGAGCTTTCTTCAAATTAGAAACCTAATAAAGACTGTTTTAGCTTTATGAATAATTGAAATTCAATTGGTAATTTTCATGAAATCCTGAATTGTTTGAACAATTTTATCATGAAATTCACAAAGCCTTTCATATCAAGAAACCAATATGAGCATTTTTTTCATATACAGTAGAACCTCGATTATCCGTGCGCGCTTTATCCGGGCGGCGGATTCTCCGTGCGGTATTCTGACAAGCTTAGAAAAATGAGGGAGATTATAAAGTGTAGAATTTACGAAGCCCAAAAATAAACAAAAATCGGTGATTTTTTCAAGCGATTTTTCAATGTGACATATAGACACTGTTCAATGTACGTTTAGACATTATTTTTAAATATTAAAACTGTTATTTCTTGTTGCATGTATCTAGTATTAGGTTTTTTTTGTTTGTTTGACACATAGCTCTGTCTAAATAAATGGTTGAAAATTAAAACTAGGTCTTTGGATTATCCGTGTTTTCGATTATCCGGCGAAGGCTTGGTCCCGACTGACACGGATAATCGGGGTTCTACTGTATTGAAGATAAATATTATAAAAATAATTTGGTTCACTGCAGCATCACTCTTCGTTTCCTCTTAATAATTGATAGAGCAGGATACATTTTATCTTTGAAATGAGCCACATTAGATTCATGAATATCTTCCTTCTGCAGTTGACAAGGGTGAATGGCCAAAATTGATATTTTTCCACGATGAGTAGGTATGATCTGAACAATAATTTGATAAATTCTTTTTTTACGCTTCTTTAATCCAAAGAAGGAATAATTCCAACACTTGAAAATCACCTAAATCCCTCGTGGATTTGCTTTATTTACATTTTACATGGAAAAATGACGTTGATCGTTGTTTTAAATCCGATGTCCGCCAAATGTCAAACGGTGGTTTCCGGTTCCCAGCCGTTCGTGTCACAGAACAGTTTGCTTGAGTTCCCTGAGTTCTGGAACCAAGTTCTCTCTGTACCCAGAACAACAGAGAACTGCGACGCGAACAAACCTATTGTTATCAATATTGCAATAGAATTCTCTGATAACTCGCAAGCCAGGTACATTTGCCAACGTTGACTTTATTTTACGTTATGACAGCAAATACTGCCAACTTCAGATAAATAGACAAACGCTTACTATGTGCTCAAGCTATTGTAAACGGACTGTAGTTTATATTATGATTTTGGTTAAAATATGGAAAAATTATATAGAATATGTACCTGATAATGGTTTATTTTCAGTTTCTGCTTTGAGCTCTTTCCTTCTAGCGAATAAAGAACCATTTCCAAAGTCGATTGGTGATTCCGGTCTGAGAGTGAATTTGCCCAGTTTGATTTCACCGTTAACATCAGATTTTTCTTTTTCAGTAACCGTATTGGAGTGAAATTTAATGAAAGAAAGGCCATATTGTACATGTCTATTGAACGGCTGAGTACAAACAACTTTTATTCTATCCCACCTCTCATCACACTCTGGTTTGGAAAAATCTTCTCTTTTGAACATTCTCACTCTATTTATGTTCGTACTGTGGCGAGATTCAATTGCAGACATGAAAGATGACATCACAAGAAATGATTTGTAATCATTCTCCATTTCTGCAGATCGGGAAACCAGCACTTCAATGTAGGACGAGTGTTCATTGCCGATGTCAATTCCTGTGATAAGGGAAGCTTCTTGCAATTGAAAACATATAGTAGCATTCTTGGCGCCTGCAGAGGCGCACTTCCATTTTAAGGAGGTATTATTGCCCAGTAAGTTTTTAGCAACATGCACCTTAGAGAAAAATCGTTCTATAGGTATTGGTGATTTCCCAAACAAAAAGTAAAACATACCTTATCTTCACTACTGAAGCTTATAATACGTTCTATTTTCAAAGGAGGCATTTTAAAATAAGTTCAACAATGATTTCACTTTTGGCTCATTCAATATTTTGCTGCTTGTTCATTAGAAAAAAACACTTTCCTTCTAATATGAATTTGAATTTTTCTCTTTCAAGATGTCATTTCCCGCTACAAATTTAGGGTTAAATCCACAGAACACAAATCATAAACAATATGTCACAGAACTGTTCTTTATCGATCAGAGTTTGTCCTTAAACAATGGTTTTTTTTTGCGTTTTCTTATGAAAACAATAATTAATTTTATTCAAAAACAAAAATAATCACTTTTTTTTTCTCGTTTCAAAAATATATAGCATTTCTTATATCGCCCCTAGATCAGTGGCGGCGATAAGGGGGGGCAAGGGATAGCCCATGCCCTAAAGTCATGATGGCCTATGCTGAATAAAATTGTATCAATTACAGTGGAGCTTCCCTATAACGAAAGCGCTAAATCCACAAAAAAATCGTTATAAAGAAATTTCGTTATACAGAAAATTTGTCTCTATAGTCGGCAACGTCGCGGTCAACTTCACTGATGAATTTAAATTTATTCAAACTTTAGCACTTGCTATTAGAAATTTTTGCACAACTTTTCACACTAGCGTAATGGTTATAGATTGAAACTAAACAGCCAGGGGTGTATTTAAAATTGTTTCAGAAGGATCTCTCTGCCCGCCGTAGTAATTGTGTTTTAGGTCCCGATTTATTACGTAAGTCCGGAAAATTTTCGGAAAAAACCCAACCTTATACGTTCTTACCGCAATACCCATTCAAAGAGTGATGTTCTTCGAATATTTCGTTATAGCATTGAGTTTGAAAATACTTAATATTTTTAAACTCAATGGTTATAGAGAGAATTTACTTCTTTTTAGAAGGTATTTTTAACATGGAATTTAGATTCAAGGTGCAATGTCTTGTACGAAATTCGTTATAAAGAGAAATTGATTATGCAGACGTTCGTTATAGGGAAGTTCCACTGTATTTCATTACTACCCTCGCTAAGAATTCTGTGCCACCCATGCCCCCCTCTCTTGCGTCACCACTGATCTAATGGCTATATTTGATATTTCATATATTTTTTAAACGAGAAAAAAAACGCTGATAAGTTTTGAAATAGACTAAGTATTGTTTCCATATGATAAAACGATAGTTTATGGTATAAATCGGGATTGAAAACCCTCAGCAGAAATTAAATTGAGCCACTGGATTCCTATCAAAAAAGTGTCTGCATAATGTTTTTGTTTCATGTTTGTAGCACAAAAAGAGATCATTTTCGCTTATAACTATAAAACAGAAAGATTGAGCACTGCGGTAGACAGCATAATGAGTTTCTCGAAATAATATAACCGCAATGTGCCATTAATTTTTCTCATTCTCTTAAGCTTCATTACATTCAGCCACTTCCACTGTCACTCGCGCTGCCTGAAATAATACCCGAAATACTTCTGCGGCATTATCGAGGGCAGTGAGCATTCACTCTCTGCTGCAACATTTCTCTCGCGACCAATTTTCCTCAATTATGGACGAAGAAATCCCACAGAAACCTAGTTAAATGTAATCACTTACCGCGGCTCGCGCTGCCGGTCCTTTGACTTCCATACGAAGAACCGCCAATTTAGGGAGTGTAGGGCCGGGCGAATGACAGCGGTAGAAGCATGGGATGTGCAGTGATTACATTCTCGTGCTGTCCACTTCCTTGCTCACTTACCTGCCCCCTGCCGTGGAAGGTAGTGTGTTAAGCCTCAATTACAATCAGCCCTCCCTACTGCCGCTCGCGTTGTCGGCAATAATTCCCGAAATACTTCTGCGACAGTATCGAAGGCAGTGAGCATTCACACTCTGCTGCAACATTTCCCTCGCAACTAAGTGTCGGCAACGACGGACAAAGAAATTCCACAGCAACCTAGTTAACTTACAGCTTTTCACGCTGTCGGTCCTTTGACTTCCGTACGAAAAACTGCCAATTGAGGGATATCGTAGAGCAGCACGAGTGGCAATGGGAGGCAGCAGGGAAGTGTAGTGATTACGTATAGT
Source organism: Propylea japonica (assembly GCA_013421045.1). Lineage (NCBI taxonomy): Eukaryota > Metazoa > Arthropoda > Insecta > Coleoptera > Coccinellidae > Propylea > Propylea japonica. The sequence goes on along the minus strand of CM024245.1, from coordinate 1,640,533 downwards.
CCGTTCACGAAAGGTAGATTGCATAGTAGGCATTTCTTTATTTATCTGAAGTTGGCAGTATTTACTGTCATAAAATAAATTCAACGTTGCCGAATGTACTCGGCCTCGACAGACGAGCTTATCAAAGAACTCTATGCAATATTGACAACATTTAGCCTATTCGTTTTGAGATATTCCGTACTCCTGAGTACCTACCTCAAACGCTCGAAATACGGCTTGTCATTGGCTGTGCACAAGCACTGGAACAGCTCAGGAGCACGAAACTCCTCAAAACGAATACTGTAATTGCGTATCAATCTGACAAGAAAATAAAAACATAACCTAAAATTTTAATATACACAGTGGAATATGCCAAATTTCCATGGCCAACGGACGGCTCAACCTTTCGTTACTGAGTACTTATACCATAGAAATATATACATAATTTGTATATATTATGTATATTATGTATATATTTCTATGACTTATACATACACGTACTGCCCACTTCCCTGCTCCCTGCCGTGGAAGTGAGCTGAGTGTTATCGGGGCGTTAGGATTGAAAAGTTGTTAAATGATTTCAAATGATTACAACCAATTTCAGACGACAATAATTATTACGAGATTAAGCAATTTGTTGAATGAATTTTGTCTGTACTTACCTCGAGAGTTGAAAGAGATGGTGTCTGTGAATTCACCCCCAATCTGGTGGCACTGGTGGCAGAGAGTTGTTAAGGATAGGTGAAAGGGATGATTAACCTTTTATGCACCGGCTTCGTGGTTATTACTTAATTCGAGTCTCACAGAGTTCACTCGAAATTGCTTAATCAGTTTTTAACAGAATAATAGGAATTGAAATAGATGAAAATGATAGATGAATTTTTGAATTAGCAATAAACTAAGTTTGATCACTTTTCGAGTATATGCGCACATTTTTATACTTGAAGGAAAATAATTAATTAATGGCCATGTTTGTTTACCGATCGGATTGATTCCGCGGCCGCAGGTGACGCCAACAAACAACAAATTTTCTCCAGGAGCTACAGGGTACATTCACGACGTAACAGTTGTAGTTCAGAGATTACCAGTTCTGGTCACCCTGTATACCATGCATGCTAGGTGCGAGTTGGATTAGAACTAATTTTCCGGCAATACAGATGAGGTGAGAATCAAATAACACTTCCTACGCTAGAATTCAACTTGCTTCATTAGATTCACTGTATCTATTTTTGACAGAATGTTGTGATCATGTTTTTGAGTTAGAGATAGAGAATATAATTCAATATTAGTGAAAATTCAAGTTATGGTATCGTCTCGTAGATTTGTAAAATTCTGAGATATTTTTATTATATAACTTTCAAAAGAGTTCACATGAACAATATTTATAGAAATATAACGTTGTATTTATTTATGAGTTTTCCATTCAATTTACGGTTGATTTGAATTTGAATTGTGTGTGACTGTTTATGATTCAGCAGTATTAAGTTTATATTAATCTACGTTAATTCCTTTTGACGTGTGTATGAATAAACGGCTGATATAATGTTTGTCTTGAGTAGAACGTATGTGGCAATGTTTTTTATGGAGGTGTTTTCCCAGTATGAAAATTATGATTTTATTATGTTTGCGCCATGTGATCCGCCCCTTACAGTCAGTTAGGGTTGCCATACGTCCGGATAAAACAGGTAGGACAAATAGTTAGACTTTTTGATTGCATGCCTGGCCAAGATATAAGGTGTCCGGATTTTGTTAGGCTTTTTGAGCGATTGTTCTACTTAAACGGGTGCTATATCGTTCTGCCCAAATGTCTGAAATTTTCGAATTTTGAGCGGAAAATGGACTCAAACGATAGGGTTAGACTACCTGATGACGAAGACGAATCCGGGGTAAAATGTCCTTTGTGGCCGTCCGGCTGTTAGCACGATAACTTTCGAAGAGATTGTCCTAGAGACTTCAGATTTTCAGGGTGAATTCGGTTCCTAAATGCCGGGATCAAGTTCGTTAACCAAACAAATTGTACCGGTGTTTTATAAAATATGGCCATTCAAAATCTTTCTTCCTCAATATCTCTGACAAAACGAAACCAATGGAAATGAAATTTTTGTGGCCACATGCAAGATGCTCATTATTAGGTTCTTGTACAATTTTGTGGCTACAGTTTTAACAGATCCACAAAACATTCAATAGGAATATTGAGAAGAAGAATCTTCATATTTTCATGACAAGATATCGGATTCGAGTGAAATTTATTAGGTGAATGAAGGTGGATATACTGAATGTTCATGCGAAATTTCAGGAGGATCGTATTATGTATTTGAATCATAGAAAATTTAATTGGAATATTGAAAAGATGAATCTCATCTGTATTTCCATAACAAGATATTCAATTCGAGTGAAATTTATTTTGTAAATGAAGATTGATATATACTAGATGTTCATGCAAAATTATAAAAGAATCGCATCATCAGAACCACAGAAATCAATTTTTTTGATCAACTTTTTTGGTCAAGTTTTTTATATACATAACGGGTTTTCCAATAAGAGGTGTTGTTTTGAATAGCCCGCTATTTCGGTAGATGTCACGTTCGAAGCTGTCATTTTTTGACATTTGACAAGTAGAAACTACGCCATTAATAAAAATGGAACGATACATACGCTTCAAGAACGCATTGAAATTATCAAAAACCACTATAAAAATGGTGAAAATTTGGCAGAGATGGTTAGTAAAACTCGAACATTTTGGGTCGCCGTGAAGCACCTTGTCGGACCGCAATAAAGAAATTGGTGGAAAAATTCGAGCTGTTGGGACAAGTTAGTGATGTGAAGAATGAAACCCGTGCACGTCGCTCAAGAACAGCCGAGTATATTGCTGCTGTAGCCGAAAGTGTTGAAGAAAATCCAGGTTTGTCCATTCCCTGTCGTTCTTTGGAATTAGGAATTCCACAAACGTCATTACACCGTATTTTGCATAAAGATTTGGGTCTTAGGGCTCATAAAGTTCAGTTAACACAAGAACTCAAGCCGGCCGATCATCAACTTATCCTTGCTGATTGGGTCGTTGAAATGCGTGAAAATGATCTGGAATTCCATCGAACAATCATCTTGAGTGATGAGGCCCATTTCCACCTCGGTGGCTTCGTCAACAAGCAGAATTGTCGCATCTGGGGCTCGGAAAACCCAAGAGTTGTTGTTGAAGAGCCTCTCTATCCTCAACATGTGACTGTTTGATGCGGTTTATGGTCCGGTGGAGTCATTGGAGCTTAATTTTTCGAAAATGAGGCTGGAACAGTTACGGTGAATGGATTGCGCTTTCGAGATTAGATTAATGATTTTTTATGGCCGAAATTGGATAGCATTGATCTGGACAGCTTTCACTTTCAACAAGACGGCGCTACGTGCCACACAAGCAACGAAACCATTGATCTTTTGCTTGGAAGAGTTTCCGGACCGTGTTATCTCTCGAAGAGGTGATCACAATTGGCCACCGAGATCTTGTGATTTAACACCTTGTGATTTAACACCTTGCGACTTCTTCCTTTGGCGCCACGTGAAAGAGAAGGTCTACGCCAACAGCCCAGCGTCAATTCAAGACCTAAAAGATGGAATTCGTGAGGCTATCGAGGATATAGGGCAGCCACTTTGTGATTTGGTTATGGAAAATTTCATTAAAAGGATAATGGTCCTGTAAGCGTGGTCGTAGTGGTCATTTGCCTAATGTTATTTTCCACTATTAATGGCATAGCTTCTTCCTTATAATGAAATAAACATCCGATCATTTATATTTATATTGAAAAATGGCATTTTTATTTGAATATCAAAATAACACCTCTTTTTGGAAAACCCTTTATTTCAGTTTTTGAATCATTTCCAGAATATTATTCCGATTGTGCTGAGATTTAACATTTATATATTTAGTATCAATCTCAAGTCCTAAACAAAATTTTGAGGTAATACCACTATTGCTCCACCAATGAATTGCGCTCGAAAGTACTTGCTCAGGGCTTTCTAAAATTCTATGAATGATTTCCAGAATATAATTTCGATCGTACTGAGATTTTGCATTCATGTACTTAGCATGAATCTCAAGTCCCATACAAAATGTTAAGGAAGGGCTTTTCTTGAATTTTTTACCCAAACGTCCGTCCAAACTGGATAGTTTTGGCGACCTGGCAACCCTACCGCCAGCCCTGTCTTTATCTCATCCATTTCGAGCGTTCTACTTGTTGTTTATTCCTTGGTAAACACCATTAGAAATATTAGAATATGAAATATATCGACTTCGACAGACGCCTCTGACGCTGGGATATCATTTTACGTTGTTGCTATATTATAACAAAATCTGTGCAGTGTTTAGACATGACATCTCCCTGGAATGGTACTCTAATTCTTCTGGAAAAAAACGAAGAGGAGTGCCTGAAGAAATTGGTATCTGAGGACGATCCAGAAGGACAAACGAAATTTTGTCCGCCTGTTCATGACGGTATTATGTGTTGGAATAAAACGCTGGCAGGAGAATTAGCAGTTCAGTCTTGTTCCTTGAGCAGACATTCACCTACGTATGAGGTGAGTATTTTCCAAGCGATGGTGCAGATTTATTAAAAATAATTCCTTGCGATCTTAGACAAAGGTCTAAGCTTGCGATACTTCATATTCATTGTTGGATATTTCAGTTCATTTTTGCCCATTTGTTCCTAGGAGAACAGCGTTCTATACAGTGCGCATCGAAATTATGTACAGGGTTTTTAACTATAATTTGACCCCCCCTCCCCCCGCTACCTTTGTTACTAAAGGAGATACAAACAAATGTTTTTTACAAAAGTTTCACGAAATCAACTGAGGTTTTTTAATATGACTTCACAAAATGAAATATATACAGGGTGGCCAACATATTGATAGCAACTTAATTTTTTCAAACGGAACACCCTATATATTTTTCCATATTTGGCTAGCTCTTTTTCCCATGATTTCGAATATGTAACATATGTTGCTCTATCTCTTTTATTCTGAGCCACGGAGTTTTAAATTTTAACCCATTTGTGCCCATGGATAAAAATTTTCGATTTTTTTCATCAGAATTGGAACAGTAGATATTTACAACTGTAAAAACATGAATATGATGAAATTTTGATGATCATGCTTGTTTTTTTCTATTTAAAGGTGTGTCCTCATATGAGGACGTTGGGCATATATGGGGTCTGAAGCGCAGTGGAAGAGGAAATATCATAGGCATAACAAAACATTTATTGTGCGGAATGAAAGAACAGAAAAAACTACTATATTATGAAAATATGTTTATTACATCATTCTGTATGGATATTCAAGAAACAGTTACGTTCTAGGCATAAACTTGTTTTGCACATTATACATTGCCAATGAACTTTTTGATGACACTCTTTATATCTCAATTGCTTATCCATTTCAGCTGGGTAGTGTCCTCCCTCTGTATATCTTATACTTTTAGGTATTGACCCTGATGCCCTGGAAAGCCTAACTTTCTTGTCTACTTTCATATAGTGGGTAGCAGTTACAGTCTTGTCGAAAAATAATTCAAATAATTCCATCGCGTCATGATTTCCTAAATCAAGTTTTACTTCCTCTATGCTCAGTTGCAGGAATGTCCATTAAAATTTAAAGGTCCATTAAACCCTTAATCCTCCATTAGTTCCTTGTAATAATGGAGGATTAAGAGTTTAATGGACCTTTAAATTTTAATGGACGTTCCTGCAACTGACACCTAGAGGGTTCTCCATTGTGATGTCATGTGGCGATTATGTCCATTCAGGAGGGAATATCCTTGCACAATCATCTATATTCTGCGTATTTCTCCAAATGCTTATCAAGTTGGACAATGGCATGTAGTCCACTTCGTCGAAAAAATCTTCTTCTTCGTTAGAATAGATCTACCAGGAATATCTAATGGTTGATCGTTTCAAATCAGAACATCTTCATCAATATCTTTTTCCTCAGTTTGACCATCAATGTCAGGTGGAATGATGACAACATGAACGAGCCGATATTCATATTGGACGATTTCAATTGCTGCCTGAAGGATTTTAAAGGATCTTCCTTGAAAAAGGTTGAATTACAAGATTGTATATTTCTGAGCGAACCTGCAAAACCCCAATTGATTCAATTTACACCGAGTAATACACGAATATTGAACATCCGTACTAAAATTATCTCTACTGAAGAAGTGCCCAGTGGCATCATATGGGTACAGCTGCTGTCAACTGTTTTCACAGAACTCCTAAAGTAAAATGAACAATAAAAACCGTGTTGAATGCGTGTTGATATTTAGTATTATTCACTTGAATATCAACATGTAGGCAGCGTCGTGAACGCGGATAATTCGATAACTGTTGCATAGTAAATACGCGATATCTATCAAAACTGATGGAAAATTCTTTGAACTAGATGCCTATTTAAAGGAAAACGGCAACCAGAATTCGTCATAAGAGAACACTGTAATTTAAAAAAATATTATTCTTACAGTCCTCATATGGGGACAACGGGCACAAATGGGTTAAGAACCATCTGGCAAGCTCAGCAATCACTTTTCAAGTGGCAGGCTGCGATTACTCAAAATGCCCGTTTTTGGAACTATCTCCTTAGTAACGATATAACACACGTTCTACATTGAATGGAAACAATCATCAAATATGCATTACACGGAAGCAGAAAGATTTGAAATATTTTCACTTTATGTGAAGAACAATAAAAATGAGAAAGCTGCAAGAAAATATATGAGGTTGCACCCAGATGATACAAATCCAAGTGCAAACAACGAAAAGTTATTGAAATCAGAAAATCTGTTAACGTTTGGTATGGCGTTGTTTATGATAAAATTGTGGGGCCTATATTCTTGCCAGGTGGTTCTTAAAATTTAAAACTCCGTGGTACTCAGAATGAAAGAGATAGACCAACATATCTTACATATTCGAAATCAGGGAAAAAAGAGCTAGCCAAATATGGAAAATATACAGGGTATTCCATTTGAAAAAATGAAGTTGCCATCAATATTTTGGCCACAATGTATATATTCCATTATGTGAATTCACATTGTAAAACCTCAATCGATTAAGTGAAATTTTTGTATGAAACATTTCTCTGTATTCCTTTTAGTAACAAAGTTAAAGTTATAGTGAAAAACCCTGTACCTAACAAATTCATTTTTGAGCGCTCGTTCTACTTAAGTTTAGTTTAATTTAGTTTGAAAAGGGATTACAGTTCCCTTACAGAGCTGTTCTGACAGTTCTACGTAGTGCTATATTATCGTTTGCCAAATTTCTGTAATTTTCGAATTTTGAGCCGAAAATGGTCTCAAACGATAAGTTTAGACTCCCTGATGACGAATTCGTGGTCAAATTCAATTCTGTCCGTGGGGCCGTCCGGCCGTCCGTTAGCACAATAACTTTCGAAAGGATTGTATAGAGACTTGAAATTTTTAGGATGAGTTCGGGTAACAAATGGCTCGGTTGTGTTCGTTAACCAGCCAAATCGTACAGGGTGTTCCATAAAATTTTTGTTCCTAAATATCTAAGAAAATACGAAACCAATCGAAATGAAATGTTACGGCCAAATGCAAGATGCTGATAACAAGCCTCATGCAAAATTTTGTGGCCATGGTGTAAACAGAACCATAGAAAATTCAATTGGAATATTGAAAAGAAGAACTTCATACTTCCATAAAAAATATCCGATTCGGATGAAATTTATTTTATAATAAAGATTGGTACTTGAATATCCACGTGGAATTTTGTGACCATAGTGTCAACAGAACCATAAAATTCAATTGGAATATTAAAAAGAAGAATCCCTATATTTCCATAACCGATTAAATGAAATTCATTTTGTGAATCAAAACTGATATACTGAATGTTCATGCAAAATGTCAAGTATCATCAGAACCATAAAAATTAATTTTCGTAATTATTTATTTTTTATATATTTAATATTTTGAATAATTTCCAGAACATAATACCGATTGTGCTAAGATTCTGCATTTATATATTTGGTATGAATCTCAAACCCATATAAAATCAAAAGCTCCTTCTCAGGGCTTTTCTTAAATTTTTTTTTACAAATTAGTTAGTTCAAAGAGGTTTTCATTATGTGCATTTTGTCATGACTGATTTACTTTGAGACGATGGTACATTGTCACCGAATGAAGGTCGACCATTGAAGTTTTGTTCATGCACAACTTTCAAGCTCCTCAAGTGAAAATTAGAATGTATGAAACACTGCGCTGTACGTCTGTTATTGGTAAGTTTCAACTTATTCAGATTGTTGATGGAGATGGCACTGGGTGCAACAAAAACCTTTCAAAAATGCATAAAAATTTGGTGAAAGTGAAACAAAAATTGGCCTGTTTCAGGATTTTGTTGACAAATATGATGAACTTGTTCCACAATTTTGACGCGCACTTAATAGGTCGAAGCAGTTCTGCCAGTTGAGCAAGACCTGAGGACCAACATTAATCTATGTATACAGGGTGCCTCAAAAAACTGACCCCGTCTCTAGAATAGGTAGAAAACTGAAAAATATTTGGAATTTGCTTAGTAAAAAAAATTCGTAATGCCATCCGTATTCAAGAAAAAGGGCATTGAATAAAATTATGAACAACCACTTAATTTGCATGAAAATTCAGTATACTTACCAGTTTACATTCACAAAAGAAATTTCACTCGAATCGGATATCCTGTTATGAAAAGATGAAGATTTTTGTTTTCAATATTCCATTTGAATTTTCTATGGTTCTGTCAACACTATGGCCACGAAATTTTGAATGAACATTCAGTATTTCGATCTTCATTCACAAAATAAATTTCATTCTAATCGAATATCTTCTTATGGAAATATAAAGTTTCTTTTTTTCAATATTTCAATTGAAAATTCTATGATTCTATTGTCTATTCACACTACGGCCACAAAATTTTGCATGGGGCTTGTTACGAGCATCTTGTATTTGGGCGTACCATTTAATTCCGATTGGTTTCGTATTTTCTGAGATATTGAGGAACAAAAATTTTGAATGGCCATATTTTATGGAACACCCTGTACACGATTTGGCTGGTTAACGAACTTAACCGAGCTATTTGGGACCCGAACTCATCCTGAAAATTTCAAGTGTTTAGATCAATCCCTTCGAAAGTTATTGTGCTAACGGACGGATGGACGGAAGGTCCTACAGATAGAATTGAATTTAACCACGAATTCGTCATCAGAGAGTCTGACCCTATCGTTTGAGACAATTTTCGGCTAAAAATTCGAAAATTACAGAGATTTGGGAAAAACGATATAGCTCGTTTAAGTAGTACGAGCGCTCAAAAATTACACTAACACTTCTCAGAATATTCGAATTGGATCTTGTGATGTCACGGAGGGCTTTCTTAAATTTTTTTGTTTTCTTCATTTGAGTTTATACAGAATAAAACTAATGGAACAACAACATCCCAGATGTGGACGCCACTGCTCATCTTCAACCACCTCTTGATTCAATAAATTATTTTCAGATTGAGCTTGATTGAGAAATTACATTAACCCGGCTGCTAGAGTTTATTAATAACCACTCTGGATGGATACAGGAGTAATGAAATATTAATTTATTCTATCAATAAGGTTCAGTTGATAACACGTACAAGCCAACAAATACGTGTTGCTGGATATCCGGAGTCGATTCCACACGAATTTGATGCTTTAAAAATTTAAGAAAAGCCCTGGGCAGGAGCTCTTTAGCGTTCGTTCATTGGTGGAGCATATTCTGGAAATAATTCAGAAATGAGATAGTAAAAAACAAATAATTTTAAAAATATACAGGGTGTTTCATTGGGAAAGGGAAATACTTCACAGGTGCATAGGTGGCACCAAGACGGTTCTAGAGATACCCCATTTATTGGGTCTCACTGTCTTCGTAGCCGAGATACAGGGTGTTTTTATGAATTTTGCCCGTTTCTTCTGAGGCCGTACCAGACGAACCACCCGGTATATTTTCTTCATATTTGGCAAATATGTTCCCAATTGAGAGCCCAAACATATCATGCGATAACCGCCTCGAAAATCCAGGTCCGGGTTAACAAAAAATTATGAATCGTTTGAATACTCGAAACAACACCCTGTGCATCGGAATTTTGAAAATCTGTTTTAATATTCGAAAACACCACTAAAAACTAAACTGAGACTTATACTTATACAGAAAGTTTTACTGTACAAATTTTCAAGGTAAAAGTGAAGTTTTTAGGAACTTGGATACCCGAAAGTGGTTTGAAGTGACTTTAACAATGAATTATCAACAATATTGAATCCATAATTCTTTCAACATTACTCTGTAATTCATTTTTACATTGGTTTTCTTTTTTATAGCTGTATACTTGAAAATCCAGGTCCGGGTCAACGAAAATTATGAATCGTTTGAATCCTCGAAACAACACCCTGTAACTCGGAATTTTGAAAATCTGTTTTAAAATTCGGAAATACCACTTAAAACTGAACTGAGACGCACACTTCAAATTTTCGCGCAGATAGTTTCACTGTACAATTTTCAACGTGAAAGTGAAGTTTTTAAGAAATTGGATACCTGAAAGTGGTTTCAAGTGACTTTTAACAATGAATTATCAAAATAATTGAAATCCATAATTATTATACGTTATAATGCAACTCACTTCTCGCAATAAATGAAAACTAATGTGGAAATGAATCACAAAGTAATGATGAAATAATTATGGATTCAATATTGTTGATAATTCATTGTTAAAAGTCACTTCAAACCACTTTCAGGTATCTTAGTTCCTAAAAACTTCACTTCTACGTTGAAAATTTGTGCATTGAAACTATCTGCGCGAAAATTTGAAGTGTACGTCTCAGTTCAGTTTTTAGTGGTATTTTCGAATTTTAAAACAGATTTTCAAAATTCCGATGTACAGGGTGTTGTTTCGAGGATTCAAACGATTCATAATTTTCGTTAACCCGGACCTGGATTTTCAAGTATACGGCTATAAAAAGGAAAACCAATGTTGAAATGAATTACAAAGTAATGTTTAAATAATTATGGATTCAATATTGTTGATAATTCATTGTTAAAGTCACTTCAAACCACTTTCGGTATCCAAATTCCTGAAAACTTCACATTTACCTTGAAAATTTGTGCAGTAAAACTTTCTGCGCGAAAATTTGAAGTATACGTCTCAGTTTAGTTTTTAGTGGTGTTTTCGAGTATTAAAATAGATTTTCAAAATTCCGATGTACAGGGTGTTGTTTCGAGTATTCAAACGATTCATAATTTTTTGTTAACCCGGACCTGGATTTTCGAAGCGGTTATTGCATGATATGTTTGGGCTCTCAATTAGGAACATATCTGCCAATATGAAGAAAATATACCAGGTGGTCCGTCTGGTACGGCCTCAGGAGAAACGGGCAAAATTCATAAAAACCCTGTATCTCGGCTACGAAGACAGTGAGACCCAATAAATGGGGTATCTCTAGATTCGTCTTGGTGCCACCTATGCACCTGTGAAGTATTTCCCTTTCCCAATGAAACACCCTGTATATTCTGTAGTTCTGATGATACGATCCTCTTGAAATTTCACACGATCATTCAGTATATCAGTCTTCATTCGAAAAATAAATTCGCTCGAATCGGGTATCTTGTTATGGAAACATAAAGATTTCTTCTTTTCAATATTATAATTTAATTTTCTATGGTTTTTTGACACTATTGGCATTGTTTGAGGAGAAACAATGCATTATTTCCAAGATTAGCAACCTGTATCTTGGAAATAATGCAATGCCGTTTTTTACAAATGAATTCTTCCATAGTATGTTCTCTCGAGATCAAGAAATGTAAATAAAATAAAACACACTATTATTGTTTATTGAAATCTTTGGCTATCGATTTCGGAATTATTCCATCATCAGGCCAGCTGAAAGTATACAAATGTAGAACATGTATTTATTTTAGGTGAGAGTATGCAACTTACTGTCTTGAATTAAAATGAACAGAAACTGTTTAAAAACATTAAAAATATTAAAAAAGGGTCTCCTCTGTCAGAATTGTTGAAATTTTTGAATTTTAGTCATTTTAGTTTAAAAATACTTTTCATTTTAGTTTAAAAATACTTTTTAAACTCATTGATTCTTAAAAAACAACAATAAATAAAATTCAAAAAATTCCCGCCACCAATAGACCACCGATAATAACATATTAGATATCACATTTCGCACATATCCTATAGTTCCAGATTCAGTTGACATTCCCACAAGAAAGATATATCGATAATAAAGGTTGACTAAAATTCAAAAATTTTAACAATTCTGACAGAGGAGAACCATTTTTAATGTTTTTAAACAGTTTCTGTTCATTTTAATTCAAGACAGTAAGTTGCATACTCTCACCTAAATAAATAGGTACATGTTCTACATTTGTATACTTTCAGCTGGCCTGATGGCGTGTTTCCTTTCCCGTGTACAGTAGTGAGTAGAGGACAGTTCTGTGCCGAAATGCACACGGTTTTGTAGAACTCTAAACGCCAGCAAAACCGTGTGCATTTGAACTCCAGTAAAACACGGTTTCGGAATTGTATTATATTCATATTGTGTTTCCTTTCCCGTGTACAGTAGAGGACAGTTCCGTGCCGAAATACTCACGGTTACCTATGTAGAACTTGAAATTGTATAAAAGCAGAGTTTATTTAAAAGCCAGTGAAGCACGGTTTCTAAATGATTCTCATCATATCAACTAACGTGTGGTTGGAGAATGTTCTGTTCTGAAATTGGGTTAGTTTTATAGATCGATAAGGCAGCAAAAGTAGTGTTCAAATGTTTTATTCTAATTCGTGTGAATGTCGAAACAGGTTATAGGGCGGTTATAGCTTTTTTTCGTGGGAGGGGTAATATTTATTGAGAACCAATTAATCATCCAACTGTGATTAAGGTGCAAGCGGTATTGACGGATTAGATAACTGAAGGTAGAAGCTGCAGGGGGGGGTGCATGAGAAGGTAATAACACCTTACCTCCACCCGTAAATCCGCCCTTGAACAGGTTGAAATATATTCGCTTTTTTCTATGGGTAATGAGTGTTAAATCTAGTACGTACCTAGAAGTCCAGTGACATCCTTACACAATTGCTATTGTTATTGGAAATTAGAATTCTTCGAAAATGTTACTTTTAATTATTAGGATTGTGAATGCTACTTGGAATATGAGTAATTCTATCACACAAAATGAAAATGTACCAAGAAATTTGATGAAGAAGAGTGATATTTTATTTTTGTCATGTCTTGATTATACAAATTCTAGTGTAACTGAGAGACTTCATCCCATACCGCAGGAAAATAGGAAATATATGTATATTATATAAATATATAAAGTGAAAGCAGAGAATAATATTAATCGATATAAATCAACCAATATTAAACTCATACTACATATCGATTAATATTATTCTCTGCTTTCACTTTATTGTTTTCAATATTCATGGCGATGTACGCGTTAAACCTCTGTTTATATAAATATATATATAATAATGGATGTTATTGGGAAGTAGTCAGGTCAATAACATCCATTATTATATTATTACTAGTTAGTCGATAACCACCAGTTTAGTAAATATATATATATAGATAAAAAAATAAGACATGTAATATTATAGCTTTACTATTAATTATTCATAGAGTAGGGTATTATAATCTAGTAGAACTTAAGTATACTTGAAGAGAAAAATTAATGTTTCTTGCAGAAGGGACGTTTTTTTCTATAACCGCAGCAATACTGTGACTTCTCTTTGTTCTAGCAGGTCGTCCAGACTGTATCCTACCACCAGTAGGTAAACCTTTCTGTTGACGTCTTGAAATTGATGTTGGCTGAACTTTAATTTTTCGGGTTCTCCTTATTTTTTTATCATTCATGAATGATATAATTCCCGAAGATGAATTCAATTTCGATAATTCTGCAGTAAATTTTTTTATCACGCTTGCATGTGGTTTTATTTTATCTTTGCGGAGTACATCAGTTATTCTAGAAAACTCTACTTCCATTTTCTCTATCACATCGTCGAAATTCTCTTCAATACTCGATTCTGCTAATAGAGATGTTGGACTTTTATCGAGTGGCAAGGCGAATGATTTGGAATTGAGCTGTCAAGTTGTTCATCTAATAAACTCGGTTGATCAAACACTTCCATGGATTCGACCTCACCCGGTTTATTAATATCATCAAAAAATGTTGGAGTGAACTCATCACCAGAGCCAATCGTGCTAGGAACTGTCGATCCTCCACTTTTAAATTCATCGAACTCTTCACTGCCTCTCCATATGTTCGTTCGACTGCGCACATATGTTGACAGAAGCGACCTCCTGCTCCGTAGGGACAGTCACAGACACCTGAAGAGAATTTTAAGACATTATGAACAACAGAGATGTTATGAAATATAAATTGAAATGTGTATCATCCAACTAAGATGTCGGAATTTTTGGCTTTTTTTATTTTCGCCATTAGTGTCTCGGTTAAGAGAAATGTATACAATCTGGCATTCAATCAAATACTTTGGCAATGTATAGAACACCTGAAACGTGAACGCACTCCGCACTCACACATACATACAGGGTTGGGATAAAGTTCGGCACCAAATTAATATCTTTAAAACGGAACGGACGATAATTTTGAAATTTGGCAGCTGAGTGTAATGGACCACAATGCATTTGATGAGCATATTTTCATTAATGAGATACTTCCGGTTTAACCGGAAATGACCAAATTTTTTTTTATTTAAATGGGACACCCTGTATATTTCTGCAGATTCTGAAAGAGCACTTTGCTTCGGATCTGTCCATACCAGGTTCCATGTAAAAATTATCTGTAAAAAGAAGAATTGAGACAACGGATTCTTGATGAATGTGCATTAATACATAGAGAAGTCTTGAGAAAAAATACTCAAGAATTTGTTAATAGACTGGCATATTGTCAGGAGGTGAACGGCAAGTACTTCGAACAATTAAAATGATTTTTTTTTAATTATTTTTAATAAAATTTTTCTACTAGTAAAGTAATTTCTCCTTTTTATAGATTTTCATAAAAAATACGTCATGAAAAGCAGAAAGAGTTATCTACTACAAAGTATTTCGTTTTATTCTCACTATTGATACAAATAACAACGATTTATTTATTTGAATGGATTTTTTCTCAAACGTACTAAAAGACATTTACAGAGAATTTTTACATGGAACCCGATATGGACAGATCCGAAACGAGGTGCACTTTCAGAATCTGCAGAAATATACAGGGTGTCCCATTTAAATAAAAAAATTTTTGGTCATTTCCGGTTAAACCGGAAGTATCTCATTAGTGAAAATATGCTCATCAGATGCATTGTGGTCCATTACACTCAGCTGCCAAATTTCAAAAACATCGCCCGTTTCGTTTTAAAGATATTAATTTGGTGCCGAACTTTATCCCAACCCTGTATAAATCAAGAAGTAGGAATAATATACTTTTCACCGGCTTTTTACAGATTAAATTTTCTAATCTCTCCCAAAACTTACATTGCCTATGCATTGTATGGAATGCCTGAATCATACACATTGGCGGTAATATACCTACATCATGACGCGGATTAAGATGTTTATCTATCATTTATCAATAGTCTACTGATACCTACCTAGTTCGGTGTCTACGACGTATAATCTCCATTATCTCTGACTGAGTATGATTTTCCATCTAAAGGTGTTATATCCCTCGTCGACATGCTTTTGTTTGCAAAATTTTTGGTATGTTAAAGTTAACTTTCGCATTCGGCCTTAGCATATTCAAGCAGCCTTTTTTTTGTGATAGAATTCGAATGGTTTGCGATGAAGTCTATCAAGGCACACATGTTGAATACCTTGCATCGTTGTAAAACCACATCCTTGAATTTCTTATCGAAGCTTCTCAATAATTGTTAGTATTTTGCCTCTAGTCAAAACGTCGAAGCGGTAAGGCAGACCCACTCTCACGTCGTTTCCCAAATATTACTCAAATATTTCATCAATTTATCATTTTGTACAACCCTGTCATCTTTAAGCAATTTGACATATTTGCTTCCGCCTCTCTAACTTTATTTGCATACATCACATCACGAAACATTTCATTATGTCTTTTCGTTCCGTTTTTTCGACATTATTTTCATTTTGCCATAGCCAACGCCATAATGCTTGATTTACGTGAAAAATGCACAGTAACAACGACTATTAGGAAATACAGATTTTAATGCGTTTTCTCTCAGCTGCACTGTCATCGGTCATAATTACTGATGGATGAAACAACTTATTACATTTTCTCTGAAGAATTCTTTGACAGCTGTGAAGCATTGAAAGTATTGGTTCTCTGTTGACTCGTGTGGAGAATTATTGCAAGAGGCAATGCCCCAATTTTTGTGGCAGCAACATAAATGTCACGCAGGTATTGGTTTGGTCACAAGATCCACTTGTGTCGATGAAAACCATTTCATCAGCTAATTGTGCCATAAATGCTCTCCTCATTATCTGTGTTACGATTATACAGATGGTGGGATTTTCTCGCTGATCTAAATCGATGTCCAGTAAGGAGAGTTCTTTCTGCTTATTTCGGATAACATCTATCACTCTTGCTCATGCCTAGATCCATATGCTTTTTGCGCCATTGCTCATAAAGATATGTAACTTGACGTTCGGATGGATTTTTTTGGGCATTGGCCAATATTTTATACGCATCTTTTTCGAACTGACTCAATATGTTCATTTCATGGAACATTTTTGCTGGTGCCGCAGTCATACCATTTTCAAAATAGGACACGAATGATTCCTTAGTTTCTTGGGAACAGCGTAAAAGAGATAAGGATTGAGCGACATTCACTCGGTGATTGTGCTCATAATCAATTTCAATTACGGTATTGTAACCTTTTCTTAATATTTCGGATTTACGAAGGGTATTTTCAGTAGTCTTCAGGAACTTATATTAATTTTAGACTTACATGCATAATTTCTTTTGGGCCTTTCTGTTTTTTTTATTTTTTTATTGCGCTCTGAAAGCAGGCATACGAATATTTTTCGGAAGGCATAACGTGTCGCGTTAGGGAATCGTCTCTCCATAATCCAATTACTATTGGTACTCTTCGAGAATGTCTCCACAAATTTTGCACATTTACTGTCATAGTCACCATCATAGGGTAACATACACTGAATTTTACATCTGAAATTATCACATGATAGTCCCTCAAAGTTTAATATCATGAATTCGTTGGTAATGTCATTAAAAATTGACTTGAATTCTTCCATCACTACAAAATTTCGATACAAACTCAAAACATGCACACGCGTGATTCATGAAACAGAGTGAACTGAAATTTGCGTCTATGTAGGAAGTAGGCCACACCCATGTAGAAAGGGATGTTCAACAGCTGAACAAAACTGTAGGTTTCAATTCGACACTGTTTTGTAATGATCTATAACGCATTTTCTCTCTACAAAACCGTGTGCATTTCGGCACGGAACTTTCCTCTACTGTACACGGAAAGGAAACACAATATGAATATAATATCATTCCGAAACCGTGTTTTACTGGAGTTCAAATGCACACGGTTTTGCAGGCATTTAGAGTTATACAAAACCGTGTGCATTTCGGCACGGAACTGTCCTCTACTGTACACGGGAAAGGAAACACGCGGCCTGATGATGGAATAATTCCGAAATCGATAGCCAAAGATTTTAATGAACAATAATAGTGTTTTATTTTATTTTACATTTCTTGAATGCATTTCCGAACTTACATTTATGGGAAGTTTTTTTCATAAAATGATCTGAGGAATTACCCCTTTCATTTTTTGGGTGTTATTCAGTTACCTACACCCTGTATACAGGTTGTCTACTGGACAAACTTCAGGGGGAGATAATGCGATTGATTTGCAACCAAAATTCATATAACATAAGGTTGAAATGAAATGTGACGGTTATTCTTCAATTAAACATTTCTTTTCTCTAAAATGATTATTTTCCAGTTTTCCTGGTAGTCTCATCAAATTTACTATTTATTCAGATAAAGCAATAAATTAAGTTTTATTCAAAAATGACTTAAAATGTGGTATGCCACTGAGATATTTCAAACCCTTTTTTTAATCTTCGTTCAATTTCCCACAAAAAAATCTCTCCTGTCTTTTTTGTGTAGGTGCAGTTTTTATGTAGAAAGGAATTACCTTCGACATATTATTATGTAGTGGAGACATTACATAAAGATATTATATTATTATGATGTAGTTACTTTCTACATAAAAATGGCGCCCCACACGAAAAAAGGCAGAGGAGATTTTTTGTCCTAAATTGAACAAAGAACTGAAAAAAGTGAATATACCAATCAAAGAATTTAATAATAATCTTATATCAATTTAATAATAATCTTATATCAATGTGAATAGACACTTGCCCGATTTTGGTAGAGGATTTAGTGGATAGTTCGTCTTCCTAGTCTCCCTTTTTTGATTTGGCCGATTTTCAGTTCGAACTATCCTTTCAAATTACTAGCAACGTGAATACAGTTAGGTACTGTATACTGAAATTAGTAGAATATTACCGTAAAAAATATGCTATTTAGATTATACTCTACCAATGTAAACCGGGATATTTTCTAGGGAGTTGCAACTCTTTTATGCGGAAAGTCTGGAAAATGGATTGGTGGAGCTAATTACAGTGAATGCGGAGATTTCCATCCCACATTATCAGAATCACATCAGATTTATATTAAATGGATACCCATATTAAGGATATGCTCTCATGTTGGTTATGGATTTTCAATTTCATCTCTTATACTCTCTCTACTGATTTTTATATATTTAAAGTATGTACCTTTTTTCAGTTTTTCCTTAATCAAAATATAATAGTTATATTTTTTAGGAGACTGCACTGTTCGAGGAATTATCTACATATGCATTTATTTGTTTCATCGATTATGCGATGCTTGATGTCGATCACGAAAGATATTCTTTTTCTTAAAGCCAGATTTCTCTTTACTGATACATCGATTGACGCTGAAGGAAAACATTTTCAGATATCAATAGTAAGAAATATAATTTGAATATTCTTTTTCATTACAGAACAATAAGAAGTGTTATTTTGAATAGCCCGATTTTTTGGTAGATGTCACGTTTGACATTTTTTGACATTTGACAAGTAGAAACTACGCCATTAATATAAAATGGAAAGATACACGCTTAAAGAACGATTGAAAATTTGGCAGAGACGGTTCGTAAAACTCGAATATTTCGGGCCGCCGTGAAGTACCTTGTCGGACCTCGAAAAAGAAATTTGTGGAAAAATTATTCGAGCTGTTGGGACAAGTTAGTGATGTGAAGAATAAAATCCGTGCACGTCGCTTAACAACAGCCGAGAATATTGCTGCTGTAGCCGAAAGTGTTAAAGAGAACCCACGTATGTCCATTCCTCGTCGTTCTTTGGAATTAAGCATGCCACAAACGTCATTATACCGTATTTTGCATAAAGATTTGTGTCTTAAGGCCTATAAAGTTCAGTTAACACAAAAACTCAAGCCGGCTGATTTTCAACAATGTCGTGTCTTTGCTGATTGGGTCGTTGAAATGCATGAAAATGATCCGGAATTCCATCGAAAAATCATCTTGAGTGATGAGGCCCATTTCCACATCGGTTTCCTCGTCAACAAGCAGAATTGTTTGACCTTACTTTTTCGAAAATGAGGCTGGAGCAACAGTTACAGTGAATGGGTTGCGATGTCGAGAGATGATTCATGATTTTTTATGGCCAAAATTGGATAGTATTGATCTGGACAACGTTTACTTTCAACAAGACGGCCACACAAGCAACGAAACTATTCATTTTTTGAGGGAAACGTTTCCGGACTGTGTTATCTCTCGAAGAGGTGATCACAATAAATTGATCTTTTGATTCAACACCTTGCGACTTCTTTTTTTGGGGCCACATGAAAGAGAAGGTCTACGCCAATAGCCCAGCGTCGATTCAAGACCTCAAAGATGGAATTCGTGAGCTAATTTGGTTATGGAAAATTTCATTAAAAGGATATGATCCTGTAAGCGTGGTCGTGATGGTCATTTGCCTGATGTTCTTTTCCACTATTAACGGCATAGCTTCATTTTCTAATTGATTTATTTGATCTATTGATTTATTTAATACAATTTCAATACACTTACATTCAATACATTTTCAACATACACTTCAATATTAGCTTAGTTTACAATGTCTAACCCATCGAGAACAAAAAATAAACATTCGATTATTTATATTGAAAAATGGCATTTTTCTTTGTATATCAAAATAACACCTCTTATTGAAACCCTTCATATATACAGTGCGCGTCAAAATTATGGAACAAATTCATTTCCTCAAAAACAAAAAAATTGGCAACAAAATCATGAAACAGGACAATTTTCGTATCACTTTTACCAAATTTTCAAGAATTTTCGAAAGATTTTTGTTGCATTCTGTGCCATTCCCATCAAGCCTACAAATTTTTTTGAATAGGGAAAGTGAGTCATGTTGTACTTTTTTGGCAAATCAATATTTCGACTTGAAGAGGCTTTACATGCAGAATATACCGCAATTACCTCAATTTTTTTTTCAGTACTGGATCTGCAAAACAGTTATTAGTTTGAGGCAATATTTCATTTTAACAAACTACATGATGATCTTAATGGAAGGTATTTACTTACATAACCTTTTGTTTATGAAGCCTTTTTCGGATAAAACCAGTGTAAAGTTATATACTATAACTGGATGGGGTAAGTTACTATTTTTTCAATTGTTAATGTTGGATATTTAGCGTTCTATATTGAGGTATCCAGTTAAGTTGTAAACGTATATGAGAATAATTTGCTTTGAAGTAAATATCAGCCCAATACAATTCTTGGATATATTCTATATGTTATAGGGGAAGTATGCCTATGATGGCATCCTGCTTATGATGGCACACTTCAGAGAAGTCTGTTAACATCAACTGAACAAACTTATATTTACTGAGTTTGAGCCAGATGGCATTTACGCTTGATATACGTAGTTACACCTTGAATACGTGGCAATTGGTGACTTTTATAAGAGTTCAATCATTCGGTAGGTGTTGATGTATGATAGTTGTTTCATTCTTTTTCGTTTAATTTGGATATTCGAAAAATCTGTTCAAAAAATGATTTTACTTTCCTTTAAACACTCTATAACATCTTTTCAGTACCTTTTTCGCTTTGTTGAAAAATATATGTTACTGATGCTTATGATGGCATAGCCAGAGTGTTCCTATCATAGCATAGGGTGCCATCATAGAAAAAAGAATCAAGATCAAGAGACGATTCCTCCAAAGCGTGGTACTTCGCAAGAAATATTAGAGAAAATAATGAAAATGGTTTCGAGTAAAGTATCGAGATCATTGAAAATCATACAAGTACTCTCACCACTGCCAACTGCCGTTGCAGAATCAAAAGTGAACAGAGAAAGAAAACGAGGAAAAGTTGGGATCCTCAATACAACCCCTGACATGAAAGAAAATAAGTTGGAAGAAGAAGAGAAGAAAAAGAAAGAGAGGGGGAAGCTAGCTAGAAAGATCAAAAGACAGATTAAGTTTGTAGAAGAAAGTGAGGAAAACGAAGAAAGACATTATGACGATGATTCAGATGCCGCTTGTCTTTATTGTTATAAGATGTTGTCCATGTCTAGACCAAGGGAGAATTGGTTGCGTTGCCAGAAATGCGCCAGCAGGTGCCATGCCGAGTGTGCTAGTGCAAATCATATTCGTATGTGAATTGTGCGTATAAAAATTATATTTTATATTTTGACCTTTCCTTTACACTTATATTTTCATTTTCATGAAATGGGACTGCTATTTTCTTCAATAAAACATTTCAATAAATAATATCATTTTATTTTCAGTTATATGCCATCAAGGGACATACGTGATCTTATGATGGCATCCGTGGCCAAATTTAAAAAGTGCTATAACCCAAATTCTTGAAAATTTATATTGAAACTATGTATAAAAATGCATACTACATACTAGTAGCAGTAAATCTGTACAATCGATGACATAGAAAAATATTCCTTTAATGAAATATGTGAATAATTCGTTAAGGGTGCCAACATGGGCACACTTCCCCTAATCTGATGAAAATTTTAGTAAAATTTTTTAGAACCAGAAAAATGCTGGAATCTCAGGGCTTGCTTCGATGTCAATCGTTCTTTGTTGCCGCAATCGGCTATCATATTAAAAAATGCAATGCAATTATCTACGACTTATTATATTATCATATTCTAATTCTATTTATGTTTCGTACTAGTATCTTACTTACTCGAGCTTCCCAAAACACTCATCATTAATTATATTTTGTTTATTTTCAGTTGTACCACTCATATTTGTGATTCCTTGGGTAGTACTGAAAATTAAAAATAAAAGTGTTTATTGCTGGACTGAAGAGGATAGCTCTACTTTGGTACTAGAGATACCTATAGGGATAACGGTTATAGTAAGTATAAGGGATCTCGAGAACTACAGCTGCTAGAAAAAACTGATAACACAAACTAGAGCTCTTTCTCCTGATTTATACGAATTTGAATAAAGATCTAGACTTACTTCAATAGACTCTGAGTTATGAATGGAAGTTGATAAAATGTCATCTTCAATTATTCTGAATATCTCGTTTTTTTGAACTCGTATTCGAAATCCGTCGTTATTTTCTGCATGCACTTTTTAAATGAGTTATTCATCATTAATGAAAATCACAATTCCTCCAATTTCATTCATTACTGTAAATCTATAGAAGATAGGCTTGATCTGTTATTATACTCGTATTAGTACGTTTTTTTATCATTATTCCGAAATTGAATTCGATATTTAGGATGAAATACCATTATTTAAATCTATGGGAGATGATTACCCTTCAATAGGGTCCTGTAGTGGTCTTAGAAGAACAGAAGATTCGAAAATCATCACTTGGAACGCCAGACCTGGTTTAAAACACCCTCCTGGCCCAAGAGCAAGAATTACGTATTTTGTATCTGAATATTGAAGGTATTTATTCGAATAAGTTTCAATTTTGTGAAAACGGCGAGGCAGGGTTTTTTCTACTGAGGTTTTTCCCTGTGCTCTGGTATCATACGACAGAATAGTATGGTACCCCGTTTTGCACCAACCTCAGCTAGGGACTTTTTTGTTTCATGTATTGTATTTTGTTAGCTCTCAATTCAAAAGAATATATATAGTACGGAAAAAGGGCTAGAAAATGTGTTACTTATCAGTTTTCTTCTAGCTGCTATAGTTCACGAGATCCCTTCAGTAGACAACAAATTTAGCCCCTGTACAGTTTAAAACACATACGATGAAAGCAATTCATGACTGAATGTAACACTCAATGGTTCTCTCTGCACGTTGAACATAAAAATACAGGATGTTCCGTCTCAGAAGAGCCTTCCCGTATAATTCTTATCCCATAGTAATTGAAAATTTTTTCCGAAACACGTCACATGATTTTGTTCGGGGGTATCTTCAGACGTATATTTGAGGCTTGAACTAGAAACTCCCTAAGAGAGGGCGCTTCAACCCCTCAAAATGGAATAGGAAAAAGGGGTTGAGTGATAATTCATTTGAAAGGTCTTGGAACCCTTTTCAAACGTTGTATGAAAATCACGATTTTAATGCACCGTTTTCTCCAAAAATCAATTTTTCAGCTCGAATGAGCTATGAATATGTCGAAAAAAATTGAATTTCGATTTGGCGATACAGGCTAACCAGCTCAATACGTTCTTGAAATGTGTAGACCATAATTATAATCATTTGAAATTTCAAACTAATCAGCAAAGCAGAAACTCAACAGAATCGATTCTAATAAATGATCGAAGAAACTAACCAGATGAACACCTTCTGCTAACAAAAAATTCAGGGCAACGTAAGGAAATGTTTAGATTTCATTTCATTCATTATTTGAGAATTTTCCTGATTACTTGAAAAAACATTGCAATTAAATTTTTTTAAGGAACCGAATATTCAATATGGCTCATTTCAGCTAAGAGATTGATTTCACATTGTTGTAAACACACGGCACAAAAAAATTAACGCACATTATGGAAATCTCGAATTTATTCTACAACTGAAGGTTTCTCAATGATAATTATTTTTATTAGAATTAGGCATGCTTATGTTGTCCACTTTCAACGTTTTTTCTTCAATACAGATGTTTTTTCCTAGCAGAAATAAAACAATATGAGATTCTCAGATTTTGAATGTATTTGCTCCATTCTGAAATCAGTTGTTCTCGATCAATTCATTTGATTTTCTACTCTCGATCGCTATGCAACGCGAAACACGCAATTTGACCCAAGACTCCCAAGAGGAATGTGCCCAAGCGGTAGTTTTACGAGAAGAAGGGCGGACATACACAAGAATTGCAGAAAGGTTTGAGTTTCCCATACAAGTTTGTCCAGAATATTGCAGCGATTCAGGACACGGTAGACCACGGGTAACAATTGCCATTCATCAAGAACGTTACTGGACAGTTTCTTCGTTGAAACAACGGTTTGCCACCGCTCGCCTCCTTCAAAATCAGCTTGAGCAAACTCATGGGGTGCAAATTAGCACTCAGACAATAAGAATATGATTTAAGGCCTCGTGTCGCTGCAAGGGGCTCAGCTCTTGCCCCAGCCCATCGAAGGGCGCGTTTGGATTTTGCGAGAGAGCATATCCATTGGGAAGAGGCTGATTGGGAAAGAGTCAAGATTATGCCTCTCCATTGTGATCGACGTTTCCTTGTATACAGACGTCCACATGAAAGATATGCTCAGTGGAATTTCTTGAATACTACTGGTTTCGGGGGAGGATCGATTATGGTATGCGGTGGAATATCTTTGACTGCTCGCACAGACCCAGTGACAGAGCTATGAATGCTGATAGGTATTTCTTGAAGAGCATGTAGTGCCATTTGCCTCATGAATTGGTGAACATTTTTATTTTATAGACGATATGCCAGACCCCATCGTGCGCGCATCGTTCAGGAGTACCTTGAAGAGGTTGAAGTCTCTCGAATGGAATGGCCAGCAAGAAATCCAGATCTCAATCCGATTGAGCAGGTTTGGGACAACCTCAATAGAAGGCTGAGAAGTTCAGAAAATCATCCAGCTACTCTTAATGACTTAGGAATCCAACTCAGAGAAATCTGGGAAGGATTAGATCAGAACATTTTAAGATCACTTAAGATTTTGAGTATGAACCGTCGTTGCCGAGTTGTAATTAAAGCAAGGGACGGAAATGCCCAGTATTAAATCACTTATCAGCATTCGAGTATTTTGAAAATTGTTCATTTCTCTTCTTTCACATAAGATTCGGTAAAATCCTGAAGTTTTCTTTCATTTTATGTGTCTTGTTTCGTTCAAAACCTTCCCGAGAGAAAATAAAAATAAGTTATGAAGTCAATGTAGAGTTAACTTTCGTTAAAATTGAGATTTTCAGAATGTGCGTTAATTTTTTTGCGCAGTGTAGTATTGTAAGAAAATAGTATTGTAAGACCTTCCAAATGTAATATCACTCAACCCAATTTCTATATTCAATTTTGAGGGGTTGAAGCGTCGCGACCGCGGGGTTGTATGATCGTTCAACCCTCAAGTATACGTCAAAAGATCATTCGACGTATTTCGGGAAATTTTCACAATTTCAATGGGGTAAGGCATATACGGGGTGGTTCGACTGAGATGGACCACCTGTATAGTAACTGTAATGAAGTATATTTGTTTCTTTTCAGATAAACTTCATACTTTTTCTCCTTATAGTGAGGACACTTTGTTTGAAATTGAACTCGATATTTGTCCAACAAAGAAGAGCGAAGTACAGGTGGTCATGATAAACAATGAAAAAGATCCTGAATTAATATAACATTTCTAGGAAACTACTGAAAGCTACTCTAATTCTTCTTCCACTTTTTGGTGTACCTTACACAATATCCATTATATT
Organism: Propylea japonica; assembly: GCA_013421045.1. NCBI lineage: Eukaryota > Metazoa > Arthropoda > Insecta > Coleoptera > Coccinellidae > Propylea > Propylea japonica. The sequence continues at coordinate 1,614,588 of CM024245.1, read as the reverse complement.
GTATTTTTATATTTCCAAAGATGTGACACTTGAATTGATATGGCTCTTTTTCGATCAAAGTTTCACAGCTTTTCAGGTGAGTAGTTTTATTATTTTAGACACATAATGTTGAGTGTGTATACAGTGTCATAAAATGTTCCATACACCCAAGATCTTGAGTCTCAGACAAGGGAGAAAGTTCAATAGTATATTATGCAAAGAGCGTATACTACGTATAATGATTGCTATTATTCGCGAGGTGAAGTTTATATATAAAATATCTCCGAGCGAATAATAGCCATTATACGCAATTAGCATACTATACTGTACTGAATATATTTCTTGAAGATTTCAACATTTGGCGACAGCGACAAGACCCTTCTATGATAAGCTGACAAATGAGAAATTTTTGGAGAACTGCATTGCATATTTAGTAATAAAAAATGTTTCAATTGATGATAATAAAAGTAGATTTGGCCCTCGATTGACAAGGTATATCCATATTTGTTAAATGGAGTACTTCATAATACTGAAAAGATATCAATTTGAAGAATATTATATCAAAGCTGAACCTATGAAGCATCTGACAGCAGTAAATTATATCTCACAAATCACTTGTGATTTATGGATATCATTTTGGCCTAGCCCACAGACGTAAAATGGCTATATTATATAGTAGTCGTGGATAAAACTATTTTTTCTACAAGCGTGCACTTTCATTCTCTTTCCCGCACGTATTTCAATTCGTAAAGAGTCACATTGCCAAACAGTGTGGGAAAAACCCTGCTATTCCATTACCGCACGCAAATGCGTGTGGTAATGGATTAGCAAGGTTTTTCTCGCACGCTTTTTCTAAAGAATAAACTGAATAATGATATATCTCTATGCCACCGACGACGTTACTATGGAAACGGCATGTGAACGACTTGTCAGAGACTTTTGTCATTCATGTGTATTGGATGATCAATTCACATTTGATCTGTGTGTTGAAATCGATCTCGTATAAGCGCTTGTAGAAAAAATATTGTTCCTAACTCGTGCGGAAAGTGTTTTTCCCGCACTCAACTGCTTACCCAAACTCCGCTTCGCGTCGTTTGGGTAACGGCAGTTTCGTGCGGGAAAATATCACTTTCCGCACTTGTTAGGAAAATAACTATTTTGTACAACTGTCAAAAAAACTTGACTTTTCTTCATCACTATGGATGCGTAAAATATTACTTTTTTTCACCGTTAAAAAAAGTCTTTTTTTCACTGCTGATAACTAAAATTAGAACAACTTAAAAATAATGAATATTTTAATTAGGTACAACTAATTTCACAAAATTATGATGGTATCTGTACCTTATGAAGTAAATTAGTTTCGTCATCAGCATCTCTGAGAAATTTATTGATATTATCCCTCCATAACACTTTAGATTTCTTTCCTCGGTATCCGACGCTTTTGTTCTTAATAAGCTGGACCAATTTTGAAAAATTCCTTATATCAATATTTTCCTTGACATTCGATGTTTTTTTAAACATGAGCTCCATAACTTGGAAGGTTCAAAAATTTTTCATTTTTCCTCGAAATAGCATGTGAGCACATTTTCAGAAACCTTTTTTACGTTGTTCTTGTTGCGCCATTCTCGAAATTGGTTATATGTTTTCTCATATTATTAGCTTTGATTTGGCTGGTAACATATAAGATACAATAAGACATATTAGCTTCTTCAGCCATATCTGCGGGGGTATCATTACCACTATCATGTTCAACATTCATCTTCTTTAAAATAATTCAAATTGAAACAACTACGAGCAAATACTGTCAAAGATTCAAACAATTTCAACAAACTGTTTCTATAGTTACGACACAGAAAGATCACTGGATTCATTTAAATATTGTACTGAAAGCATTATCTTCAATGATTATACGTATTTCAGACGATGTAAATTCACATTCACAGTTGTACAAAAAATGTTGTTTGTATTTCGTGCGTATAAAATTCGTGTTTTCATGGCACATTCGAGTGAATTTTGGCCTCGACCTGCGGTCTCGGCCAAAATTGACACTCTCATGTGCCATGAAAAAAACACTCATTTTACGCACTTAATACAAAAATAAAATTCGTGTTTTCCTGGCACATTCGAGTGAATTTTTGGCCTCGACCTGCGTCTCGGCCAAAATTGACACTCTCATGTGCCATGAAAAAAACACTCATTTTACGCACTTAATACAAAAATAACTATTTTCTCCAACGATCAAAAAATGTTGACATTTTTGTACTATTTTCAGGTGCAAAAGTCATAAATTTCCTTACCGTACAAAAATTCACTCGTTACTTAGCAACACTTTTAATCCTAGGATTAAAAACGCAGAAAACGCTACTTTTAATCCTTGGATTAAAAGTAAATGCATTTGAAGTCTACTTGACAATCACTGTCATGATTCTGTGTTCAAATTCATAACCAAATTATGAACGATTTTTCACTAAAACCAATTTTATTGTAATTTTGACTTGGTTGGAGAAAAAATAGTATATATTATTCGGACTAAAAGTGCCTATTTTAACTCGCAATTTTGCATTCGCTCGGCCACGCCTCGCAACTGCAAATATTGCTCGTAAAAAAAAGATGCACTTTTAATCCTTATAATATAATATACTATTAAATGATATCAACGGATTTTGATAGAGTTTTCAATGCCATTTAAACAACCTTCTGTTTGAAACTTAGACTATATCTAGACTTAGACTTAGTCTAAGGTTTGAAATTTCTACCTTTTCTTAGTGTCGAGATAGCGGGTGTATCTTGGGCCATCAAGTATATAGTTGAAAATTCATTCTATCACTAAGTTTACCGGAATTTCCTTCTCCTTAAAACAGAATCTATACTGGTCAGTTTCTGCTAGGTCAATTCTCATCATTTGCTATCCAAGGCGACAATGTCCTGTTAGGAAGCTCGTGAGGAGGTGTATCAAATTATTACTGAGATCTAAGTGCTTTTGGACCTTTAGAATTATCTATTCTCTATCTTTCTCTCCAGAAACTCTGTCTTATAAGTGCATTTGCCTATGCAAGTTCTGCGTCAGTAAGTGCCGTTTGTGCTCCCCTTCTGCCTAGTGTATTAGCCTCTTAATTTTCTTTGATTCCAGAGTGTCCGGGAACCCAGACTGAAGAGACCTTTTTGTTCTTGTCTACTTCATCGAGTTTTTTCACGACTCCTAATCAGCTTTGAGTCGATGACATAGTAGTTCAGTTCTTTAATAGCAGCTTGACTATCATAATGGATGGGTAGTCGCACCCTTTATAGTTTCTGTCTATGTATTTTCCGATTGCAACTATTTCTGCCTGAAAAACACGCGAGTAGAAGTCTAACGATAGTGTACACTTGGTTTTTGGCCCGTATACTCCAGCGCCGGCTCCTATCGTAGTTTTAGAACCATCTGTATACCATTTTACGGTATTTACTTTGAAGTTTTGGGCAGTTTATTCCTTTTCCCATTCCCCTTTTTTCCATAACATCGAGTTTAAATTCTATTCGATGTTCACTCTTTTGATCATAACATCACAAGGTAGGTTCGCTGATGAAATGTACTTGGTCAGACAGGACCAGTCTCCCTGACTTTTGATTCTTTCATTTCTTCACCTTCCCTAGATATTCTGAGAATAGCCTCATGGGCTACCCTATTGATCACTAGATGTAGAGGAGTGAGATCAGTGATGACCTCAAGTGCAATACAAGTAAGCCTTTTTGTACCTTGTTTCTATTTTCCTCGAGCTTGTCTGACCTGCTTTTGCGAACCAGACTACTGCCCCATCGCAGTATTTTAGGGTTACAACCCCAAGCTTTACCGTTAACGCCAATCTTTCTGTTTGAATGAAACAGAAAAGATTTCCTCTAACCACAGAGATATTACGAGTACTTTCTACAGGGTCTCTATAAATGATTATAACAGCGCAATTGGCGTTGGACTATAACAAATGTTTATATTCTGATGTAAAATCCAATTTGAACAAACTATGCTGTGAGTTTAGTTAGGCTGGTCATCCGAAAGAAATTGAATGATGTGACTGCAATTATAAATTTGTAGACTTTGCATAAGATGAAAAATTTCCAAAGCAACCTAAGCTGTTACAATCATTTATAAAGATCCCGTATAACAATGAAAAAAGATACTATCATTTTAATGAGATCATGTGACTTTTCACAATGTCTACAATCTAAAGGGTTTTTCAATTGGCGCGGGTAGATTTTGGCGGCCCGTGGCGGCCATTTTGTTTTGGTGACAATTGTCAAAACTTTTGCTTATTATTCAGTTGCTTATGCCAAATCACCATGGCAGGTTACACGATTGAACAGCGCGTACAAATGATAAAACTTTATTATCAAAATGAGTGTTCGTTAGTGCAAACGTTGCGTGCATTGCGCCCATTTTACGATAGACGTGGTGGCCCTTCACAGTCGACTCTTCAGCGTTTGGTGGCAAAATTTGAAACAACCGGTTCGTTAATCGATCAACCCACACCTGTACGTTTAAGAAACGCAAGATCAGCCGAGAACATCGCGGCGGTCCGTCAAGGTGTACAGCAGAACCCGAGGCAGTCGATTCCTCGCCGTGCACAAGAACTCGGCCTTTCGCAAACTTCAACTTGGCGAATTTTGCGACGGGACTTAGGGTTACACCCGTATATAAGATTCAACTGACCCAGGGGCTCAAAGTTCATGACCATAGACAACGTCGTTTGTTCGCTGCCTGGGAATCGAATCGTTTAATAATAATAATAATAATTTATTTACACACGTTAATAAAGAAAACATGTACATGTATAAATATTTGCCATTAAAAATATATGACTTGTCAAAAAAAACACAATAAAATATATACTCATATTACAACACTTATAAAATCATGGACAAAAAGCGGAAAATTCATTTATATCATAAATAGTCTTTTCTAGAAGCAATTCTTTTACATTCTTGGTAAATGCGGGCAAGCTCAATTCTTTTACATACTTTGGCAGTTTGTTATACAATTTGAGACAAGTATAATTTGGACCTTGTTGTGTCCTCCCTATTCTCGAGTGCGGGACAGTGAAGTTCTGTTTCTCTCGTGTATTATAACTGTGGTAGTCCGAGTTTTTAAGGAACTTATCCTGATGTGGTGAACATATTTGACGCATGTGAGAATGAAAACAGACGTAGTTGTAAGTATCCTCTCCCTTTTAAAAATTTCTCTACAACTGTCTGTTACCTGCATGTTGTATATGCTCTTATAGCACTCTTCTGTTTAAGAAGGACTTTTTTGGCTTCTGCAGATTGCCCCACAGTATAATGCCATATGTTATCAGACTGTGGAAGCTTGAATAGTAGGTCATTTTAGCGACATTGACATCTGCTATTTGTCTCATTCTTCTGATCAGGAAAATGGAAGTCGACAATTTTTGCAGAGGTTGGTCACATGCTTGGTCCAACTCAGAGATGGCTGAAACTCCAACCCCAAATATAATATCGTCGAATCAGTTTTCTCTTTGCTGGTGAAAACTATCCTCTGTGTTTTAGTCTCATTCATTAAAACCATTCGCTGAGAACCATCTCCGTGCATCTTCTCAGTGGCTTTTGTCTTTTCATGGAGTTTGCTTCTAGATTCTGATTTATTAAGAATAACCGTATCATCGGCATAGCTGCAGTTTTTATTAGATGCTATATTACTAAAAAGGTCATTCGAATACAATATAAAGAGAATTGGGCCCAGAATAGATCCCTGGGGAACCCCACATTCAATTTTTTTTAGATCAGATCTAGAGTTATTCCACTTTACTGATTGGTATCTATCTGTTAGATAGGACTGGAATAGCTTATTTGTTGTGCCTCGTACTCCATAAAATTCAAGTTTTGCTAAGAGTATTTCATGACAGACACTGTCGAACGCCCTGCTTAAGTCAATGGATGTCATTTCCACCTCCTCAGAATAATTGTATGCCTCCAACACAGTTTCTAGAACGTCTATCATTGCAGTTATTGTTGATTTATGCTGCCTGAAGCCGTGTTGGGCTTTATCAAGTAGTAATTTTCTTTCTAAAAATTTCACAAGACGTCCCTTCAGCGCTGCCTCGAAAACCTTCGATAACACCGGTAACACTGAGATGGGTCTATAGTTTTTCTGGTCGTCAGTATCTCCTTTTTTGTGAACAGGTGTTACAGTTGCTATTTTAAGTTTCGCTGGGAAGATACCTTGACTGAGACAGTCATTGATAACTTTGCTGAGTGGGATTTTTATATATGGGATAATGGATTTTAACAGCCTGACAGACATCCCGTAGTAGTCTATAGAATCGGTATTCTTCATTTTTTTCACTAAGCTGAGAACCTCATCTTCAGTAATTGGAGACAGTATATAGAGTCCGCATTGTTCAAATGACTGTTTTTGAGGAAGCCAATCGAAGCTTCTAGTGATGGCTTCACTTTTTCCTTCATTTCTTTACCTATGCTAGTAAAATAGGTATTCATTTCATCTGCAGTTTTCCGTTCATCTGATGTTTTTGGACGGCACAATTTGTCTGCTGTTTTATCAACTTCCACATTGCCTGAAGTTTGTTCACTGACTTAATTATTTTTTTTGAATTTCTAGTCTTTACAGATTTTGTTATAGCTCTTTTTAGCGAACTTTTCAATGCCCTATACGCCTCTCTACTACTTTCATCATTTTTACCTCGACAATTGTTTTAGCAGCTTCTAGTTTATTTTAAATCTCTTATTTCTTTAGTAGAATTATACTTTTTACGATTATTTAACTTTACTTTTTTTCAGGGAAAGAGGAATGGAATAGTTCGATCAGTTTCTCGTGAAAATTATTATACTGCTTCTCTGCGTCAGGTCACTCATAAAAGCCCAGTTTTGTTCTTTTATACTGTGTATAAAACGGTGCGTGTTTGCTTCATTTATTTGTCTTACCATCTTGTACATTTCACTTGCGGGCTTCTGGCGTTTCGACGGAATTTTGAGGATTTGGGCAAAGTGGTCAGAAATGTGTGGTTCGCATGTAATAGCTCTACAAGTTTCACTCCTTATATGGTGAATATATTGTCGATACAACTTAAAGAGTTTTTGCTTCACGTGATGAGTCCGAGAACATGTAGTTCATATTATAAGATTTGAACAGCTCGATTAGTTTAATTCTATCATTCGATCGTCCTTGGAAGTTTACGTTATAGTCCCCAGCGAACATGAGACAGTCCGTAGGGTAGTTCTGTTGGCATACGTCAAGAGCCTGGCCAATGATTGATAAAAAAATATCAAAATCTCCTGATGGTGGCCTATATAGAACCACAACTATTAGATTCTTCTTTGCTATTCTTATAGCCGTCATTTCTGTTATCCTTTCAACGAAAAGATTTTTTATTTCATGCATTATATTGAAAGGAACGTCATTTTTTAAAATTATGGCTGAGCCACCATGCCTTGTTGACTGCCGACAGTACGCACTAGCTACCACAAAATCTTCTATGAAAATTCTATCAAGTATGTCGTCAGATAGCCAATGTTCAGTTATGCATGCCAAATCTATTTTTTGCTCTTTCAAAAAATGCGTGAGATGATCAATTTTATTATTTAACGATTGTACATTTAAAAAAAATGCGTGAGATGATCAATTTTATTATTTAACGATTGTACATTTAGGTTAGTTAGATGAAATAATCATGATTCTCACCACATATACGGCTATTTCCATGCTGTTCCTCTGCGAAAAAATTTATAACGTCGAACTGAATTCCACTCGGCCAGTTCTCACTTTTATATAATTCATCGATCAATTCTATGTCTCCACCAACTTTGAATGACATGCTATTTGATTCATTTTTAGGTGTAAGGGCTTCAATACTGAATGAATGACCGGAAACACTTGAGAGAGATGGTTGTTTATACTTTCTACGGTCGTGTTAAGTTGCACTTTGCCAATATGTATCCACACTTTCTGTTTAGCACTCGAAAATGCCATTTTATTCTCATTGTCGACTCTAGTTCCCTTTACTGTTTTATTTGCATTCCTTTCGATCTTCTTCGGGGGTTTGGGAGGTTCATTGTTTTTGTTTTGACCATCAGCTGATATTTCCGCATTATTTACATTCCGTCGCTTCGTCTGGGAATTTGGAACAGGTGCTGGAGTGTCTGCACCTTTTTTTGGTTTGTTAGATGACACATTCTTACTATCAGAGACATGGTTCACCTTATCAAATTTATTCGATACTCCTGACGCATGAGTTGAGAAATCACATACGGTTTTGTTGTTTTCCTTTTCTAATGTTTTGATTTTAAAGAGAAGAAGTTCATTTTTATCTTCCATTTCTGACACAAGTTTTCTTAAAATGATATTTTCATTTAATAATCTATCATTTTCGCGACTTAAGTCCATTATTATGTTCTCATTTGATTTCACCATTTCAGTAACATTCACCACTGTGTCAACCGAACGGTTCAAATCTTCGTCCTCGTCATCGACTAGGTTATGAATGTCCTCCGGCGGTTCACAACACTTAGTGTCAGTTGCAGGAACGTCCATTAAAATTAAAGGTCCATTAAAACTCTTAATCCTCCATTATTACAAGGAACTAATGGAGGATTAAGGGTTAAGGACCTTTAAATTTATGACGTTTCTGCAACTGAGCATTAATATGATTATTGTCCAATCTCACAATATCACTATAATATTTAATACATCCAGGATGCATTAAAGTTCCACAGTTTATACACTGCAACCCATTGTTGGGGGTATTATTGCACTTTTACATTTCTTTGTCGGGAGCTCACTAACGCGCATCTTATCGGCCGCCATGTTAAACTACATACGTCTTACTTACTTACGTTTGGAAGAGGATCCCAATTTCGGGCGAAAAATCATCTTAGCGACGAGGCGCATTTTGGATGAATGGCTTTGTTAACAAACAAAATTGCCGTATATGGGACGACACAAACCCACACGAGTTCACCAGGTGGTAATGCATCCTCAAAAAGTTACGGTTTGGTGCGGATTTGGGGCCGGCGGCGTCATTCGGCGGATCTATGCGGAAGAGTCATTGAAAAGTGGACCACTCGGATCCGTGCCACTGTGAGAAGCCGAGGCGGGCATTTGAATGATGTCATCTTCCATATTTAATGGCATATATGGGCCTTTTAAATAAATAAAAAAATTGTTTATACCTTCATACGCAGCTTCTTTAATTTCGTTTCAAAATCTACCCCCCCTTATTGAAAAACTCTTTACTATACCATTATTCGTTCACAGGGTTTCCTAGCAGCTTTATTCTACTGTTTGATGAATGGAGATGTCCAAACGGAAATAAAGAGGAGATATTATTTTGCAAGGGAAAGAAGCCAGATCAGAAGATGCAGAACCATTTCTCATACGTTACAGTCTTATCTTCCGAATGGTGAGGAAATGACTGAGATAGGAAAATGTGCAGTGGAAAATAGTAAATGGAAACTAAAATTTGAAGGACAAATTTTTGAATTTATTGCGATATGAATAAAATTTTATGAATATTATTTGTAGTTATTTCTGTTCGACATTCAGCTCATCGATTAGGACAGGTGAGGTCAGATTTGGTTATTTAAAGTCGAGTTTAAAGTTAAGATCTTACCTCATGTGCCTGTTCATTCGACTACTCGTATATTCGATTACAAATTCACAGCAGTATTTCTATGTTCACAGTGTGAAATGCATTACCTTTGGGTGAACGAATGAATAAGTTAGAAATGTGGTTTTGCAAAGTCTTCTTGTTTAAGAGCACTCCAAGATATTAATTGTTGATTTGTTGCTTCATTGGAAGTACCTACCTATTTCAAACAGTAATATAGGTGGTCCAGATCGTAACCAAGAAATTTTGAGCACGTATTCTACATCAAAAATAAGCCCCAGTTTGTCATATAAACATATGTCGAGAAATGTTTCTTCTCCGAGATACGGGGTGTTGAAATTATAGAAAAGAAAATGTTTTTCATTAATAACTTTCACGCTGCTTGATATATTTTCATGAAATTTGAGACATAGGTTTTGAGCGTCAAGAAGCACTTTTTGTATATTATCATTTGGTTTCTATTCTATCAGTGGCGTCCGTACTGCACCGAGACTGAATATTTTCAGATAGAAAAATGATACGCCACTGGTTTCTCCAACAATAAAACTTACTATTTAAATCGTCATTTAATTTGGAGCAAATTCGGTTTCTTGACTTTTTGCTGTAAAAGGAACCGGTTAAAAAAATAAAACACATTCTCATGCATGAAAGAATCGCCAACATTTGATAAGGTAGGTACATAATAATAATAAGACTATTTTTATGAACTTAAAGTGGCAATTTCGTCATAAATGAGAATGTGTTTTATTTTTTTAACCGGAAACGGTATCTCGTACAGCAAAAAGTTAAGAAACCGAATATGCTCCAAATTAAATAAGGACTTAAATAGTAATGTTTATTGTCGGGAAAACCAGTGGCGTATCATTTTTTTTTATCTGAAAATATTCAGTCTCGCTGCAGTACGGACGCAACTGGTCGAATAGAAGAAATGATATATGCAAAAAATGCTCTTTGACGCCAAAACCTATGTCCCAATTCCATAAGAATATTTCAACAGTGTGAAAGTTTATAATGAAAACATTTTTTTTTCTATATTTAACACCCCGTATCTCGGAGAGGAAACATTTTATAAGACAAGGTAGGGCTTATTTTTGATGTGAAATACGTGGTTAAAATTTCTTGGTTAAGATCTGAACCACCCTGTATATAATGACTGCTAGCGGCTGGTGTAGGTAGTAGATTTGTGTAGCTCAAGCTTCAATTTTCTCATCAATTACTGAGATTAAATTGAAGTTGTTGGTTGAATATCAACAGAAGTGGCAGTGCACTAAAATAGTTGACATTGAATGTATCCAATGGCAAACATTCAAAATTGCTGGTTGAGAGACAAAATCAATTTTCAAAAATGAATGAGGGGAAAATAGTGCACACTCCGAAATTGAGGTTCTTCTCAAATTAGTGCTATATGGTTTCGCCCAAATGTCCGTAATTGTCGAATTTTGAGCCGAAAATGGTTTCAAACGATAGAGGGTGAGTTCGGTTCCTAAATGCCGCGTTTAAGTTGTTAACCAGCCAAATCGTACTAGGGTAAGAGTGTCCCATAAAATGAGACAATTAATAGTTATTTAATAAACTAGGTTATTAAAGACAGCGACTAATGGTCAAGATATTTAAAAGCGTGAGCGGAGCGAACGCTTAATAGTTCGAGACCATTAGTCGCTCGATTAATAACCGAGTTATTACAAGATTTTTCCGACGATCTCAATATGATTTGTGTATGAATTCTTGATTGAAATACATTTTCATTCTGCACAAGACATACATTGTCATAATGAAATTTCTATGTATCTATGTTCCAGTAGAGTTTTGACATTTCTCCTAGTGCTTCTGAATACTTTGGGAACGGTTGCCATGAGGATTGCACATTAAAATAGCCAAAAAATTGAGCATTAAAATGGGTCATTAATGATCAATTTCGTACACATTAAAATCACCTTTTATTTCGAGGTTGGCGGAAAAAATTTTTCTTTTTCAATATCTCAGAAAAAAGGAAACCAATCGAAATGAAATTTTGCAGCCACATACAAGACGCTCATAATAAGCCTCATGCATTTTGTGACCTTAGTGTTAACAGAACCATAAAAAATTCAATGGAAATCTTGAAAAGAACAATCTTCATATTTCCGTAACAAGATATCCGACTAGAGTGAAATTGATTTTGTGAATGCAGAATGAAATACTGAATGTTCATGCAAAATTTCAAGAGGGTCGCATCATCAGAACCATAGAACAAATAAATTCCAGAATATAATTTCGATCGCGCTGAGATTTTTCACTTACCTATATACAGGGTCTTTATAAATGATTGTAACAGCGCAGTTGGCTCTGGATTACAGAATACCAATCTCTAACAAATCAGGGCAAAGCATGATCACAGAATTCTGTGGTTTGCATAATCCAAGGCCAACTGCGCTGTTACAATCATTTATAGAGACCCTGTATTTAGCATGAACCACAAGTCCAATATAAAATTTTGAGGTGATAGCATTATTGCTCCACATATGAACCGCACAAAAGCACCTGCTTAGGGTTTTTCTCAATTTTTTTTAACGTAGTTCGCTATAAAATAGCTGCTGTAGGTTTAGGGAAATTTGTCATGATAAATCATAAGATTTTTTACGGGTTTCCCCTTTAGCTGGGGCGTCATCAATAGTCTTTGTTTAATTTTTAATTATGTTTCACTAATTACCTACCAGTTGTATTCATCGGTAGTACATCGTTCATATAATACCAGTTGAGAGATTTCGA